>CM008281.1:20011936-20396082 GCA_002319775.1 Fagopyrum tataricum | reverse complement strand
TCCGAGTCTTCATCCTCCTTCGTCAGCTCTTCATCCTCGACTTTAGGAAGGACACTCAATTCTTCGATTTTCTTTTTGCATATGTCATCCAGTCGAGCCTTTCCTCTACATAACAAGGTGCTCTGAAACTCGTCAGTCCTCCTCATAAATGCTTCATATTTCAACATGAATTGGTCTTCGGGCCTTTCCTCTACATAACAAGATCTACACTATAAATAATCAAAGCAATGCAAATTAACCTAAACCAATCCCCGAAAACGGAGCGAAAAACTTGTTCGCTAGTTTTGCACACCTATAAATCCCTATCAATAATGATAGAAACTCACAGGATAGTAAAACAAGGAAGGGATAGTTTTAAATTTATAAGCTGTAAATAGTTCCCTTAAATAGAAACGAACTCACAGTGTATGGATCGTACGAAGTAGGACAAGTATTACAAGGTCAAACACAAAGACTGGAAGGATTAATGTGCAACAATGATTAAGGATAGTATAAATCTAGAATAAGAAAGGGGGTTGGAAAAGATAAAGGAAAGAAGGATCAAAAAGGCTTTGGAAAAGGGTTTTGGGTTGCTCAATTCAATGTCACCTTCAATCAAGAGCAGTTTTTATAAAAAGAAAGATAAACAAAGAAATAACAAAAGGGAGAAAATAAAGAACTCAACTTCAATGAATGAAAACCTGCAATCTTCTCAAATCTCAACTCAACAATCTCTTCCAAACAAATCTCAACTCAACAATCTCTTCCAAACAAATCTCAATGCAAAAGTCTAAATCTTGAATCTAAACTAAACTATAAAGAACAATGAATGAAAAGGACAGGGTAGGAGATGGCTCCTCCCTTTCTAGGGTAACTTCTGGGCGACTCCTAACAAGCACATCTTGGAATGAACCCAAGGCTTCCTTTTATAACAAAAACCTAGCTAAAAGAAATTGAGTCTAAAAGGAAAAAGCCCGTAAACAAAATATAACGCTCAGGGAAGAATCTCGTGTTGGATCTCGGCCGAGATGGGTCAATGTCGGGGCCGAGATTTCGTCTTCGATCTTCAGCGTCATGGGATCTCAGTCGATGTCACCCGAGATCAAGGCCGAGATAAAGACCGAGATTTTGCAACAATAGCTTCCAAGCCTTCCATCTTGGACCGAGATAGGTGGATCTCGGCCGAGATGTTCCTTGGTCGTTCCCTTCATGCCTTTAGCTTGATTCCTAGCCCTTTCTCGTGCACATATGCTCGCTCCAATGCATCCACTACGAGGCTTGATCCTCAAATACGTCGTTTTAGCTCCAAAAGGTGTCAAATCACCTACAAAGCCACAAATAGTGTGTGTAGACATCTATTCTTGCAAAGTAGAACTAAACAAGCATAAATGACACAAACTAAGACTAAAACATGAATGCGGAAAGGGGAAATCTACCTAAATGCATGACTAAAACAGGTCGATAAATCATGTTATCACTTATGTTATCTTATCTTTTATCTAGTTTGGGCTCAATATTAGATTTGGCCCGTAACCCATTAGAAACCCTAGTAGACGTTTCCTCAGCCTATATAAGGCCTTGTAGGACGTCTCTTTCAATTCAACACAGATTAAATCAAACACAATACTTTTCAGTATATTTCCCTCTTCTCTCTTTCATTCTTCTAGTGGAATCAAGACAAACACAGAGCGGGTGGAATCTCGTTCGTCAAGCAACTTGGATTGTTTTGAGTTGTGTCATTTGGATTGGAAAGTTGGTGCTCTCAGTCATCTTCAGGCGACTTGTCGTGCTCTAGGGACAATCGCTTTCCCTTTTATGTGAGATTTTAGCGGAAGAGCTTCTTCAATTCATTTCTAGTTGTATGTTAGGGCCTTAGTTTCCCTAGTGTGCTCTTGGTTGTCTTAAGGGTTCAACCATATCTATCCTTCTATTGGTCCTTCACAATCATCGGATCATTCATTCATCTTTTCTCTTTCAAGTTTCATTCTTTTTCCACTTTTCTTTCATACGAAGACCTGGTGTCGAAAGATCGGGCAACCTCACGGCTAACCCCGTATCATGAAAGGAGGAAGGAGAGATCCCCACTAGCTCGGGAAGTGATTGTAAGACTACTAGTTCTATTTTAAATAACATGCTTTCTCTTGTTTCTCATGTTACTAGTAACCCTCCTGATAGTGATGAGAGTGAGGGTTTCAACAAGGTGTTGTCTAGGTCTGACAGAAAGGCCCTTTGGGTTGCTACCCCTAGGCCTAGTGTTCATATGAGTGGTGTCAAGACTATGATGAAACAACGGGATGGTTGGCATAGGTCTAGAGATGGGAGACTTGGGAGTCGGAGATCTATTAGGTTGGTCTCTAGATCTCAGGTTCAGGGGAAGGGAGATACTCCAAGGGGTAGAAATACCACATTATCCACGGTTTCCCGATGCGTATCATATTTTGAATGTACAGGCCAACCAGGATACAAAAAGGCCTTAAAACCGTTTGGTTAAGTACAAGTTTGGTTTATGTGGGGTCCTTAATTGAAACAAGGTTTGCACAACAACCTTTTGTAATTGATGAAGTGATGAGGACCCAATTCTAGGATTGGTCCTTCACCACCAACTTCCATGTTGACGATCGGTGCGGAATCCTAGTCATGTGGGACGAGTGTAAGTTTGAAGTTTGTGTGGTTCATATTGGTATATTGTATATCATCTGCCTTGTTACTTGTAGGGTTACGGGCTTCTAGTTCGATACCTTCTTTGTCCATGAGCTTAGTGTAGTACTTAGTGTAAGAGCCTTAGTCTTTAGAGTCGAGCTAGGACTTAGCCGCCCTTGCTGGTCCAGAGGGCCGCCCCTACGGCTGGTCCTGTGTTCCGCCCCTGTGGCTCAGGGAACCCGCCCCTGCGGTTTCATGCGGCTGCAGCCGGCTTTGTTGACCGTTGGACCGTGCTTTACTATTTCTTCTTCTTTTAACCTTCTCCTTGTCTTAGGATGAAAGGTTTCATTCTTCATTTCCAGCTACCTTCACGTTCTTCTCTCTCTCCTTTCCCTTGGATCTTGTTCTTGAGTTTTTGCCTTAGTTGCAAGCAAGTTTGTGTGGATTTTTGGAGGATGATGATGTGTGGATGTGATGCTGAGCTTTGAGAAGCCAGTGGAGAGTGTTATTGTGATCATTCCAGCCTGGTTAGGCTACAACAGTGGTGAGTGTTCTCTTCTTCCTTCTTCTTTCTTTCTTTCTTCTTTCCTTTTTTGCTTCCTTTCCCTCTTCCTTAGCTCAAGATTAGATGTTCTAGGCACGTTTTGATGTTCATATGTGTGTATATATGTATGTGTTTGATTCCTGGACAATAGAGACTTGAAATCATCACGTGAAGAGTTGAAGAGAAGTCGGGGATCACATTCTGCACTGTCCCTGCACCCGCGCCAGAGAACCGCCGCCCCTGCGTTGACACTGTCACCGCACCCGCGCCTCAGTGCCGCCACCCCAGCGGCCACGGTCACCGCCCTTGCATTGGAGTGCCACCGCGCCAGCGCCTTCCGTCGCTTCGCCCTTGCGTTCTTCCTGTCACGCAGGTGCGTCTTATACAGGATCTACCTAGAGTGTAGAGATCCTTTCCTTTCCTAGTATGAGCGGGTTAGTAGCATGCTAGGTATATTATCAGGATAGAATAAGGATGATTATGATATCGAGATGTGCCGGTTATGACTTTGAGGTTTAGTAGATTATCGAGGTTTATAGATTTGATATGATCCTTATGGATCCCTTGGGTCTAGGTGTGACCCCTTTGATTGATAAGAGATTTGATATCTCTTTATGCCTTGTTATTTGGCAGTGTTGTCCTCCGGATTGGAGTGGATCGTGGTTGAGAGTATTCCGAGGTTGAGGTAAGTGCATAGGACTTACTTAGCTACCATCCTTATATTGGATGTATGCATGAGTGGTGTTTGATATATGCTTGATAGCATGCAATGTTGATTATTACCGACCTATGGTTTAGTGACTTCCATTATAGTGGCCGTGACAACCTTTCCCTTTTCATCCCGCTGGGAGTCTGGGAGGTTCTCTGTGGATAGGCCAGATCTGGTATACGGGATGAACCCTTCACCACTCCCATAGGGTATACGGGGAGGTGTGCCGGAATCCACTCCAACTGGCTATAGCCCTCAGAGGCGAGGATTATATATTCCTCGTGTCACATATATTCATATACATCTATATTTATATGATTTGAGTGTTAGACTTTATAAAGATAACTAACCGGGTAAATGTGTGACAGCATGATTATATGTTATGATTTCCTGAAGTGTGTTTGTGCTTATGTATTATCTTATATATGAATGGTTAGCTAACGGTTATATACCGTGTTGTAGATGCTTTGCAGGTTAGGAGGACTGCAAAGTGATCCAGATGGGGTGATCCGCTGAGGGCTCCGTACACTAGGTTATGCGTGGGATATGGGATATTTTGTATGTACAAATACATGTTTTGGTTGTACTCAGCGGTAATTTGTATACTTTTTGATATATATATTACAGTTTGATATTTTGGTTATAATCTATCTATGCCTTGTTGTAAGATCCAATGAACTTGTTGTCAGGCTAGGGTCAGTATCCATTGTGAGATCCTAGCCCAGTAGCGCCTCAAGTCCTACGGATTCGGGGTGACAAAGTTGGTATCAGAGCCTTAGGTTGACAACAATGGCACTTGCAATCTGCGATAAAGGTCAAATTGATAAATAAACAGAACTCGAAAGGGATCTGACTTTTTAAAAGATTTTTGGTTTGAGTACAAATGTTTTGGGATAGTGTGTATGGAAAGTCATCACCCCTCTGAGGACCTCGACAGTATATATATATATATATATATATATATATATATATATATATATATATATATATATATATATATATATATATAGATATAGATATTATCTTATGTGATGTTGTGATTGACTTTATATATATCTATACATATGGCATATATATAGCCTTCTAAGTTAGGTTTATACCCTGCAGATGGTTCGGACTAGAGCCTTATCTGCAGTTGGACGAGGTAGGGGTAGACCCCCTCTTCCTCCAGTAGCGATAGGACAGGGTCAGATTCCCGCTGTGGATCCACCTGCAGCGGAGAAGGTCCATGAGGATATTGCTGAGAGTGTCGTTCCTGAGACTGCGAACGGTATGGCTAGGAGACAAAGACCACATCGAGTCCAATCAGATGACTCGGATCATGTCTCTATGGGGGACCTGAGTTCCGCGCGTACATTAGACGAGTGGAGGAGGCTGCCAGAGCGGGTAGACGTGCCCTAGATTTTCCAGCACAGGAGGGATCCTCTGAGAGATCCCATGGAGCTACGCACGTGCTGCTGAGATTGCTCAAGTTCCAGAGGAGCATAGAGGGCCTCGACCAGATACTTGGTTGAAGGCGTTTCATCAGATGGGAGTACCCCCTTTCTTTAGGAAGGTGGGATTAGAGGTTGAGCTATGGATTGGGCATATAGACTCAACTCTTGAATCTATTAGATGTCCAGCGGACAGACAGATAGAGTTAGTGCATACTCTATTTAGAGACTTGGCACAACACTGGTGGAGATCTGTACGGGGTCAGGTTACCAGTTATGACCAGATGAGGAGTATGATCAGAGAGCGTTTCTGCCCTACCTCATTGAGGAGGGAGAAACTGCGGAATTTTGTTGAGGCTGGATTTGAGGATGTACCAGTCTCTGAGGCTATCAGGAGATTTCAGGAGGAGCTGGTTTTGTTGGGTCCAGTTGCACCTCCTGCGGATCAGCATGTGTATCTCTTTTCCCGATGACTGAGGGATGCTACCCGGACCTATATGGCGGGATTTCATTGTGAGTCCCTGATGGACTATCAGGACAGAGCCTCCGATTATGAGAGGGAGCGGACTGGACAGAGGAGAGCTTCTCAGACCGGAGGGTCTGAGAAGAGACAGCGGAATGGGCATACCAGTGGTGCTGGTGGAGTCGCTAGTTCAGGGCGATGCCAGAGACGCCAAAGTTATTCCTCATCTGCACTGGTTGCAGATAAGAGACGACAGTGTTATAACTGTGGTGATCCTAGAAATATGCGACCAGAGTGCATGGGGCCATTAATGGCTTGCTTTACTTGTGGCAGACCAGGTCACAGAGTTGTCTTCTGTAGACAGGGCGGAGCATCATCACAACAGGGTTCTTCTCCTGCTAGTGTAGCAGGAGGTGGGTAGAGGCCACATCAACAACAAATACAGGGACAACAGAGAGTCCCAGATCGTCCTACTACTTAGGGATCTGCTCCTGGGTCGAGTAGAGGTAGAGGTCGTGGTAGGAGTACCACTGACACTAGAGGAGCACAGGGTAGAGTTTTTGAGTTGAGGAGTGCAGAGGAGCCAGCTGCACCGACTGCTACAGGTACCATTTTGATCCATGGTTTACCTGTTAGAGTTTTATTTGATACGGGAGCTACGCATTCATTTATATCTAATGCATGTGTTGAGCGTTTGAGTCTAGTTACAACTGAGGGGATACCCTTTAGTATAGGATTACCAGATGGTAGTAGGGTCGGAGGTACCCGTGAGATGCGTGATTGTCCCATTTGTATAGGGACCTGTGTGTTATTTGTTGACTTCTTCGCCATGCCATTAGTGCATGAGTAAGTCATTTTAGGTATGGATTGGATGGATAGACACCATGTAGTATTAGATGTAGGTAGGAGGACCGTGACACTCTCTACCGAGTTAGGTCAGATAGAGGTTTTCCGAGGTTGGGATCTGGGGAAATCAGGCATGGTGATCAGTGCGGTACGTGTAGCTAGATTGATTGCACAGGGTTGTGAGGCCTTCTGGTGTTATGCCATGAAGGATGGGGAGAGTCTAACGTTAGAGGATATCTCAGTGGTCTGCGAGTTTACAGATGTGTTTGCTGAGCCGTCCAATTTGCCGCCTCAGAGGAGCATGGACTTTGGCATTGAGTTGGAGCCTGGTACGAGACCGATCTCGAAGGCCCCATATCGTATGGCGCCTGTCGAGATGTTGGAGCAGAAGAAGCAACTCGAAGAGTTGGCTGAGAAGGGTTTCATCGGCCCTAGCGTATCCCCGTGGGGAGAACCTGTCCTCTTCGTACGGAAGAAAGAAGGATCGTTGAGACTGTGCATTGATGACAGAGAGTTGAACAAGGTGACCATTAAGAACAAGTATCATTGCCCCGTATTGACGACTTGCTAGATCAGCATCAGGAAGCGACAGTGTTTTCCAGGATTGACCTGCGTTCAAGGTATCACCAGCTGAGGGTGAGAGAGCAGGATATGCACAAGACGGCATGTCGGACCCGGTATGGACACTACGAGTTTGTAGTGATGCCATTTGGGCTTACGAATGCCTCAGCAGTCTTCATGGAGTTGATGAACAGCATATTCATCGACTTTCTAGATTAGTTTGTGGTAGTCTTCATAGATGATATTCTGGTGTACTCTCGCAACAGAGAGGAACATGCAGGACAGCTGAGGACTGTATTACAGGTTTTACGAGATAGAGAACTTTATGCTAAGTTCTCTAAGTGGGAGTTCTGGATGCCAAAGGTAGCATTCCTGGGTCATATTGTTTCCGCCGAGGGGATCAAGGTGGATCCGGCGAAGATCGAGACAGTGGCAACATGGACGACACCGACGAACGTCAAGGAAGTACGTAGCTTTCTTTGCCTAGCGAGCTATTACCGACGCTTTGTGGAGGGATTTTCTGTGATTGTCCGTCCACTTACGAGTTTGCTAAGGAAGACTACCAGGTTTGTATGGTCTGAGCAGTGTACACAGAGTTTTGAGGAGCTAAAGAAACGTCTGGATTCCGCTCCTATCTTAGCACAACAAGAGGGCACAACTGATTTTGTGGTTTATAGTGATGCATCCAAGCTAGGCTTGGGATGTGTGTTGATGCAGCGAGGCAGAGTGATTGCATATGCGTCTAGACAGCTGAAGACGTATGAGGAGAACTACCCGACTCATGATCTGGAGTTGGCAGCGGTAGTTCATGCACTGAAGATCTGGAGACATTACATGTATGGTGCTACTTGTCAGATCTTCAAAGACCATAAGAGTCTGAAGTATATTTTTATGCAGTGGGAATTGAATAACCGCCAGCGTAGGTGGCTTGAGCTGATCAAGGACTTTGATCTGGAGATTCTGTACCATCCGGGGAACGCAAACTTTGTCGCCGACGCCCTGAGTAGGAAGACGCCCCGAGAGAAGGCGATTGCGAGACTGATAGTTCAGCCTCAATTACAGAGAGATCTAGTCTCGCTAGAGTTGGACGTCTAGTTTCCTGATGAGGACGCTCAATTGAGTACTTTAGAGGTTCTTCCTGATCTGTTGGGTGAGATCCAACAGAAGCAGGAGACCTGCCCAACATTAATGAGGATCCGAGAGAGGATGTCTCGTGGTGAGGCACCACAGTTCTTCATAGGAGCAGATGGAGTGATGAGACGCTACGGTCGCGTCTGTGTACCAGCTGATGTGGATTTGCGACAGAGGATATTACAGGAGCTCACTGTATGCCTTATTCAATGCACCCAGATACGAGCAAGATGTACCAGGATTTGAGACGTTCATATTGGTGGGGAGGGCTGAAGCTCGACGTGGCCAGATTTGTGGCACAATGTGCGACCTGTCAGCAGGTCTAGATCGAGCATTTGAGGCTTGGAGGTGAGCTCCATCCACTGCCTGTACCACAGAGGAAGTGGGAGGACGTCACCATGGATTTTGTGACTGGGTTAAGACCGAGCATGAGCTTTGATGCTATTTGGGTTGTAGTTGATAGACTGACGAAGACAGCACGTTTTATCCCTATTCGAGAAACGTGGCCGGTGAACAGATTGGCTGAGGAGTACACTAGACAGATAGTGAGACTCCATGGTGTACCGAGGACGATCGTCTCAGACAGAGATGGGCGATTTACCTCGAGGTTTTGGAAGCAGATTCAGACTGCCTTGGGGACGAGTTTGCACTTCACTACTGCGTTCCATCCTCAGACAGATGGTCAGTCAGAGAAACCATTCAGACACTGGAGGATATGCTGCGAGCTTGTGTGTTGGACTGGGGACAAGTGTGGACGGGTCATCTCCCACTAGTTGAGTTCTCGTACAACAACAGCTGGCATGCATCGATTGGGATGGCCCCATATGAGGCACTGTATGGACAGATCGAGATGTCGCACGCCGTTATGCTGGGATGAGCCTAGTAGTGTTAGTGGTTTGACACCTGATCAGGTTCAGGATGATGTTGCTCGTGTAGCACTGGTTAGAGAGAAGATGCTGACTGCACAGAGCCGTCAGAAATCATATGCAGATAGAAGACGTAGACCTCTAGAGTTCAGAGTAGGAGCTAATGTGTGGCTGAGAGTGTCTCCGACACGAGGTGTTAGATGTTTTGGCATTAAGGGGAAGTTGAGCCCCCGATATGTCGGACCGTTCGAGATTCTGGACCGAGTTGGTAGTGCAGCATACAAATTAGCTTTGCCTCCGAAATTAGAGGGTGTTCACCCTGTATTTCATGTGTCTCAGCTGAGGGAGTATATACCAGATCTGAGACATATTGTGAGTTATGATGATTTGGTAGTCGAGCCGGACCACACTTTTGTTGAGCACCCGATTGCAATCCTAGAACGAGGTATGAGATGCATGCGTTCGAAGGATATTCCGACGTTGAGGATACAATGGTCGAGATGAGGACCTGATGAGGCTACATGGGAGACTGAGGATAGTATTCAGAGGAACTATCCCGAGTTTTACGCCGAGATAGATGTAACTGTAGGATCGACGAGTAGATCTTAGTACTATCTTGGTGAGTGTTGTGATTATGTGCTTATATGTTATGATGTGTTTATTTTCGTGCTAGCTATGATGTGATATATGATCTTATTAGATCTTGTTGTGCTAGCCCGATTGATGATTATAGCTGCAGATGGTTCTTTACTCCATGCTATTGGGGATGTGATTAGGGTTTTTCTGGAGATGGTTATTCCTCCATGCTATTCTTGGTGGACATAGTTTCGATGGAGATGTTTTTCCTCCACACCCTTATGTTATGAGTATGATACGGCTAGAGATGTTTTTCCTCTATGCCCTTGTGATCTGATGATAGTTTGGCTAGAGATGGTTTCCATCTATGCCTTGGATAGTATAGTGATCTTGTTGTTGGAGATGGTGATTTCCTCCATGCTCGTGTTGAGGTTATAGAGTGATATAGGTTGATACCTAATGAGCGGAGATGTGATGCCTCCGATAGAGAGAATTATACCTCGGCATAGGAGTCCGAGAGATTTTGGAATTTCACAAGTTTCGGGACGAAACTTGTTTTTAGGGGGGTGAGATGTAAGAGCCTTAGTCTTTAGAGCTGAGCTAGGACTTAGCCGCCCCTGCGGGTCCAGAGGGCCGCCCCTGCGGCTGGTCATGTGTTCCGCCCCTGCGGCTCAGGGAACCCGCCCCTGCGGTTTCCTGCGGCTGCAACCGGCTTTGTTGATTGTTTGACCGTGCTTTACTCTTTCTTCTTCTTTTAACCTTCTCCTTGCCTTAGGATGAAGGGTTTCATTCTTCATTTCCAGCTACCTTCACGTTCTTCTCTCTCTCCTTTCCCTTGGATATTGTTCTTGAGTTTTTGCCTTAGTTGCAAGCAAGTTTGTGTGGATTTTTGGTGGATGATGATGTGTGGATGTGATGCTGAGCTTTGAGAAGCCAGTGGAGGGTGTTATTGTGATCATTCCAGCCTGGTTAGGCTACAGCAGTGGTGAGTGTTCTCTTCTTCCTTCTTCTTTCTTTCTTTCTTCTTTCCTTCTTTGCTTCTTTTCCCTCTTCCTTAGCTCAAGATTAGATGTTCTGGGCACGTTTTGATGTTCATATGAGTATATATATGTATGTGTTCGATTGCTGGACAATAGAGACTTGAAATCATCACGTGAAGAGTTGAAGAGAAGTCGGGGATCACATTTTGCACTGTCCCTGCACCCGTGCCAGAGAGACGTCACCCCTGCGTTGACACTGTCACCGCACCCGCGCCTCAGTGCCGCCGCCCCTACGGCCACGGTCACCGCCCCTGCGTGGGAGTGCCACTGCGCCTGCGCCTTCTGTCGCTTCGCCCCTGCGTTCTTCCTGTCACGCAGGTGCGTCTTGTACAAGATTTACCTAGAGTGTAGAGATCATTTCCTTTCCTAGTATGAGCGGGTTAGTAACATGCTAGGTATATGTATGAGGATAGAATGAGGATGATTATGATATCGAGATGTGCCGGTTATGGCTTTGAGGTTTAGTAGATTATCGAGGTTTATAGATTTGATATGATCCTTATGGATCCCTTGGGTCTAGGTGTGACCCCTTTGATTGATAAGAGATTTTATATCTCTTTATGCCTTGTTATTAGGCAGTGTTGTCCTCCGGATTGGAGTGGATCATGGTTGAGAGTACTCCGAGGTTGAGATAAGTCCATAGGACTTACTTAGCTACCATCCTTATATTGGATGTATGCATGAGTGGTGTTTGATATATGCTTGATAGCATGCGATGTTGATTATTACCGACCTATGGTTTAGCGACTGTCATTATAGTGGACGTGACAACCTTTCCCTTTTCATCCCGCTAGAAGTCTGGGAGGTTCTCTGTGGATAGGCCAGATCTGGTATACGGGACGGACCCTTCACCACTCCCATAGGGTATACGGGGAGGTGTGCCGTAATCCACTTCAGCTGGCTATAGCCCTCAGAGGCGAGGATTACATATTCCTCGTGTCACATATATTCATATACATCTATATTTATATGATTTGAGTGTTGGACTTTATAAAGATAATTAACCGGGTAAATGTGTGACAGCATGATTATATGTTATGATTTCCTGAAGTGTGTTTGTGCTTATGTATTATCTTATATATGAATGGTTAGCTAACGGTTATATACCGTGTTGTAGATGCTTTGCAGGTTAGGAGGACTGCAGAGTGATCCAGATGGGGTGATCGCTGAGGGCTCCGTACACTAGGTTATGCGTGGGATATAAGATATTTGTATGTACAGATACATGTTTTGGTTGTACTCAGTGGTACTTTGTATACCTTTTGATATATATATTACAGTTTGATATTTTGGTTTTAATCTATCTGTGCCTTGTTGTAAGATCCAGTGAACTTGTTGTCAGGCTAGGGTCAGGATCCATTGTGAGATCCTAGCCCAGTAGCGCTTCGACTCCTACGGATTCGGGGTGTTACACTTAGCGTGCCTTGTTATGGGGGGTGGGGGGGTTAAGAGTTATGATAGAGAGAAATCTGTTTCCTTGAATGGTCTTGGGAGATTTTAACAACGTCATGTTCTCAAACGAACGTATCAATGGTGCTAGAGTTAAAATGATTGACTTTGTGGCGATGTTTGAGGGTTGTCAGGTGCTTTCTCTTTCCGATTCCCCATTCACAAGTGAAAACTTTTTCACTTGGACGAATGGTAAGGTATTGACCAAACATGACAGGGTGATGGTCAATCATGAGTGGCTTGAGCGAGGTGTGTATTGTAGGGCTACCTTCCCCAACAAGTGGTAATTTTCGGACCATAAGCCGGCTATTGCCCATGTTATCCACCAGCCTCTTACCGGCAAGTCTAGCTCTAAGTTCTTCAACATATGGACCCACCATGATAAGTTATACAACCTTATTAGGTAGAGTTGGGTTTGTCACCTTAGGGGTACTTACCAATTCTGCCTTTGTGCCCTCTTGCGGTGCCTTAAGGGGCCGTTTAGAAGTCTCAATAGACGCCATTTTGCTCATATTTTAGAGAATGCCAAAGAGGCCAATGAGGACTATGCCGATTGTCTTGAGTGTCTTTTCCTTGATCCACAGTTTGAGTCCATTACGACCGAGTTGTTGGATCTTAAGACCAATTCCCGTAGACTCAATGCGGCCGAAAGAAGCTTCTTCAGCCAGAAGGCTAAGGCCAGGTATGTCCTTAACGGTGACCGTTCTTCTTCCGATTTTCATGGCATTATAAAGGCCAATGGGCGGGACTTCATCCCATCACTCAGCTCACCCGATAACTCGACCACTTCCACCCCTGAGGATGTGGCCGAGAGATTTGTTGACTTTTTAAGGGTCTTTTTGGCAGCGCCCACCCGATGGAGATTGCCCCGAGGGATTGGTTCGTAGTTGGCCCTTGTATTGTTGCTGAAGATAGTGACCGCCTCATTGAAATGGTCTCCTTCAAGGAGATTAAGGAGGCTCTTTGGGCGATCAGGGAACTCAGAGCCCTGGTCCGGATGGATACAACTCCAAGTTCTTCAGATCCACTTAGATCACCACTGGTCTTGAGGTGTGTGTTGCAATTCAGGAGTTCTTTGTTAATGGGAAGCTTCTCCAACAACTCAACCACACCTCGGTGTCTTTGATTGCTATGGTGAATAGCCCCTCTTGGGTTGAGCACTTTAGGCCGATCTCATGTTGCAACGTGATGTACAAGATCATCACCAAGCTCATGGCGAACCAGATTTTTTCTTGTTTTGGCTATCTAATTGACCCTGCGCAACCAGCTTTTGTTCCGGGGAGATTGATGTCCGACAAAATCTTCTTTGTCCAGGAGCTTCTTCGGAGGTATAATATCCAGAGAGATACTAGGACGTATTTTATGAAGATTGATATGGCTAAGGCGTATGATATCATTTATTGGGACTTTTTGATATATGCCATGAAGAAGCTCTTGTTTCCGACCAGATTCATTTATTGGGTAATGGAGTGCGGCATTATGGTGTCCTACTCCATCCGGGTTAATAAAACCTTTCATGATCATTTCCAAGGTCGACACGGCCTCCGCCAAAGATACCGTTTTGCCTCTCCTGTTTCTAGGATGATTCGTCGTGAGACTTCTAGACCCGAGTTCCAGTTTCACCAACATTATAGAGGCCTCCATATTGCCCACTTGATGTACGTTGATGATGTTGTCCTTTTCTTCCGTGGTGACAGTGCCTCGATTGATATCTTGTTAGGTTGCCTTTGCCGCTTTGAGAGGATCTAACGGCTTGTGCTTGGTTTACCCAAGTGATATATCTACCTTGCCTTTGTTCCTAGTATTGCGGCCGTTAACTTGATACAAATCTCCGGCTTTGTTGTTGGTGAGTTTCCCTTCCTTTATTTGGGCATTCCGATTGCGCCCCATCAACTCAAGTGATGGACTATCCCCCCCCCCCCCCCCCCCCCAATTAGTTGAATTGGAAGACATATTAGTGCTTGGAACAAGATACAACTCTCCTTTGTTGGCCGTCTTGAGTTGATCTGTGCAGTCCTCCAGGGAAATGTTTGCTTCTGATTATCCCTTCTTCCTATCACCGGCTTAGTTATGGATCGTTTGATTGATATGTGTAGGAAGTTCCTTTGGAGTTAGCCGACAGTTGCTTGGACTAGGGTATGCATGCCGAAGATGGAGGTAGTCTTGGCCAATTTAACCTTTGAGCTCGGAACTTGGCTTTCATGAGCAAGCACTACCAGCACATTCACGTCAACCGTGATAGCCTCTAGGTGAGGTGGATACACCACCGTTATCTCCAAGTGATTGAGCCTTGTGATTGGGCTATTCACAAACATGACTCACCCTTGATCAAGGCTATCATCGGGGCGAGAGATGAGATTGTGAGATGCTTGTACCCGGCTATCAGTCTGTTAGAGACTATTGAGTCCTGGTGCCATGAGGACTCCTTTCTACTAGAGATAGGGCTTATAGATTGAAAAGGATAGAGATGCAAGATATCTTACCCTAGAAGTGTCGAAAGAACATAACAAATATACTAACATATTGACACATCTTAATAAGGATTATGAGATCGTCAACGGACAGATCGAGATTTGCGTATTTGGATACTAGACCTGATAAGGTGAGTTCATCGGACTTACTTAGTTGCCTTTAATAATATTCCACCCAGCTATCAGTCTGATAGCGGTTGAAACACCACCGCTATCTCCAGGTAATTGAGCCTTGCTTTATTTTTTGGATGGTCATCCTTGGACTCCTTTCTACTAAATATAGACTCTTTTTCCTTGACATCGATCCGCCTGCCACTGGTACAGAAGAGCTAGTGAGTCACATTAGTACTCGTATTCATAATCCATATTAGGTTTATGAGTATATATATATATATATATATATATATATATATATATATATATAAAATGTTTATGTCATGGTCATTCATACAAGGAAAATATATGTATCGAACCTTTAACGTGTTGTAAATGTATATATTTAAATTAGTAATTCTTTAAAAAATTTAAAAAATTTCATATTTAACCAATATTTCTTACAAAACATTTCAAATCTATATTTGTAGATTATAATAGATTTTATTTCTAGGACGCGACACATGTTTTTCATAAGGGAAAGACCGGGAACTCGGGATGTCACTGACAAAGACCTCACAGTCGGTCCCGACCTTAGTTTGACATCAATGATACTAGACTTTACAAAAAGACACAACTACTAAATCCATAAAATCTTTTAAATGAAAAAAAGTTCAATGAAATAACGTGCTTAACAACCTTGGATAATGATAAGGGAAAACATAAAGTATAACTAGTCTCTCTACTAAAATAAAAGTACGCCCAATCCCTAATTACAAGTATGGAAACCCGGCTGACCACTCCGCTACAGATTACTCGGCAAACACCTAACATGCAAAGTCTTTCAACATGGTGTAAATCGTTAGCTAACAATTATAATAATAAGGTGAACTAAAGGCACAAGCACACATAAGTAAAACGGTAAACATATCAACATGCACAAACAATGTCCCGGTTATTATCTTTACATTAGGTGATTCAAATCTAATTACTTCAACTTAATCGTGTGGAACGAAGATCATCCAACCTTCGCCCCCATCCCCGTTTACCAACATGACTAGTTTATATGCATCTCCCGTATACTCCGTTGGACTCGTCGCAGGAGCCTCCCAATCGCTTTAATTCAGCGTTGGACAGTGATGCCACGACCCGTTATCATACAGTTGGGTCTTACCGAAAATAAAAGTGCAATGATCTAGTAAGTTTTTAATTATTAAACACTCAATACACACACTACCTCAAGCACACACTTAATATTATTAAAGGCAACTAAGTAAGTCCGATGAACTCACCTTATCAAGTCTAGTATCCTAATACGCAAATCTCGATATGTCCGTCGACGATCTCACAAACCTGATTAAGAGGTGTTAATATCTTAGTATATTCGTTCTGTTCTTTCCTTATCAATCTATAAACCTCTTCTAGGGTAAGATATCTGGCATCTCTATCCTTATCAATCTATAAGTCCTAGGTTCCAAAGACCTAGATGTTCATTCCACAATTTTGTATATTCTCATCATTCCATGCACAATTCCATTTCTTACTCTAGTCCAATTCTAGAGTCCGAAATTCTATAACCGCCTTAATGTAACGGTATGGTCTCAACTTTTACACTATCCTTAGTTTTGACTACACATCCTAATATCGTTTCGTCTATAAACCTATTCTCAAAATAATTATTTTTTAAAGGTTACGAGCTCGACTAAATAATTATCACAATTCCGGAAATAATTAAGTACGAGCATTAGGTCAAGGTTTCGAACCTTCCGAGCGGCTAGAATTTTTGGTTACAAGAACTACCGATGGAACCAGTCTGCACTAGATGGCAAGACGCAAGCAGGGGTAGAGGTTCGATCCTCACGGATAGAAAGCGGCACCAGGAACTAGTGTTACATGTCTAAGGTTCAAAACCTGCTACACACATAAAAGGAAATTCTAAGACACCGGCTACAAATCTCACAAGTCCCGGGTTCGATGCCTACAGACGACAAAAATTTGAAGGTAAACGAACCACCGGAAAACGAGACCACCATCGCCTTCCTTCCTCGCCAACGGACCACCATCGCCCTCATCGAGACCCGCCACCATTCCTGCTCTCACTTTGTTCATACATCGAAAATCACCGGAAACAAACCACCGGAATATTTCACCGCCGAATCCGTCCACCGACCGAAGAGAAGCTTCGGATAACACCGCTCCAGTCAACGCCGGCATCTCCATTGATGAGTCCCTCCTCCTCTGCCTTCGTTCACGTTTAAACATGGAGGACAACGAAGTTGAGTATGTGCAGTGTTGGTAATGACAGGGTTCGACCTCTCGACCCTTGCTTCTCCTCTACACCAACCTACTGCCAAGGTGAGTCGAACGCAAGATCACAAGATTTGAGTAAGCGTTCCCTTCTTCTCATTTTCTAAGAGTAGAGTATCGAACTCCATACCAAATTCAAACTCATGCCTATTTTATTCGCCTGCAGTAGCTCTCGAACTCACGATCTGTTGCATGCCTGGATTGCCCCTCGCCTTCGAACCCATGATTTGTTGCAGCCTTGTAGCCCACTTGGTACCAATTGACACCGGTTAACCTATTTCCAATCCGATTTAATTTCAGTAGATCCCTAAACAGCTTCCTTTTCGTTAAATGAAATTCCGTTATAATTATTCTTATTCCAACAAATTAATTATGAGTTTAATATATTTTACTAATTTTTGAAGATAATCTGGTTATATATATTAGTGAGGTTAACAAGTTGTAATCGAGGGAAATATAAGTTAGGTATTAATTTGATTAATTAGAATGTTAGAATTATATCAAATTGTGAGCTAAAATGTTATAAGAATCAGAACGAGAACCGTGAGTAATTGAGTGATTAGTAACGATAGAAGAAGTACGAACTCGTAGCTAGTTGAACTTTGGATTTAGCGAAATTGAGAAGGTGTATGAATGGAGACGGAACGAGAAGATTAAACAAACTGATAATCTTAGAATAATGAGGGACTTCAGAGTTAGTGAGGTATTAATGAAATGATGGATAATCACGAAAATTGCTAGAGGAACCAAATTGAGAATTTTGAACAGTTAAGCGAATTGATAATGGGGCGTAACAGTGAAGAACGACGATCATTACGCTCCCCTGATGGTGTAATGGAGCGTAACAGTGAAGAAGTCTCGATTTGCTCTGGAATTTCCAAGTGTAGGAAGAGAATGATGATTGCATGCTTTATCTCTTTAGTCATATTTGATGTTCTTGAAGCTTTGTCTCTTGAAGAACACATTTCCGATGCCTTTAGTACCTAAAAAGCATTTGTTTAAAAGTATTCTAACACATAAAAGTAATTCAATGATTTCTATTTCTTTTTATTCTCCTTAACCGATTTCATTCCGTTTTCATTCCACCTCTCCAACCAATCGGGCACTTAAGGTATTGTGATCTTGCTCCAACATTTTGGTGTTATGTATTCACAATGTCATTAGGCGTGACAATGATGTAAATTGTGATTTGAACCAAGGAATATATCCATTTGGATTGGATAAAGTGTATAGAATTTGCATATACATCTTCTAAAACAATTCTTCGTACACTACACAATATATTAAGCCATGATTTAAAACAAGATACATCTACCACCACATCTCGGCATCGACGAGGCTAGTCCAACTGAAAATAAAGCCAAGGGAGGCATGTAGCCTCTCAAAGACGCTAGATGACTCAATGTGTATTATACAAGTAGATTTAGAAATGTGTCGGTTCAGTTGCGCCCTATAAACTTGTTTTTTTCTATTTTTGTTTTGGTCTAAAGATCTCTACTTGCAATGTATTGTTGTAGTAAGTTTTATGGTTTTGCTGAAGGTTGATGGGCTTTTTAGTTTGATCCACTTGATTATGTGTGTGTGAGTAATATGTATCATTGTATTATGGGTTTTTGATTTTTCTCGGGGACTTTCATGTCCACTATAAAAACTGGAAAAATTTAAATTTAATTTATATTAATTAGAGTTCCTATTCGAGTACTTAAAGAGAAGAAGTGAACTGAACCAAATGGAACCACTACCCAAACCGGCCTAGTCAACAAACCAGCTGGCCTTCTTCAGTTCTTTCTTGGGACAGAAGAGCCATTCCCTTGGCGCACTCCCTTTGGCCCTTTCCCCACGTTGCTCTTCTTGGGCCAAACAGCGAGAGACACACCACACGCCCTACACCTCGTCGTCCTCTTTTACTCTCCCGGCATCACAAGATGTTACGTACATTGAAGAGGGCCATTAATGTCAAGGAAGTTGTGGACCGGCCATTGAAGACACCTCTGACCGAGCAAGTGAAGGCTAACCGAAACTTATTGACAGTCTATCTCTCCTCCACTCTCACACCTCTCTCACTTTCAATCCCTAGCTCCAAACACTGTCAAGAGCCCCCGGCAATCGCGAGCTTTGCTCGCTCCTCTAACCACCATCTCGACACGACGGAACCTGCCCTCCCCTCCTTGTCTAATGAGATGGTGAGTCCCGCTTTCCTTAGTCTCTCTTTCTCTGCTTCCCCTTTCCTCTGTTGGTTCTAACATCGGAACCTCCTCATCACCGGCCTGGGAACAGTGTAGACCGATCATACTTACATGTCTTTGACACCACCGCCGTCACCAACGAACTGAGTCGACTAGCTTCACCGTCGGTAAAATTAAAAAGAGGAATAAGAAAAATAAGTGACGATGTGCAGGTGACGAGAGTCGAACCTTGCCCTTCAAGCCTCCTACTTTCGACTACTGCTACCCAAGAGAATTGATTCTCACCTCCACACTCCAAGTTCCTTGTTTCAAGACAATAAACGCCAATTGCAAGGTCCGTGTCTCATTGATGTCAAACTAAGGTCGGGACCAACTGTGAATTCCTAGTCAATGACATCCCGAGTTCTCAGAATTTGGGGTGTTACATCCACCTTGAGACCTTAGGTGTTGAGATTTAATTGGTTTGCGCTAACACTTCATCTATGGACACCCTGTATATAGACCTTGTAACTCGAATACATAAGCCATATTAGGTTTATGGGTACTTTTGTTTCTATGAATGTATATTTACAATCAATATATATATATATATTGAAAATATAAATTCTTTAAACATTTTAAAAAAATTTATATTTAAACAATATTTTTTACAAAATATTGCAAATCAATATTTGTAGATTCTAGTAGATTTTATTTGTAGAACGCGACACCTATTTTTGATAAGGGAAAGACTTTGAATTGTACGAGTAAATCATATACATCATCTAATTTTTAGATTTTAGTAGATTATAGTAGATTTTAGATTCTAGCGGATTTTAGTAGATTTTAGTGCATTTAAATGTGTGAAAAGTTTTTATATTTTAATAGATTCTAGATTATAGTAAAAAAAAATTTAGATTCTAGCAAATTTTATTTTTGTGGCAATTTATTATCTTCCCCTTATAAATTTAAAAAGGACCAAGCGAAAAACTAAAAATAACCTACAAATTTTTACAAGTGAAAGACTTGGAATAGTGTGCAATTTCAAAGAATGAGAACTAGCAAGATCATGAGGTCGTTTAAAAATTTGCACGATGTAAGTAAATCATACAACTTTAAAGTTCAAACGTTTTTTTACATTGTCAAATCTTGTACATCATCTAATTTATACAATATATTAAAAACGTGTTTGCATGTTTACGTAGATGGATACATTGGACAAATTTATTGCAGACCCTAGTTTTGAAGGGATCGACATGCACACATTCATCAAAGAGGACGACAAGCATTTCATCGAAATTTGTAAAGTGTTTGTCAATAACGAAGATGAAGATAACTAGTAAAGTCATACAAGAAGGGACCTTTGATGTTGTTGGAGAAGAGGGGAAGTCTCGACATGCTTTGTTGTGTTAGAAGGACGCAGGATAGCTCGTTTATGTTGCTAGTGTTCGAGTTTGCTCCCTTTAATAACTATCATACTTCTACTATTGTTGTGGTGATTTGGATTTTGTTTAATCTTATGGTATCTAATCAATGGTTAACCAAATTTCATATGCTTTGTTACATAGATGGAGAATATAATCACATTTCTAGCTGTTTATTTTGGGACTCCGGTGTGCGTAAACTGGATGTCAAATTTTGGTTGTAAATTTACATAGTTGTGGACATTTGGGTTGTTATTAAAAATTGTTTAAAAAGTTTAATTTGTTTATCCTTGAAGAATATGATTGATTGGTTGCAATTTCGAGTGACATTAATGATATTATCATTGTCATTCTTACCCACAACAAGGTTCTTAGATTATTTATGTTTTCATTGTATTTTTTTCCTTGTTGGACTTATACATATTTTAAGTGGATAGATTAATTTATATAATTTGGCTTGATAATGGATATTGGATGGACTTCTTCATTTGGCTCAAATCTAAAAGGAAAAGCAACGTGCATCGGAGATTGGGAATTTCTAGGTTTTAAAGATATTGACCTATCATCAACTTTAGAATTATCTAGATTAGTGCTAAATCTAGGTAGATATTAAGATTGGGGATTTTTAAGGTTCGAAGAAATTGATTTATCATCAGCTTTAGAATAATCTAGATTATTAGTGCTAAATCTAGGTAGACATTAAGAATGTCTTTTATTTTTTGTGCGGATACAATGACCTTTGGTGACCGACATATGCATGTATAAATAGGTGTGCAGTTTTTAAATTGTAATGTAAGAGAGTTTCGATCAATAGCCTTTATAGTGTGAGTCCACATACAAAGTGAGGTTTTTTATTAAAGCGTGAGTGCGCAACAATTTACCAGTTTATATATACTCGGTGAGCCAGGAACGCGCGGTTTTTCCCAACATTTCTTCAATATTTTGGTACAAAAAAATGGATAAGCATTTATGCTTCTCTAGTCTTCGGGGTTGATATCAAACTGTGGCTTCTCTAGTCTTCGGCGTTGGTATCAAACAGTGGTTGGGAATTACTAGAATTGAAATGGTTTCTTGGGTAAAAGTTCATCTAAAGCCATAAACAAATTAAATTATCAAGGAAGAAAACAATGCCCTCGTCGATATGCTGAGGAATCATTTATTAGTAATCTTAACAATACTCACATTGCTCTTGTAATTTCGTATTCTCCCTCTCTTCATCGAAGGATAACGAAGAAATATGATAGATTGTAGTAGATATGTTAGAGACTTAGGGATCGTTCAGAAGCACTAAGAATCATTTCCGATAACGGAATATTTCCGAATCAATAAGAAATTATGTTTGCATGAAGGTCTTTTAACACATCAAAGTAATTCAATCATTTCTATAAACTCTCTTTTGCTATTTTTCTTTTGGTCTAAAGCTCTAATTGCAATGTATTGTTGTAGTAAGTCTGTCTGTTCAAGATTATGGAATCAATGCAAAGAAAACCCACTTGTTTGATGCTAATATTAAAGTACACAAAGAGAGGGGTGGAAATGAGACACATTAAGCATACCAGATATTAAAACATGGTTATTTTTGTTTCGTTGCTTTAGTTACGTGCTCGATGTTTTATGCTAGCTGGCCAAACAACAAACTAAGTGAACTGATCCAAGGAATACGGCGAAAGCGACCGCTGATCTTTTCTCCTAAAGCTACTCGAAAAGCTCGCAATTGTACCTGCCTAAGCTAGCGCGGGAAAGGTTTTGTGGAATCTCCAGCCGGTCCAAACATGTGTTCAAAGATGAGAGCCATTGTTAACAATGAGAAGCATGTGTTCATTTGGTAATTGGTTTTGGACGACTGACTCACCAGTGGTTTTGTGGAACCCCTATGGTCCTTGCTCGTAGCCCAGCGTACGTAGTCCCGTTCACAGAATTTCCGATGTTGAAATTTTAAAAAATAAATAAAATTAATACTCCAAATTGAATTGTTTTATCAGCCTAGAGGTAGTTTGAGCTTGCCTGCATGAATAGCAAATCGTTCGACACTAAAGCAGCAGTGAGATGAGCATGCATTCTTTGTAACACCTCTAGTAACATTGGAAATTGAGACGCCTTATATTCAGTAACAACCTGGAAGTGAAAAAGGAAGCATTTGCCCAGTAACTATAGCCTATTGGCGGAGCCGGTAAATTTTCAAGGGGTACAAATTTATTTTTTTTCGTATGAGATATTTTGCATATTAATTCATATATTATGTTAAAAATTAAATACTAAAATCTATAATTTAAATAAAATATTATATTAAAGTTTTTTTACTATAAATTAGAGTTTTTCGTTGAATATATATTTTTTTATTTAAATGATAGTTAAATTAATTTATATATTTCGTATGTTTTTATAAATAAATTGTCAAATAAATTTGATAGTGGTTGATTAATTATTAAATTAATTATATTAGATTAATTAAAAGTTAATTATAGAAAATATACAATTCAAAAATAAGGTTTGTTAAATAAATTAATTTTAAAGTTGTGTTTAATAAATAATAAATAAAATTAATTAATGATTGATAAAATAGTACCTTAAAAATACGAAATATATCCTTCTACGTAGTAATTATCCCGGAATAAGGGGGTACAGTCCCCTCCCTTACCCCCTTGTCTCCGCCCCTGGCCTATACATATATATACATATATATACCTGGAAGGGTCCATATATTTCGGTCATTACAAGCTCATAGTTATTCTCCTTGAGTATTTCTTCTATGGGTACAAATATTGCAGTAGGTTTGATAGCGCCGTAGATCTTTGGTATACTGTGGTTTTCCAGAGGCTCGCCACCAAACAGTAATTTTGACCCTGGAATTTTGAGCAATTTGTCTACATGGTCCAGCATTGCATCTGTGGTGAACTATAATATCAACAAGAACTAAGTTAGATTAAAATCCAATGATTGTGATCAGTTCATACAGATCCCATGTCAACTTACCGTTAGAACTGGGCCTACAGTGACATCCTCCAGCTTTCTTCTTTCAGCAAGTTGTTTCAATTTCGAAAGAAGTGGACTTTTTCCCCAATTCCTGTGTCATATACCCGCAACGGGATAAATATTATAGGCATTCTCACATTAACAGAAATATTCACAAAAGCCGAACTTTATCCTATCTTTAGGTGGTTTGGGTAACTTTCTAGTTAACTAACCTCATGCATGAACAACAAAGATTGGGCAGAGCACTTCTGACCACTGCAAGCATAAGCATCTTGATCGCAGATCCAAGCAACAAAGTCAACCTGCAACCATTACATTGCAACTTAGTACGTAAAATCCAAGTAGACAATCTGGCTGCAAGTTAGAATCATAAAAGGAAAGACCTCCTGAACATCAGGCCCAAGGATCTTCTCATCAAATCCAGCATCTTCCAACTTGATGCGACCTTTTACGTCAACAGCTAACTTGTCTGCTACCCTAGAACTACCAGTAAAAAGCGTTATACGAGGATTTTCCTGCATGTAGAAAACTCATTTACAAATGGTTTGGGAAGGAATCTTTTTTCTCAATCTCAAGGAACTCTTAGTGAGATATGATTTTTAGAAACACTTCGTGGCATATAACTTCAACAACCTAAAATGCTAATTTGCCACATGGCTGGCTCTTAAAGACTCATTGCATAAAAAATATTGGCCAAAAAGTATGAAGCTGGTTCAAAGGAACTATGTTTTACACGTGATGTGATGAGGATTTCAGTCGCCTTCAGAAAAGCCTATGAGACGAAATCCCGGTTATAGGAGTGGAGGGAGATCATCAAAGAATGGATCACCTCCCAGATTAGGCGCAAAAGGAAGAATCCTCTGATGTCCAAAACTAGATAATGTTTCACCACCACAATCTATTAGATACGGCAAGCTAAAAATAGATTCATTTTATAAAATGTAGATCTCTGTCAAATGCACTTGACAATTTAGGTTTGTTGTAGTTCGACTACAGAATTAATGGTAGGATGAAAGAGCGAGAGGTTACGACGTGGTGATCAAATTCATAGACAAAAAGTTCTACAGTTTACGAGAGGTGATAAGGTTCGATTGGTACAATTACCATCTTTTCATAAATAGATAAATTTTCCCAGTTCAAAAAAAAAAAGTGTAGCTTTCATCCTTATTGCTAAGAACGATCAAAGAATTTCTGTTGATCAAATACCAAAGACGACAACTAACTTCAAAGGCATTTGAAGCAATCAAACATGTACTGAATTGGATGACTTGGAATTCAAATAGAACCATATATATATAAGCAATTCCTCCATAAAAACAAAAACCCTAAGATTGAAGATCATAGACGATCATTTCCACAATAACCCACAAGAGCTGGACCAACAAATCCAGTCTCGATTAATCAATGAATCATCTGAAAAAGACTGGGAGATAATTCTATGGTTGAAGATAATTATCTATAGTGTAGATAATTCTATGGTTGTCCCATAAACAACATCTCTTTTGCATCAGAAAAAGAATATGAGGGGATGGCTGCATTAAAATGTGGTCATTTGCAACACAAACAAGACTGGGAGAACCTTAAAATTGAAACCTTACTTGGAGGCAACATGTTGATAACTATTGGGAAAATAGCGCGGAGAATAATTGTTAGTGATAGGGTTATATTTGTAATTCAATGTTTATTAAGTTAACCTAGGTTTCCAAATTGTGTATATATTTGACATTCCCATCAATGAATAATACGATCGTGAGTTTATCAAACTTTACATGGTATCAGACTAACGATCCAAACCATATTCTTCCGCCTAAAATTCTATTCGGCCGTCAAGATCGATATTTCTCATGGCTCTTACGGTTGAATCTCCTTACTATCTCCATCCATCTGATCACCCTGCTCAACAAATTTGTCCAATTCTTCTTGTTCAGGAGAATTATGCAGATTGGTCGATTGTTATGACCCATGCTTTTGCTGCTAAACGAAAGCTTGGGTTCATCAATGGTGAACATGAAGAACCTGATTCCAGATCGGATGATTATTCGCATTGGATTTGTGTCAATTCATGCTTCAAGGTTGGATAATGGCAGCCCTGGATCCATCTTTTCGCAAATCCGTAAGTTATTGCGCATCAGCTTTCCTATTATGGGAAGATATCAAACAACGGTGTGATGCGGGAAATGGTCCGCGTCTTCTACAACTCCGTGCCGATCTTGCCAAGGGTTTCCAAGAAGGAGAACAAATTGGTGCTTATTTCAGCAAACTAAAAAAATTATGGGATGATGTTGCGTCCCATCAAACCAACGTATGTCGTTGTGCATGTTCTTGTGGCAAAAGAATCAAAGCCAAAGATGAGGAAGAGGCGCGATCGTCGGCAGCTATTGTGGCACACACAATGCCAGCGGCGCCATTATCTCTCACCACTCAGGATCGTAGTGATGTCGGATCTAGCATTTCGGATACCCAATGGTCTTCTTTGATTTCCGCCCTCCATTCCAATCGTAATCATGCTAATCATGATACGACTGCAAGTATTGTGCATTCTCCTTGGATTCTTGATTCCGGGGCATCTTTTCACATGACAGGCACCCTGAGTTATTTATCTGATCTTCAATCGGTTTCCAAGCGACTCATCAAACTTCCTAATGGTATAATTGTCACTGCCAAGCAAGTCGGATCTATTCGCCTCAATAGGAATGTCACTATTCCCAACGTTCTTTATGTGCCTGGTTTAGAGTGTCACTTGTTGTCCATTAATCAATTGACTACAGATCTCAAATTTGTCTTTATGATAACTAATCGGCTATGTGTAATACAGGACCGTACTTCGAGGATGGTGCTTGGACTGGGTGAAGCTCGTAATGGGGTCTACTGGCTTCGTTGGATGACGCCTCCGTCCTTAGCACATTCATGCCCTGCTACACAAATTTCCTCCACAATTCTTCATCAACGCCTTGGCCATCCTTCATCGCCATCTATTGATCCCTGCGACATTTGTCTTCGAGCCAAACTACCTCGTTCGTCTTTTCCTCCTAGTACTTCGCATGCTTCGTCTTTATTTGAATTAGTTCATTTAGACATTTGGGGTCCTTATCGAGTCATGTCAACAACTGGTTGTTCCTATTTTGTTACACTTGTGGATGATTTTTCCCGTTGCACCTGGGTTTATTTAATAAAAAGCAAGGCTCAAATTCACTCTATTATTCCTGTCTTTTGTTCTATGATCTCTACTCAGTTTAATACCAATGTCAAAACATTTAGGAGTGACAATGCTAAAGAAATTTTGGCTCTTAGGTCTATTCTTGACACTGATGGTATTTTTTTAGAAACCTCTTGTCCTTATACGCCACAACAAAATGGGAGGGTTGAACGAAAGCATAGACATATTTTGAATGTTGCTAGAGCTTTGATGTTTCAAGGGAATTTACCTGTTAAATTTTGGGGGGAATGTATTCTTACTTCATGTTATCTTATTAACCGCACCCCTACATTTGTTCTTAAAAATAAAACTCCTTATGAAGTTTTATTTGGGTCACCACCATCATTAAGTCATCTTCGTACCCTAGGGTGTCTTGCCTATTGTTCGGTCCTTCCTCGCAATGCTGACAAGTTTCGTCCACGGGGTAGGAAATGTGTCTTTTTGGGTTATCCACAATTTCAAAAGGGTTGGAAATTGCTTGATCTAGAATCTAATCAAATTTTTACGACATGCGATGCGAGGTTTTATGAGGATCAATTTCCATTCACAAATATTCCAATTAATTCAATCCCTCACTCACTTCCTCGATCTCACATCGTTGAAGAAGAAAACTTGGATCCTATTTATACTGACTTGCAGCAGCTAGCTACTCCTATACAACATGTTCTGCGTGACACTGTGGTCCCCACTGCCACGTGTCATCCGCAACACCCATCTGCTCCCTCTGCAGAAAGTTTTTCTGTGCCTCCAATCCCTGCGCGACACATCGTGCCTGCAGTTCTTGTTGTGCCTGCCATAACTAACCCACCTACTCCTGCTCCTGCCGTAACTACCCCAGCTATACCTACCCCTGCCCAAACTCCCCTCCTGCCCACGGTTACTACTGACCCATCCCAACCTGCCACATCATCACTAAATCCCAATCCGACCCCTGCTCGTCGGAGTACCCGCATTACCAAACCCTCAGTAATGCTTCGTGACTTTGTGTGTCAAAAGGCGAGTTTGTACGATACCATTTCGAACGTCATCTCTCCTTCATCTTCCTTAGGTACGCCATATTCTCTGGTCAATTATTTATCATATGATAAATTGTCTCCTGCATATATTGCTGCACTTAACTCTATTCAGCAAGAACAGGAACCATCTTCTTTCAGAGAGGCGGTAACACACCCACATTGGAAAGCTGCTATGAAAGCAGAGATCTCCGCTCTTCAACAAAATCGGACTTGGGACTATGTTGATCTTCCCCCTGATCGGCGTGCTATCGGATCCAAATGGGTTTTCCGTATTAAGTACAAGTCTAATGGTGAAATTGAGCGTTATAAGGCGCGTCTTGTTGCTTTGGGTAATCGTCAACAAGAGGGTATTGACTATACTAAGACCTTTGCCCCGGTTGCTAAGCTTGTCACTGTTAAGTTATTTCTTGCAGTTGCTACCATCCGGAATTGGGAACTACATCAGATGGACGTTCACAACGCTTTCCTTCATGGTGATCTACATGAGGAAGTCTATATGCTTCCTCCGCCTGGGTTTCGCACCTCTAGTAAGGTTTGTCGTCTGCGCAAATCCTTATATGGTCTTCGTCAGGCGCCTCGCAACTAGTTTCACAAGTTTACTAGTGCTTTACTTCGATATGGATTTCAACAGTCATATGCTGATTATTCCCTGTTCACATATTGCAAGTCAGGTATCACCCTTCAAATCCTTATTTATGTTGATGATCTAGTTATCTCTGGCAACAACCCTGCCACCATCTCTAGATTTAAGGCTTATCTACATACCTTCTTTCATATGAATGATCTTGGTCCCCTCCGTTTCTTTCTTGGCGTTGAAATTGTCAGGACTCCATCTGGCATCTGGATTAATCAACGAAAGTATGCATTGGATATTATTAATGACGCTGGTCTTCTTGGTTGTAAGCCAACTTCATTTCTCATGTCTGCCAATCATAGCTTGCAAACCGACTCTACTGCTGTTTTGGACGATCCGGAGAAATATAGGCGCCTTGTTGGTCGTTTGATCTATTTGTCTATCACTCGTCCAGAGCTTGCCTACTCGGTTCACATTTTGTCTCAGTTCATGTCAAATCCTCATGTTGGTCATTGGGAAGCTGCCCCCAAAGTCCTCCGATACCTCAAGTCTGCTCCTGCTCGAGGCATTTTTTTGTCACGCTCGAGTGACCTGATTATCAATGCCTATTGCGATTCTGACTATGCAGCTTGTCCTCTTACTAGAAGGTCTACCACGGGTTATTACATTCTTCTTAGTTCATCACCGATTTCTTGGAAGACTAAGAAGCAAATCACGGTTTTCAGATCGTCAGCTGAAGCTGAATACAGAGCAATGGCAAGCACTACTTGTGAACATCTTTGGCTTCGCTCCGTTCTTCTATCTCTTGGTGTTCACCATAACTTTCCCATGAAGCTCCACTGTGATAATCAAGTAGCGAATCACATTGCAAACAATCCAGTGTTTCATGAGCGTACAAAACACATTGAGGTTGATTGTCATATTGTCAGAGATCAAATCACTATGGGAGCAATTCGTACTGTTTTTACGCCTGGAATATCCCAACTAGCAGATATTATGACCAAAGCCTTGGGTCCTTCTCGTTTCAAGTTTCTCTTATCCAAGCTTGGAGTTGTCGCTTCCCCACCTCCAGCTTGAGGGGAAGTGTTAGTGATAGGGTTATATTTGTAATTCAATGTTTATTAAGTTAACCTTAGGATTTCCAAATTGTGTATATATTTGACATTCCCATCAATGAATAATCAGATCGTGAGTTTATTAAACTTTACAATAATCATATTATTGGTCAAAATTTGGCTATTTGGAGCATTCTTTATGCCACCATTCATACCCTTCCCCTTATATCCGTTTTATGTAGATGCACCCAAAAACACCCTTTTCTATTCCAGAAACAAATTAAAATTGTTGTAGAGGTAGAGATGCTCCTCTCAACTTTCCTCTCTTTGCCTCTTCAATGCGTATTATATAGTCACACAATCCGACTAAAGGAAAGAAAAAAATGGCTACTACAAGTGAATTGTTGATGAAGATTGATCCAAATTGGCGAGATTTGAGGAGATTTAATTTGATTACTTATACAAATAGGGTTTTAGCTAGCTAGTACCCGTGCAAACAAAATAGTTATTAATATAACAAAATATCAATATTATAATAAAATAAATATAAACTTTAGGTAAATTATATAATAATTAACAATAACTTAAAATTTTCAATAATATCAAATAAATTTATAATTATATTATTAACTAAGTTAACTATGTATTTTGTGTAATATGGAGTATATTAATAGTAGTATAACATATTTCATATATATATACATGAATTTTACATATAAAAATAAAGTAGTTCTACTTTAAAGTGTATATATATATATATATATATATATATATATATATATATATATATATATATATATATATATATATATATATATATATATATATATATATATATATATAAGAAATATATGTAAAAAAAAAAAAAACGATTTTAAATCTTTGGAGGCAGTACATACCTTCATCGTTGAACACATCGTTCATCAGTGAGGATACCCATCCATATAATTTTTGTAATCAACTTAAAAAGTAAATCGGTGATGTGCGGTTCCACTTTCAAATCAAACCAACTAGACCTGCACAAAAGCGGGCTCGGGCCGGGCCATAACTGAAAACTCTACCCGTGTGTGCAGGTCGGGCTTCCGGGCCGGCCCGGATGGCCCGTGCGTACTTACATTATGCATTTTTTCCTTAGATTTATAATTCAAAAGAATTAATATAATGTATTAACATAAATTTTCCAACACAATTATACCTACATATTGCACTACCAACGAGTTTAACAACAATCAACATGCAAGAATGAATAAATTCAAATACGTGAAAACAAGTATAATTGCAGTTAAATTATCCGTGCAATCATGTATTACAATCGAGTATAAATCGTCAAAATACTAAAAAAACAAACTAAATGAAAAATCAAAATAGGTGGCACTCAAAATAAACTAAATTATATATACACATATATAAATTAATTACATGTATATAACTATATACGGGTCGGGCTGACCCGCGGGCTAAAACATATACCCATACCCGTCCCATTTAAAAACGAATAGGGCCGGGTCAGGCCCGACCGGACCAAACTAACTGCCCGTACCCATGTTTTTTACCAAACGGATCGGCCCGGATTTGTGTAGGTCTAAAACCAACCTACAGAACGGATATTTAAACATCAATATATAAATGTAGACAGAGAATAATCAAAACATACCAACACAATAATTAACAAAAAAAAACTAATTAATGATTAAAGAAAAACTAAAATATCAACTAAAATACAAACAAAATTAGGAAATTAATAATTAAAGAAAAGTTTTTTAAAAATCCACGTACGGTATCAACTGATATACAAACAAAGTTAATAATTAATAATTAAAGAAAATCTAAAAAATCTACGTAACAAACTAACTAAGCATACAGGGTGGTTAACAACTAAGCAGATTATCATTCTACTATCTCTCGGCCCAATTCTCTCTTAATTCTTCAGCATGTTGGCCCATTATCTTTTATCTCTCGGCCCAGTTGGCTTTTCCTTGATGTTTCTTCAGCCCAAGACTTAAACAATGGGTCGGCCTGTCTTCTTTCCCACGACTGCATTCTTGCCCAGGAGATCAAGAGAAGATAAAATTCCCTCTCTTCCCTAATCCTGTTTTCAGGCAACAGATTCTCTCTTTCCGCTATCCTAACTTCACGTAACGAGCCCCTCTCCCTTGGATCGTATCTCTTCCACCCGTATCGACTAGGTTTCTCTGTCGCACCTCTTCCCTAATTTTGGAACAAGAACCGATCGGAACGCTCTCCTCCGCCGGGGCATCTCAGGTCGTCACGCAGCATCGTCCTTGTTTCGATCTTGAGCCATAGCCGGATCGTAATAGAGTGTTCTTCCTCTTCTCTCCATCTATAATCGAAAACCGCTCACGCTACCAGATCTACCTTTCTTCGTCTTCCTCCGGTACTGCAGATTCGAGGGTAAGCGTGGCCTTCTTCTCTTCTCCTCCATTCTTGGTTTTCTTTAACATTCTTGGCCAAGATTCAAGTGTTTCTTTGCCGCTGGTGACGATTTCAGACGAGCAGGGATTGGAGCAGAACGTGTTACCTTACTAGTTAAGTCATACAAGAAAAACAAAAAGGACCGAGAAACTGAAATAAACTACAAATTTTAACAAGGGAAAGAGTTGGAATAGTGTGCAATTTCAAAGAATGAAAACTAGCAAGATCATGGAATCGTTTAAAAATTTGCACGAAGTAAGGAAATCATATAATCATAAAATTCAAACTTTTTTTTTACATTGTCAAATCTTGTACATCATCTAATTTTATACGCAATATATTAAAAACGTGTTTGTATGTTTACGTAGATGGATACACTGGATAAATTTATTGCAGACCCTAGTTATGAAGGGATCGACATGCACACAATAACCAAAGAGGACGACAAACTTTTTATCAAAATTTGCAAAGCTATACTAGTTAAGTCATACAATAAGCGAATTGTTATATAGACTTTTTGTTTACGTCGTCTAAAATATAAAAATAAATCTCAATTAATAAATCATTATAGGATCATGGGCATTCAAACAAGCAAGAAATGCAATCTTTAAACATGGAAACTGACAAAATCAATATGCATGACGAAGATCGACAACAAACTCGTAAGTATCTATTTTTCTCTTTAACTATTCAATCTTCAATTCTTCTGAACTTGTCAATACAACGATTTATTTTTTACACGGTCACGTATTTGGGTTCAAAATATTAAATTGATATTAAGCAAGAAATCTTCCTACAAACAATAATTGCATGTACTACCGAAAACTTTTCGAATTTTGTTATATTTGAACTCGTCTTGTTATTATTTATGTAGTCTATTACATATAACTACAACTTACATGATTAAGGATTTGTTCCGAATAAATACATTTAAAATCGTTGTTTCTTTAACAAATAGTCTTTTTAAAAAATTTAAGAAAAAAGTTATTAAAAAATTTAAGGTGACTAGAATAAGAATTGTTTGTCACTTTTATTGCTTTTTAGATTTTAATAAAATTTTAAACCATTTAATTAAATAGTTTTTCAATATAAACTGTTTTGAGCTATATATCGAAAATAATTTTAGTCTTCCATTTTTTAATTATTGATTATTATTTACACAAACATAAGAGATAGTATTTTTGTAGGTTAATGAAAAGTTTTGTTAAATTATCTAAAAACAAAAAAAAATCAACATAAGAATAGCTATACAAGATTACAAGGTATGTTTCTATTTTAATTATTGTTTTTTGTAGATCCTAAGAGAAAGTTCCGGGCCAATTCCCATACACTAGGTACGTAACTTGAAAACCGTTAGTTTATTAAGACTTTGAAAACAAGGTTTTTGTTTTGTGATTTCGTTTATCTTTTACCGAATCACAATTTTCAATTTCGACAGAACCAAGAAAAGTTCAAATCATAGAAACTAAATCTTTGGTGGAGGCGAGTCAGCATGACCTACATCTAAAGAGGGAAGCTAGTAGAAGGAAGCTTCATGAAAACTACAAAAATACTCGTAAGTATTCTTTACGATTATAAACATAGATGTAGATATCTTTGTTTATTACATTGAACGGCTTATTATATATGTATTTTATATTAATCCTTTTTATATATGTATATAAAGTTCCCACAAAATCTAGCAAAGTTATAGAATTGATAGATATCCCAGATCTCAAATGCTCAAACACACGAAATCCACTTCTGGGAAGTCGTATCATCAAGAAGAAGAAGAGTGTGTCTCACAGATCAAGCCTTGATGCCAAGGTGCGTAAGCGATTTTATTTCATAACCTTTTATATATATATTCTACTACTTAGATCAATTTTAATTAACAAACCGTTTATTTTTCTAATTTAAAAAAAATGAGCTTTCTCTATACAATGAGCACCCTCACTGAAACCAAAATTTAATATATGTATGACAATGTATCTTTATTTATTTTTCCAGCTATCTAAATATGAAAGAAGACGAAGATACTACTGGGGAAAATAAGTTTGTGGCATCTATCGACAAATGAAAGAGGACGAAGACACTAATGAGGAAATGAAGTTTGTTTTAGTGACAACATAGGCTAGTATTAGGAGAACTACATGCAACTTGATACTCATACATTAGGTTTGGGTTATGTAGGCAGCCGGTACATTGGTTTAAAGTTTTTTTTTAAAATTTTGTTCATGTGTAATATATTCTTTGATGACGACAAGGATCTTTAGACTATAAGGTTTGAGTTTTATTTTAGCCTTCAAACTTAGTATCCACATCTATTTGACGAGGTAGAAGAGTCATGGCTTCAGATTTCATTCATGGATCTGAATATGAGCAGGAGATGAAGAAGAAAGAAGGAAGAAAGAAGAAGTGTTTTTGTTCAACCTTCTTAGTTAGTATCTTTATTATGTATTTTGACTAAGTACATTTATTTTGTTTCACAAAACACTAAAGTGTTTATGCATTAGACACAGATATAGGAATGTACCGGTTCAGTTGCACTTTGTAAACTATCTTTTGTGTTTATCACAAATTTCAATTCTCAATCTTTCATTGTATTATCTACCATGAAATGTATTGACAAAGAAAATATAACTCCCAAAATAACGCAATTGCCGGATAATTTAGTTATGTTTCCGTTCGAATGGGTGTAGGAGCCTTTAACACATTTCATACATTTTTGGGATTCAATTCTATATTAGGGAAACCTTAAGTTTCATACTTGTGGACATTTGGCACCGTATCTAATAAACAATCGATAATCAAAAAGCATTTCTAGATTCAATTCTTTCCCTTCTAGGAGTTTTCTTCTCCCATTGTGATGGACCGATGGTCTCACGACACTTGTTTGTTCATCAAATGAGTTAGTAACTAATATGTTATGAATTAATTTGTGTTTATCTAAATTAGACATAGGATGATCTTTTTGGAATTCAAGAAGTTAAATTGTTCTTTAGAAATTACGATAAATTTCTTTGGCTAATTTATTGTACTATATATGCCTTAGATTTGAACGGCCTTCTAATTTATTCAATTTTCAACATTTAATTTAATTAAAGATATTAATTATACTATTTTAAAGTTAAACTAATCTTATCATTAAAATTGGTGAAAGTGTTTTTTTACTAATATCACCTTGAGAAGATTGAGGTATTAAGGCTTATTTTGTTTACTAAATACAAATTAGGCCCTTGTATATTTTAAACTAAAAATAAAGATAAAATGAAATGCCAAAGGGGTTAAATACAATTTAATTGAGGGGCATTTGTGTAAGTTTGTGATATTAATTAAATGGAAACAGTTCAAACAATCTCGTAAATGTAACACCCCAAATCCGCGGGACTCGGGATGCTACGGGCGAGACCTCACAATGGGTCCCGACCCTTAGCTTGACAACAATTTCACCGGACCTTTCCAACAAGGCACAAATAAAGGCAAAACTCAAAATCGTTTATAATGTATGCGAGAGATTGAAACGTAAAAAATACAAGGTGGAAACTCAGCCGAGTCCTCAAAACGACATAACTCCGATAAAGAAATCTAAACCGTACAACATAATCCAACATACAAAGACATAACCCCAAAAACGCCCCCGTCCTATAATGTACGGAGACCCCGGGTGTCCACTCCTCCACCTCACTCGGCGGCGTCCCTAACCTGCAAGGCATCAACACAACGGTTTAAAACCGTTAGCTCATATTCGAAGCATTAGAAAAGAGGTGAAGGCACATACACACATATATCACATAACACATACATACTCCAAAACACACAAGTCCGGTTTATTATCTTTTTATTATTAAGTCGTATCCCGTTCTAATTCAACTTAGGTTTGTGACACGAGAACCGACCGTCTACCCGCCCGGGCTAGTCGCCGAGAACCTCCTAGACTCTCACAAGAGCTAGGCAGATGATGTCACCGCCCGTTATCATACACTTGGGTCAAAATAGTATAAAGTCGGTGGTCCTATTTACCGGTTTAGTTGTTTATAACATAAACAATAACACAAACACACACCACCAACACACATCGATGCTAATACGTAAAATACGAGCTAAGTAAGTCCGGAGACTTACCTCGTCACCACACTCAAATAACAACACTCTCGCTTCCTTAAGGAGGAAGCCCACAACCTGCTCACAAAAGATATGCATATCAATACATGCTCATGCTCAGGAAGTCTTAGACTTCACTTTAGTGATCTAAGCAAGATCACCTAACCCTCATGCTAGGAATGCATCCTAGGGTCCAAGGTACTCACCACACTCTCAGCACATGAAATCAATTCACAACAGCTTATAACCTCACATGATCTTAAACCTCGGCCAAGAAGGAACAAGCTAGCCTAGAAGGTCTATCATGCTCATCATACTCATAACCGTCAACTACATCGAGCCTTAAGGGCTCCTAGGTTCACAACCACTAAGTGGCATCTCAAGCTACTCTAGATCCATCCTAGGCATGCTACTAACATGGGACAACTACTTAACTAAGGAAGGAATGAAGAGGAAGGGAGAAGAGAGCCTACTGTTGAAGAAAACGTAGCCGCGGAGTCAAGCTGGCGCCCCTACGGATCTGTCACCGCACCCGCAGCCTCCTGGCGTCGCCCCTGCGCCTCCTGGCGCCGCCCCTACGGCTCCTGGCACCTCCTGGAGCCTCCTGCCGCCGCCCCTGCGGTGGCTGGATCCGCCCCCGCGGTGGCCTTGATCCGCACCCGCGGCTCTGATGATCCGTCCCCGCGGTCACGCTGCATAAGATCGTCTTCGACCGTGGATCCTTGGCTCCAATGTCCTTCTCTCCTTGTTGGGTCTTCTCCAAACACCAACCACTGATCTTAGACTTCTCTATACGACCTAAATAAGCTAAGAACACATGCATGCAAGGATTCAAGGGAAAAACTTCCTCAAGAGCTTCATCCATGGCCATGGATGAAGGAGGGGGAAAGAAAGGGATAATCAGCAATGAAGAGAAGAGAAGGAGAAGAATATGCTTACCAAACTAGATTTGATCTTCCTCCACTGCAGTCCACAATCCAAGAGCTTCAAAGAGTGAAGAAGAGCAAAGGGAGAGAGAGAGAGGAAGGTGTGTAACGTGAAAGAGAAAAGAGAGGAGAGAGAGAGAGAGAGGGAGGGACAAAGCTACCAAGGAGGAGAAGGGTCAGCTGACATCTTGTCACTTTTGCTCGGAACGAGGGGTCGGAAATGACCTCTTGTCACCTCAGCTCGGAACGAAGGGTCGAAAAACGGAAAAGGGAATAACGACGAGTCGGCTCGGGATTTTAGGAATAAATCCCAGCACTCGGCACCTCATGCCTGCGGGAAGATCTAGAAAACGCTCTAAGTCCGGAATAAAAATTCCGGATGTTACAGTAAATCCTAAGATTGCTCCCATTTCGCCTCCAAATCGACCTTCGTTGTTGCGTTTCCCATTCTTCCTCTTCTGAATTGGCATCCTCTCTTTCCCCACACTCACCGAATCCAATCGAGTCCTCTCAACTTCTTTCTCCATCTCAACAAAATGAGGAGAATCGGACTAGCAAAGAAGCTCTCGATCATCATTCATAGCGAAGAAGGGAGTTAAACTCGTTGAATTCGAATTTGAAGAAGGGATGTCTTGACTTCATGCTCACGTTCTTCACGAAGCTTGTGGTTTCGACCATTATTAATACCCGAGGTACGATTCTCTGCTTTTTTACTCTTTACATGTATATATTGCTCGATCGATCAAGTACGAGTTGAGATGGATCCACATTGGCTCTCCGATTAATTCAATTAATTCTCTGCTTTTATATATTCGAATTTGAACAAATTAATGAGCAAAAGATTTCACCAAAAAAAAAGGGGAAAAAAAGCAACAAATAGTTCATAAATTTATGGTTTACATAGATTTAAGACTCAAAAGTCAAATTGTTCTCTATGTAATAATCATAAGTTGAGAACAGTTTGTCTATTAATTAAAAAAGCCAGTGTTTATCCTATAATATTTAGAAGTTAAGATATCACCATCACTTGTTAATGCATCTCGTGCATGTTTCACAAGTAAGCAAAACCAGGTGAATGGTTCAGTGCAAATAAATTGCAGTTTGCTACCAAAACTTAACAGGTGGAGCATAGCCTACAAACTTCTCTTTCTACAAGTTCCAAATCCTTCAGATTTTGAAATAAAATCAGAATATATATGACCACTGTAATATAGTATACTTACAATATCCACGTTTGCAGGATCATCAAAACCTTTCTCAAAAATTCCTCGCAATTGAGGGTATTCCTCCACGGCAAACAATATAGGAGTTGCGACAATACCCTACAAATGTGAAAACTGAGAAGCAGATTACCAACAAGTGAGTATAGTTGATAAGTTGATAATAACCAGATGTATAAGGATAAGAGCAAATACATGGCTAATGTCGGATAAAGAAACCTTGCCAAGTGAAGCTGATGTGTCCGTGAAATCAAGAACACCATCAATTAAGTGGAACGCCAATCCCTGGTAAGTATCAGGTAAAAAAAACTTGGATATTTAATAACAACAGTAGATGAAGTATGTGGGGTGAAGATGAAAAAAGGTCTAAACTGGTCTCAAAAGAGTGTTGTATAGACTTACTAGATTTCTCCCGTACTCAAAAGGCCAACGTTGTAACTTGTGTAGGTTGCTCCGCAAGAAGGGCGTCATTACTAAGTTGAGTTTGGATGAGATTTTAGTTTTGATTAGCTACATAGGAAAGTGGTTGAAGAAGTATGAGAGCTTCCCGTTGGCTATTCTATATCCTGAGGCGTCAAACTTGTTGGGTTTGAACACATGTCAGTGGGTTCCGACTGTTAAGCTATTGCAGAATCTTTTGCAGTGATTTTTTATGAGTGGTTCTACTCTTTGGTTTTACATTTTGGGTTTCACCTCGAGTTGAAATCAATCGAAGAGGTGTTGAGTTCTTTGGTTGTAGAGGGGAGGTTTGTTGTTCTGTTGCAAGTTTGATTGATATATGCAAAACTGAAGCATAATGTTTCTTAGTTGGTTGTTGTAGTGTTCAATTTCTCAATTGATGCCACCTCTCGATGTTGTAATAATTGCTATTAGCTATCTACCTTGTATAGTTGGTTGTTGTAGTGTTCAATTTCTCAATTAATGCCACCTCTCGATGTTGTAATAATTGCTATTAGCTATCTACCTTGTATAAGAAACAGAAGGTTCAAACTTATAGTTGGTACTCCCAATAGTTCAATACTGGATGTTGTAATAATTTTCCATGATAAAGCTCAATTCTATAATTGGTTATTCATGTGTATGCACATACAAATGATACGTAATTCATGCAGAACTCAAAGGTTTGTTTCTTAGAAGCATCTACACCACCCTATATGGAATCTATAATTTCTTATTCATGTGTATGCACATACAAATGACATACATAATTCATCTAGAACTCAGGTTTGTTTCTTAGAAGCATCTACACCACCTACATGGAAGCTAGAGAACATTGATTGATTTGAACGTCATAGCATATCTACTACACTCTGCACCAGGGAGGAGCTGGACGAGCAGGGCACGTATATACACCTTCTCAGCGACGATCTACTATTTATGGCACTCCAAGAATGCCCTGGTATTTGACCGGAACAGGATCCCCATTGATATCCTGGTCCGGATGATTAGAGGGCATACATACAGGTTATTTTATGAGGCCTTCCCAGATAGAGTTGGAGAGAGGTTTGAGGTCTAGCACTTTGTATGATTTATTCTTTATGCCAGAGTTGTATTCTGCTCTTGGCCTGCATGTTTCATTGTTGATATTTTGTCCCAGACTTGAGACTCATTTGTTGATGGCAATGCCGAAGGTGAATGATATCATGATCCGTTGGTTAGGCACCTTGATGGTCTGTGAATGCTCCATTCTGCTGATGGCATTGCCGAAGATGGAAGGACCTTATAGACAGTGCCGTGAGATGTATTTTATTTATATTCATAGTCAGTTGATGATAGATGGTACGTTCAGGGGGCTTGCATGCCTACAAGGAGTACTAGGGCCTTGTTTTAGCCCTTATGTTTGCATGATGATAAACTTTGATGCTCTGTAGGTTTGACCAGGACAACTCCGGTCCTGGTTGAGCCCTATTTCTTTTCTACTCTTTATGAATTTACCATTTACCGTTAGAGAACATTGATTTGAAGATTCCACAATTCTTACTTCTGATATCGTCTTAGAAAATAGTTGTATTTTAATACTCGTGTTTACTTAGAATTGAGTTTATAAGTAAACACGACGGACATTGAACTTGTGTAACTCGACGGACCTTAGACATGTGTAACTCGACTGACCTTTGACTTGTAGAACTCGATTAGGCTTGTGTAACTCGAATTGGATTAGACTTGTGGAACTCGACCTTGTATAAACAATGGACTTTTGTAAACGAAGCAAGTGTGTATTAACATTGTGTATGAATATTCAGTTTTAAGTATACCTTATGTACCTCGTACCTTGTGTACCTCGATTTGGGCCTAGGCTTGTGTAACTCAAGTTTACAACAAGAGGGAGGGCCTAGGCTTGTGTATTGGGCCCAGGTCTAGGCTTGTGTATTGGGTCCGAGCGTAGGCTTGTTTATTAGGCCCGAGAGAAGGCGTGTGTATTGGGCCCGAGCGTAGGCTTGTGTATTGGTCCTGAGCGTAGACTTGTGTATTGGGCCCGAGCGTAGGCGCTTGTGTATTGGCCCCGAGCGTAGACTTGTGTATTGGGCCCGAGCGTAGGCTTGTGTATTGGGCCCGAACGTAGGCTTGTGTGTTGGGCCCGAACGTAGGCTTGTGTGTTGGGCCCGGGCGTAGGCTTGTGTATTGGACCCGAGCGCATGCTTGTCATTGGGTCCGAGTGTAGTCTTGTTTATTGGGCCCAAGCGTAGACTTGTGTATTGGACCCGAGCGTAGGCTTGTGCATTGGGCCCGGACGTATGCTTGTGAATTGGGCCCGGACGTATGCTTGTGTATTGGGCCGTGTCCGAAGCTTGTGTATTGGGCCTTGTCCGAAGCTTGTGTATTGGGTCATGTCCGAAACTTGTGTATTGGGTCTTGTCAGAAGCTTGTGTATTGGGCCCTGTCCGCAGCTTGTGTATTGGGCCTTGTCCGCAGCTTGTGTATTGGGCCTTGTCCGAAACTTGTGTATTGGGCCCTGTCCGAAGCTTGTGTATTGGGCCCTGTCCGAAGCTTGTGTATTGGGCGTAAGCTTTATTAAAACAATTGGCCTATCATTAAACCAATTGAGCTTGGACTTTTATTAAAACACTTGAGTCTTTATTAAACCAATTGGGCTTGAAATTTTATTAAAACACTTGAGCCTTCATTAAAACAATTGGGCTTGGGCTTTCATTAAACCAATTGGGCTTGGACTTAAGTAATTTCATATTCCTAATTTGCTCTTTCATTTAATCTTTAAAGATAAGTAAATGGGGCATAATTTGTCCATTGATATGAAAAAGAGACTACTTAGTGCTCATCACTACAAAAAGAGTCTAGTCTCCCATTTCACCCTATCACCTTTAACCAAAAAAAAAAAGATTAACATGAATATATTGCGGTCGAAAAAAAGGTTAAAATCAAAAGGTAACTAACAAAAAGATTATGAGAAAATGCATCCATATCAATATAGGACCGACTTTTTATTTTTTTAAAAAAATATTATATAGTTTATTGATTTCTTAAATTAAATATTAGTTTTAACTTTTTCTGTGATTGACATCATTTTATTGAATAGAGTCTAAAACGGATTTTTGGAGACCTTGGACTGAAAACAAATCTATGAAAATAGGTTTGGTTTGGACCTAAAACCTTAGGTTTAGGACCTAAAAAGTAAAAATTACAAACATTTAAATAGTATTAGAAAAAAAATTTACTTATAAAGTACATATATAGGAACTCTCATTATCACGATAAAAATAACAAATATGAAAATCCAAATTTATATCTTTCTAGAAAAAAATAAATAATATGAACCGTTTTTTTAAAAATAAAAATCAGTTTATCTATTTAGACTATCGGTTTTGCAGTTATTTCCTAAAAACCGAACCGATACCTATTTACTAAAATATACAAACCTAAAATCGAACCTAAAGTCGGTTGTCGGTTCGATCTAGACCTAAATCACTCGATTTTGCTCGACCCTAATTTTGTCGGTAGTTATCCCGAAAAAATGCCTGATCAAATTGATTGTTGTGAACCGTATTAATTTTGATAAATTTTAAATTTTGAATTTAGTTATTGTTAATTAATGGAAATCTTTTTGGTTGAAAGTTAATTAATGGAAATTGATCATGAGTCAAGAGCCTAAATCTTAGGCCTTTATTATTTATTTTTATTTGTCTCCACTTATTCAAATTGAAATCTCGATCAATAAATTGCTAGATTCTAAACATATAGTATAGAAACAATAATAATATAACTTTTTATAAACGATGGTTGTTATTAATCCATGATTAGTTGTTACATAGAATATTTGAATCATTGGTCAACATTTTACAAGTAACGGTTTATTATTAACTCAAAATAAACATTGTATTAGAAACAAAATCCACTAAGATATTTTTTTTCTCTAAATTCATGTAATTTACTCTGTATTTATCTAATAAAATGGATAAACTAACAACATAATGACTAGTTAACGGTCAATAACCACATTGAATTTACGCTCTCACCACACTTCAATAGCGGATTATGAACCTTAACCAATCCAATTTTCATCTTAGTTATCCCATTTCCTTTCTTTGCACTCAAAGAAGCATTGACAACGATTCATACAAATAGACTTTTGTTTGACAATGCATCATTCACCTCTGCTATGTGCTCTTTTAGGCTTCTAGTCAGTGAGTAGGGTTTTACAACTGTAGTCTCCAAATTATCAAACAATTAGGCGATTTCGGGTGTGAATTTCTCATGATACGGTGCAGCTCCAACCTTCTCTTGTTGTTCGTGGTATTTGTGTTATAATAAGACAATAAATCTAGGTATATTGATACAATGGGCCAAGGGGAGAAACATATTTTGGGCCCATGGATTAATGGGCTCGGAGAGACAGGGGGTGCGGGGTGGTATCAGGCGGAGCCCCCGTGGTACGAATTCTATTTATTTATAGAATTCTATCTTTTCATAGGACTCTATCTATTTATAGAAGATTCTATCTATTTATGGTTATAAATAGATAGGTTTAGGGTTGTATTCATAATCCACCAAAGTATATAGAAAACCCTAACTACAAGGTTTGTGCAACAAAACCACAAAACGTTTTGTCTTCTCTTTTCTCTCTATTTCTTGAAGTAACTCGTTGAAAGATCACAACAATTGGTATCAAGAGCAAAGTTGTCGATGAGTTCCGTTGCAAAATTTGAGGTTCCGCGATTCAATGGAACTGGCAACTTCGGTCTTTGGCAGCGACGAGTTAAGCATCTGCTAACCCAGCAGGGGATGTTGAAGGCATTGAAGGAGACAAAACCGGAGTCGTTGAAAGACGACGAATGGGAGGAGATGCATGAGAAGGCAACGTCGGTCATTCGGCTCTGTTTGGCAGACAAGGTAATATACCACGTTATTGATCTCAAATCTTGTCAAGAGATTTGGACCCAATTGGAGAAACGGTATATGTCAAAATCTTTGTCTAGCAAGTTGTATCTCAAACAAAGATTGTATGGGTTGAAAATGGTGGAAGGTTCTGACTTGGTGAAACACGTGAATATTTTCAATCAAATTATTGGGGATTTGGATCGGGTAGATGTAAAACTTAGAGATGAAGATAAAGCTATGATCTTGCTATGTTCTCTACCCTCTTCATATGAGAATCTGGTGATGACGTTGACGTGTGGGAAAGACAAGATAAGTCTTGATACGGTGTCAACAGCGTTGCTTTCACAAGCCGAACGACGACAACATACCAGTGAGAATTCTCAAAGCGAAGGGTTGTATGTTAGAGGCAATCAGGATAGAGAGAGGACGAAAGAGAAGCAAGAAGGAAGCAACAAGCAATCCAGGTCTAAGTCCAAGGGTAAAAAGCCAGTAACTTGTTACTTCTGCAAGGAGGAGGGTCACTTCAAACGTGATTGTCCTGGCAGGAAGAAGAAGTACGAAGATAAAAAGTCAGAGGAATCTTCAAGATCAGCAAACGTGGTGCAGAAAGATGACTCAGATGGTGCAGATTCTGATATGCTCTATGTGACGTCAGGCAACTACTCAAATGTATGGATCATGGATACGGGATGTTCGTTTCACATCACTCCGAATAGAGATTGGTTTGAGACGTACAAGTCTGTAACTTTTGGCTCCGTCCGATTAAGAGACAACAAGGCTTGTGATGTTGTTGGCATTGGGCGGATAAAGGTGAGGATGCACGATGGTGTGATTCGAACATTGATTGACGTGCGTCACATTCCAACTCTAAAGAAAAATCTGATTTTCTTGGGGACTTTGCATGTTAAAGGGTTCTGTTTCAAAACAGAAAAAGAATGTAAAAAGGTGAGCAAGGGGGCAATGACAGTTATGAAGGGGCATATTACATCGGGTAATATATACCGGTTGGTAGGGAGTACCGTTGCAGGTGGAGTTGAGGAACATTGTGATAGTTAGAGTGCTATATAGCTGGCTAAGAATCGAGTATACCATGCTCGGACTAAACATATTGATGTGAGATTTCACAAGATTAGAGAGCTAGTAGCTTCTAGTGAGATCATCCTGGAGAAGGTTCACACTTCTCAGAATGCAGCTGATATGATGACCAAATCGGTTACCGCAGACAAATTCAAGCATTGCTTGGATTTGATTTATGTCACTCGTTGTTAGATGAGTGAGAAAACCCCCTGTCAAGAGAAACAAGGAGGATCTGGCGACAAGATCCTGGAGTTGTATCGGTGTTTTCAATTTTTGTATTAGATTATGTTGTCTAGGTGGAGATTGTTATAATAAGACAATAAATCTAGTTATATTGATACAATGGGCCAAGGGGAGAAACATATTTTGGGTCCATGGATTAATGGGCCCGGAGCGACAGGGGGGTGCGGGGTGGTATCAGGCGGAGCCCCCCGTGGTACGAATTCTATCTATTTATAGAATTCTATCTTTTCATAGGACTCTATCTATTTATAGAGGATTCTATCTATTTATGGTTATAAATAGATAGGTTTAGGGTTGTATTCATAATCCACCAAAGTATATTGAAAACCCTATCTGCAAGGTTTGTGCAGCAAAACCACAAAACGTTTTGTCTTCTCTTCTCTCTCTATTTCTGAAGTAACTCGTTGAAAGATCACAACAGTTTGGGTTAGGGCTTAGGGTTTTGTAATTTGGGGGATTCACAAGGTTTTAGGTTTACAATTATAAATTTGATGATAAAAAGAAAGTCATGGAGCATTATCTAGAAGAAAAAGAGGAATTTGAAGAAGAAGATGAAGAAGAACAACTCTGTATTGAAAATGAGGTGTTTAATGTAATCCATTTACAGAAAATGGTGAAGAATCAATGACGAAGAACTCATGCTGCTTTGAATGATCTAGAGAAAGAGAGAATGGAAGTAGCTCGGCTACAGAGGAGGCCATGTCGATGATTTTACGGCTTCAGAACGAGAAGAGCTCATCGCAGATCGAATTGAAACAGTTGCGGAGAATGGGAGAAGAGAAACAAGCTTATGATCAAGAAACGATTCACTCATTGCAGCGATTGTTAATGTAGTGTGAGGAAGAAAGGAGTCTTCTAAAACAACAACTGAGGTTATGCAAGAATAGATTAAGGATGCATTTGAAAGATGATGAAAATGAACTGATTGAGTGTATGACGAGTCCGTGTAGCCGGAGTTTATCTCGCCGATCTCGGCTTGCTGGTTGCAGGCTTGATGATTTGCTCGTTGGCTGCCTTGATTGACAGCTAAAGCTCCATCAGAATGCAAGAAGAGATTATGTATTTATTTTTTTACCGTAACATATTTTCTTACCGGAATTTAACTCGGATATCTTTTATTGATCGGTTAGAAAAAGAATCGATAATATAAATGTATTACAATAGTCGTGATTATGGTAACATTATATAGTCGGATACAATATTTTGATTATAGGAAAACTAGATAACATGATACATTAAATTATTACAATAGTCGCACATTTTTACTGCATTGTAAGTTTGTTACTCTTGCACGTTGTAATCAATTATGTTATTCGAGCATAAACCACACACATGCACATATTGGATTTATGCATCTCTATACTAAAAATCTAGTAGTGTAAAAATAAATCATTATGTATAAGTAAACTATGATCGTATAGGATTGTGCACGATTATATTCTTTATATTTATGTTGTTTAGATGTGTTGACTTCGGCCTAACGTGCATGTGCGTTCGTATGCACACGATCCCGACTCTATTGTCAGTCGATACCGGACTCTGACATAGTATTAGAGTGGTTAGCTTATATTTCGGCTAACGATCCTAACTTGTGGACAAGTGCAACTCGGTCTATATCCTCTAATTACACTTACGGGAGTATGTTAGATATAATACGTTCTCACATCGAAAGTAAAACATTATGAACCTAATAAATAAGGGAGGGAGGTGAGGCGAGGCGAGGAACCTTCTGAAATTTTGAGTGTTACAAACTTACAGCTTCTCTTATTGCCAATTGCTTAATATTTTCTCCCCTTAATTGTCTAATTTATAGTTAGGAATGTTAAGGGACCTAAAAAGTTATGTTTAGGGTAATTTTGTAATGATTAGGCCATTTTTAGGTATTTTTTGCTGATTGGAAGCTAAACATTTATAATTTGATAACATCATAACATTAAGAAAAAAGTTAACAAAATTATTATTAATAATTGCAATGAAATGTATTTTACCGAATCGAATGATGGATTAATGGTAATGTTTAATGAAAATATGAAGCATTACGGTTCAAAAATGAAAAATCATTTTTTTAAAAGGTCTAATTAATTTTGTCTTCGTTTAGGGCGATTGACGTAACATAATAATTTATGATTTAACTAATTACGGCGTTTTATTAAATTGTGCGCGTTGTGTGGATATATTTGCATCTAAAATTTTTTTAATATTCCGAGCAAAGTTTATTTGTCTATTTTGAGCGATTTATTGTTAGAGTTGTGAGATACCAAATTTTGAAGACATAAACTTAAAAATTATAAGTTGCACCACAAGTTAGAAAATTTCATTGAACTGAAAAACAAGAAATTACATATGTGAATGATTCAAAATGAAAATCCGGTAGTTTGATATGTACTCCTCCTTTATTGGGTGACTTGGATGAGAGACACGCGGGAGTGAAACATATTATATAGTTGTTTAATTTATTTCAATTTTTTTACGGTTATTCACGATTTTGCATTTGAACTGATACTATATAAAACGAATAAAACTGATATTAAGAAGTGATCGAGATGATAATTGTTACAATTTTTCACATGAAAATAAAAATATGTCACCGCGTTCACCATTTGAAAATAAAATTTCAAAAGACAAATTTGCTCCCGCGCCCTCTTTAAATTTCAAAATTGTTACCACAACTCTCGTAGATCATTAATTGACGTGAACTAATCCAAACCAAATCATGAAATCCAACAAGCGTTGATATTGTACCGTAATTCCTTACAAGCTCTTTAAATATGGGTATTATTGTTATTAATATTAACATAAACTTCAAAAATTTTATTTAGATAAAATCTATTATAATTATATTATTTTTATTAATATTAATATTAACATAAATTTTATTACATTATTATAATAATAATAAGTATTATTATTATTGTTAACAAAATTACCACTATTTAATTTTTGAGATGATTAATGTTTTATATAGTAGTTCACCGTTCCAGTGTTGAGATTTCAAATTGAAAATAGTCCTATGATTTCACTTTGTTGATTGATTTCATATAAGTTTTTAGCCGTAATATCATCGAATGATGATTTGATGGGACAGACTGCATAACTCTGTAAATATGGATATTATTGATTTAGCGTGTAAATAATATCCGTCTTTTTATTTAGGGATGTAAATAAATTCTCGTAAAAGAAGAAAATTATATGATCGAGGTTTTTGCCTTTTTGATATATAAATTATTAATATTTTAGTTTATTTTTATATATTTTTATTTTATTTGGGGTTCGAGTCGGTTGTTCAGGGATTTGGAATCAAGTAATTACCTAAAATAATGTCCATATATATATATATATATATATATATATATATATATATATATATATATATATATATATATATATATATATATATATATATATATATATATATATATATATATATATATATATTGTGTATCTAACATATTTTTTCTGTCACCTCCTCGCGTTATCTTCGAAATTGTCCCTCCTTCCCCCGTAACTACAGTCCCGTTCAATGTGCTTTTATAGTCGTAACAGGAATTTGGTTAACAAGCCTAGTCTTACTTGTGTGGGACCTTAGTATTGTTACATTATGGTTTGCAAAGTGAGTCTATGAACCAGATTTAGTGTTAGACATTTATAAGTCAGTTCGTGTTTAGGCTCGAGTTTGGTTTGAGATAGACATTGGAGCTTTTCGTTGGAGTGTGTTTTGTGTTTGACTATGTGAGTCTCCAGACTTACTTAGCTTTTGTTTCGTTCAGATTATGCATGTTTTACAACTGATATTATTATTAAGATTATTATCCTTAAAACCTTATTATTAAGGTTTAGATCATACATATATTAGATAAAAGGCACTTTTACAATGATGACTATATATATATATATATATATATATATAGGGATAGGATCAGGTGATAACCTAAGTTACGGTAAGAAATAAAAACACTTAATGATCGTCGGATTAAAGCACGGAAGGCTCAGATTGATCGTGTATATAAGGAAATCGATCTTATACACTTTATTACCATAATCGTGTTTTGGTAACATTATATATTGGGATAACTTATATGGAAAATATCGTTGGATTAAAGGATTAATGTAATCGTGTTCACACACATTTTATGAATGATTTTATAATCTATAAGTAATTTTATAACATAATTCATATCAACTTTATATTAACATGCATCAATCGTGCATATCTAATGCCTATGATCAAAAATTTGCATGCACAGATATATTTTTGCATGCACGACTAGAAATAGAAAATAAAGATATATGTTTGGAAGTTCCGTTCATGTATACTTATTTGTAGTCGTGCATACTATTTAGTATAAAATTGTGCATCAGTCGTGCATCATTAAAAATAAAAGTGTTTTGCACATGCGAATACGCATGCACCATAGTGTATACCTATGTAAAGATTTGTGCCACTTGAATAGTCAAAATTTCATCTTAGTCGTGCAAATATCCTCTGTTCATGGATTTCATGCTAATTGATTAGTAGGTTAAGTTATTTATCAATGAGTTATTAGTGTATAAATATATAAAGTGTTCAAATTTTTTCTATTCGTACCGATTGAATTGTAAATAAGTCTTAAATTTGCACTATTAAAGTGTTCCAATTAACTTGTCATTTGCACTTTTAATTTACAACTTATCCTAGTGCTAATAAACATTGAAATTAAGATTGAACGGTTATATTAGTTTTAATGTTGATTTGCATTTTAACTAGTCGTGCACATATTCATCTTAGTTATGTGTAATTATATTTAGTATAATGAATAATGAAATTAATATTACATAAACGTGTATCTTTAAATGTATTAAACACATACACGATTTCATATATATATATATAGTTAGTTCCGGTGAGAACGATCTTACTATAAAAAAAATAAGAATAAATATATAGTTAGGTTAATGTACAGACGGTTAAGATTCATAGTCTATATGAGGACATATTAATACATTTATTGTTATGGAGATTATGTATATGGTAACAATATCATGCATAATACGATTTTGGAAATTAGTATTTATGATACCATAATTAATGGGCACGTTCAAATCTAGTAGTGCTTCTAAAGAGGTATTTTCTGATTTATTTTTTTTGTTTAATCCGTGTATTCTTAGTACCATGTAAAAATATTATTGGTTAATGTACATAATATTTTGTAAAAGTGCCACTAATAATAGCAATGCATGTATAATTATAGCACGTTTGTAATCCACGGGCCCAAATACCCAAACTTGCTACTCAGTAAAATATTGGATAATTTGAATAATATTTCATAGAAGTGTTTGTTGATTATCAATTCGTGCATAAAATATATGCAGTCGTGCTTTTGTAAATATAGGATTCAATTCGTTCAGTTTAATTCGTGCTATTATGTACTTCTAATCGTGCAACTAAATCTAAGTAGTGAATCTAGTAGTGCAGCTTAATATATGAAATCGTGTATGTGTTTAATACATTCAGTTGTTATTTGTAAATATAGGCTTCAAATCGTGCATTTTAATCCGTGTTTTAAATATTACATATCTATAGATTGTCAACGTACTTTAGCATTATTTCCCACCTATTTTCATAATAAACAGGTTAGGTGATTTACTTTATTTGTCGTGTCCTTGTTGAAAGGTCCAATTGTTGTTGTTGTTATCGGTCTATTATTGATGATTTAACTGTGTGAATCTAAACCTCGTGACGTTTCAGATGTGATAAATTTGGAGTGTTACATTATTTCTGTAAAAAGTTTTTAGATTCTAGATTCTAGTAGATTTTATTTTTTAAATTCTAGTAGATTTTATATTTTAATAAATTTTATTTTTGTGACAATTTTTTCTCTTCCCCTTATAAAGAGAAAAAGGACCAAACAAGAAACTGAAATAACCTACAAATTTTTACAAGTGAAAGAGTTGGAATAGTGTGCAATTTTAAAGAATGAGAACTAGCAAGATCATGGAGTTGTTTAAAAATTTGCACGATGTAAGTAAAATATATAACCTTAAAAGTCAAACGTATTTTTACATTGTCAAATCTTATACATCATCTAATTTTATACAATATATTAAAAATGTGCTTGCATGTTTACGTAGATGGATACATTGGACAAATTTATTGCAGACCCTAGTTATGAAGGGATCAACATGCACACAACGTCCAAAGAGGACGACAAACTTTTCATCGACATTTGTAAAGTGTTTGTCAATAAGGAAGATGAAGTTATACCGGTTAACAAGAAGCGCATTGTTATATAGACTTTTCGTTTATTTCGTCTAAAATATAAAACTAAATCTCAATTAATAAATCATTATAGGATCTTGGACATTCAAACAAGCAAGAAATGCAATCTTTAAACATGAAAACTGACAAAATCAATATGCATGACGAAGATCGACAACAAACTCGTAAGTATCTATTTTTCTCTTTAACTATTCAATCTTCAATTCTTTTGAACTCGTCAATACAACGATTTATTTTTGCATGGTCACGTATTTGGGTTCAAAATATTAAATTGATATTAACCAAGAAATCTTCAAGCAAACAATAATTGCATGTACTACCAAAAACTTTTTGAATTTTGTTATATTTGAACTCGTCTTGTTCATATTGGTTTAATCTATTAAATATAATTACAACTTACATGGTTAAGGATTTGTTCCGAATAAATACATTTTAAAATCGTTGTTTCTTTAACAAATCATCTTATGAAAAAATTTTAAAAAAATGTTATCATAAAATATAATTCAATAAATTCAACTACCGTTCACAACAAAAATCTAAGGTGACTAGAATAAGATTTGTTTGTCACTTTTATTGCTTTTTACATTTTAATAAATTTTAAACTATTTAATTAAATAATTTTTCAATCTAAATTGTTTTGATTTATATTGAAAATAATTTTAGTCTTCCATTTTTTAGTTATTGATTATTATTTACACAAACATAAGAGATAGTATATTTGTAGGTTAACGAAAAGGTTTATTAAATTATCTAAAAACAAAAAAAATTATCAACTTAAGAATAGCTATACAAGATTACAAGGTATGTTTCTATTTTAATTAGTATTTTTTGTAGATCCTAAGAGAAAGGTCCGAGCCAATTCTCATACACTAGGTACGTAACTTGAAAATCGTTAGTTTATTAAGACTTTGAAAACAAGGTTTTTATTTTTTTAAATTTTGTTTAGCTTTTACAAAATCACAATTTTCTATTTCGACAGAACCAAGAAAAGTTCAAATCATAGAAACTAAATCTTTGGTGGAGGTGAGTCAGCATGACGTACATCTAAAGAGGGAAGTAGTAGAAGGAACCTTCACGAAAACTACAAAAATATTCGTAAGTACTCTTTACGATAATAAACATAGATGTAGATATTTAAGTTTATTACATTGAACGGCTTATTATATATGTATTTTTATATTAATCCTTTTTATATATGTATATAAAAATTCCCACAAAATCTAGCAAAGTTATAGAATTGAAAGATATCCCATATCTCAAATGCTCAAACACACGAAATCAACTTCTAGGAAGTAGGATCATCAAGAAGAAGAAGAGTGTGTCTCACAGATCAAGCCTTGATGTAATGGCCGGATAATTTAGTTATGCTATCGTCGGAATGGGTGTAGGAGCCTTCAATACACATTTCATACATTTTTGGGATTCAATTCTATATTAGGGAAAGCTTAAGTTGCATACTTGTGGACATTTGACACCGTATCTCCCTGTTGTAATTTCGTATTCTGCCTCTCTTCATCGAAGAATAACAAAGAAATATGATATATTAAAGTAGATATGTTAGAGACTTAGGGCTCGTTCAGAAGCGCTAAGAATCATCCCGATAACGGAATAATTACTAATCAATAAGAAAATTATGTTTGCATGAAGGTCTTTTAACACATCCACGTAATTCAATCATTTCTATTTTCTTTCCTCCTCCTTAACCGATTTCATTCCGTTTCCATTCCACCTCTCCAACCAAGCGAGAACTTAAGGTATTGTGATCTTGCTCCAAAATTTTGGTCTAAAGAGCATGATTTTGGAGCAAGATCCTTTTGGATGTTGTGAATTGTGAATTGTGATTTGTACCAAGGTATATATCCATTTGGATTGGATAAAGTGTATAAAATTTGCATATACATCTTTTGAAACAATTCTTCGTACACTATTGAATATATTAAGAACCATGATTTGAAACAAGATACATCTGCCACCACATCTCGTGTGGCCTCTCAAAGACGCTAGATGACTCAATGTGTACTATACAAGTAGATATAGACATGTATCGGTTCAGTTGCGCTCCATAAACTCTTTATGCTATATTTCTTTTGGTCTAAAGCTCTGTACTTGCAACATATTGTTGTAGTAAGTCTACATGTTCAAGATTATGGAATCAATGCAAGGAAAACCCACTTGTTTGAGGATAATAGTAAAGTACACGAAGAGAGGGGTGGAAATGAGACACATTAAGCATACCAGATATTAAAACATGGTTATTTTTGTTTTGTTGCTTTAGTTACGTGCTCGATGTTTTATGCTAGCTGGCCAAACAACAAACTAAGTGAACTGATCCAAGGAATACGGCGAAAGGGACAGCTGATCTTATTTCTCCTAAAGCTACTTGAAAAGCTCGCGAATGTACCTGCCTATGTTAACACGGGAAAGGAGGTCTTCAAGTAGATGACGGGATTTGCCAGTTGTGCGGTACAGGACCAACGTCGTAAATGATCTCCCTATGGCAAGACCATACTAACTTGATTGCTTCTGGGGTTCCTATCCCGGCACCTCTTGGATCTCCAGCCGGTCCAAACCTGTGCTCAAAGACGAGAGGCGTTGTTAACAATTTAGAAGCTTATGTGTTCATTTGGTAATTGGTTTGGACGACTGACTCACCAGTGGTTTTGTGGAGCCCCCGTGGTCCTTGCTCGTAGCCCAGCATACGTAGTCCCGTTCACAGAATTTCCGATCACTTCCTGTTGAAATTTAAAAATAAATAAAATTAATACTCCAAATTGAATTGTTTTATCAATCCAGAGGTAGTTTGAGCTTGCCTGCATGAATAGCAAATCGTTCGACACTACAGCAGCAGTGAGATGAGCATGCATTCTTTCTAACACCTCTAGTAACATTGGAAGTTGAGACCCCTTATACTCGGTAACAACCTGGAAGTGAAGAACACCATTACAGTAACAAATGGATCAAAGAAATATATGAAAAGGATCTGCAATTGAGTGGAAACTACATATTTGCATGACAATGGAAGCATTTGCCCAGTAGCTATAGCCTATATATACCTGGAAGGGTCCAAATATTTCGGTCATTACAAGCTCATAGTTATTCTCCTTGAGTATTTCTTCTATGGGTACAAATACTGCAGTGGGTTTGATAGCGCCGTAGATCGTTGGTATACTGTGGTTTTCCAGAGGCTCGCCACCAAAGAGTAATTTTGACCCTGGAATTTTGAGCAATTTATCTACATGCTCCAACATTGCATCTGTGGTGAACTGTCATATCAACAAGAACTATATTAGTTTAAAATCCAATGATTGTGATCAGTTCGTAAAGATACCATGTCAACTTACCGTTAGAACTGGGCCTACAGTGACATCCTCCAGCTTTCTTCTTTCAGCAAGTTGTTTCAATTTCGAAAGAAGTGGACTTTTTCCCCAATTCTGTGTCATATACCCGCAATGGGATAAATAATATAGGCATTCGCACATTAAAAGAAAGTTATATTCACAAAAGCCGCAATTTATCCTATCTTTAGGTGGTTTGGGTAACTTTCTAGTTAACTTACCTCATGCATGAACAACAAAGATTGGGCAGAACACTTCTGACCACTGCAAGCATAAGCATCTTGATCGCAGACCCAAGCAACATAGTCAACCTGCAACCATTACATTGCAACTTAGTACGTAAAAATCCAAGTAGACAATCTGACTGCAAGTTACAATCATAAAAGGAAAGACCTCCTGAACATCAGGCCCGAGGATCTTCCAATCAAATCCTGCATCTTCCAACTTGATGCGACCTTTTACGTCAACAGCTAGCTTGTCTGCTACCCTAGAACTACCAGTAAAAAGCGTCATACGAGGATTTGCCTGCATGCAGAAAACTCATTTACAAATGGTTTGGGAAGGAATCTTTTTACTCAATCTCAAGGAACTCTAAGTGAGATATGAATTTCAGAAACACTTGTTTTTTTGAAGTAAAAGCCTGAGAAGCTTATGCAAAGTGAATATTCAAATGAAATCCAACCTCCATCAGGAGCTTGTTCATTGTCTTCCCATCCGAGTTGATGAAATCAACGTCTTCCATAGGTAATCCACAAGCATGAAGGAGTCGAATCATTTGGTCCATTACAATGCTTACCTAAGAGAAAATAATTATTAACTTTGAGAGCTAAAAGGCCTGCAAAATGAAGATGCATCACGATGCACAAAACAGATAAAATTGAAGCTTACTAAGTAATCTGTTCTGTCAGCCTCACTTCAGAATTTTTTAGCAGCCAAAATAATATCACCAAAAAGCACATTGTCTGCTGTCATTATCTTTAGATATCATATTTAAAGATACCTACCTTGCTATCAACTTTTAGAGTTGGCTTATTCCCCATGTAAAGGGCACCCATTAACTGTAGAAGAGGAATCTCCAAAGGAAAATTGAAAGGAGTTATAATTGTTACCTGCAGAACATGTGTTTACTTACAGTCAGAATTCAGAAATATACATAGAGAAAGTAAGTTGGCAACTGATCGACAAATTTTGCTAGGATATGTTGTTCCTCAAATGCTGATACAATTTAGAAGATAACTGAACTCATGGACAAGAAACATCATTAGCAAGCTGTTCATCAACTTTGTAAGATTTATTATGATGGTGCAGCTTATAAGACTTGCAAAGAAGAAATTCTTTGCCATAAGGCTAGCAGAAAGAGCGTTTAACATGCTCTACAAAGAGACTTACAGGACCATAAGGCCAACGGAAACCATGACTCTGTTGCCCAAGATGATTGCCAGGCACTCCAAAAGACCGAGCCAGAAAGCGAACCTGCAAAAAGGGAAATCATGCAGATCAACAAAGTTTGAAGATATAAAGATCACCAAAATATTATCTTCTAGCTTATCCATTTTAAGTAATTGGCTCCAGCATAACTCATGAACAGATAACGGATAGTGATTTTTCAAGTACTGAACGAGGCCCCGGGGCACGTGGCCATGGAAAGACATACTTCGGGCCAAGTGGTCACAAGTTTCAAATGTTCAATACATGGCGTTGTCGAAAATCACATGATTTACCTCATGTGGGCAAGGGCAGGACTTGCAAGGGCGACTAAGATAAAACATTATCCAAAAAATCAGTTATAATAAAAGAAGTGAGTAAAGAATTTCTGATAGCATACCTGGTCACCACCAAAATTCTCTAGAAACTTCTGGGTGACATATACTTCACCCTTGGCCTGCTCATAACTCTTTGGCGATACCCTTTGGATTAACCTTGCAAAAAAATGGGAAACCTAGAAGCAAAATGAAACCCTACACATTCAATACAACGAATAAAATATACATTTAAATCCACAACAAGGACATGACAAATGGAACATTCTACTTGCTATAAAGATACCTCAGGCTGTCCAAGTAGATGACCTGCCTTTGATGATATATCTCCATATAGAAGATACCTGTGAGCCATCATACAGACAGTAAGAATAAGGAAGCAACCATCAGAAGAACTAATAAAACTAGTAAACAGAAAGCATGTGATAAATCCAAACCTTTCTGGTGATTTGAAAGGATTATGTAGGCCGTGTTTTGGGCAGCTAGTTAAGCTATCCACAAAAGGCTATATAAGACGGGAACAGATATCAAATTTCAGAAAAAGTACTGTAACCTCAAATAACACTTAACACCAGGTTTGAATATCAATGTTTTGAAAACATTACATACCTGTATGTCTGCTTCATTTACGTCAGCTACCTTGATGAACGGTTCACCGTTGAATGGGTCCACAATGGTATTCCAAAAGGAAGATCCTGTCCACTTGCCCTTGACTAGAATATAGAGAGAAATATGACCGTTATTTTACATTTACCAATTATCAGGTGGAGAGGGAGTGTGGACAGAATGATTTTGAAAATACTATAGTGCTGTTCTGAGATACTGTCCAACACAAGTTGTATCAAGTTTACTTAGTACAAATATAATACTTCCTCCGATAGCGAAAAAATGTCGTTTTAGGCATTTACGAAAATCATTAAGAGATTATGAAACAACCTTGAATTTATAAAGTTTTTCTCACTTATACCACTTTATGAAATATTCACCACCCTTTTGAACCAATGGGTGAACATTTTATTATAATAGTATTTAATAAAAACAATTTTCGAAAACTGTCCTCATAACTTTTTATTAATTAATGATCTTGAAAACACAAAACAAACCCATAAACTTGATCATTATCTAAATGCTAATACAACATTTTTCCCCAATCGGAGGAAGTACTGTTTACGAATAGGATAAGCCAGGGGAACCTTCAGAGGGGAAAATGCAGGGACAGACTTAATATATAATATCTCAACATAAATATGATTTGCAGTGCCTGTTTGAGCAACAAATGAAACATCTTACAATAACATGTCAACATCAAGCTGAACATACCAAGATTTTGCACTTCAGCAGGATTAGAGCCAGATATCTCATCAACTTCAACAGTTGCAAATGGTATAGTACCAACAGATCTGCAACAGACAAACAAGAATGTTTTTATAGTAACCATGTCAAATGGGATGGTATATAGTAGAGCACATGAAACCAACCTTAATTAAACATGAATTAAATAAATTGTTTGGTAATGAATTGAAAGAAATGGTACTAAAATTTGGTTTTCAACCATAAAAGCAGAAGAATATTTATTCAAAAGTTGGAAAGCATCTTATATTCACTTGTTACACTACACATAAGATCAATGATATCAAATTACATCCTGAAGCCTGAAGCCAATTGAATACTATGATCATTTCTCAGCTATATAGGAAGGGATGGTGCAGACATTGACATATTATCAAGGAAACAAAAGCAAAAATGATTATGTTAACCGTTAGGACTTTGTCTTTGTGTTCTGTATGAGGAGTGAAGCTCATAAGATTAGAGGTACAAGGGATCCAGTCAATTCTGTGCAAAGTTTTTTTCTACTTCCCTAAAGATGTTTTAAATAAACTTAAGCCTGCAGGATTCCTCTAGAGTGGTGATGTGATAAGGAAAATCACCTGTTGCCTAGAAATAAGTTAATAGCCTCCTAAGGCAGAAGGGGCCATGGACTTCAATGAAAACTTATCTAAGTCGCACAATTAAGTAGCTACATGACTCGACTGTTTGCAGGATAAAATTTTGATGTAGGTAGGCTAAAGCCTAATCAGGTGACTAATCGGGGCAGCACATGCATATGATCCTCATGGTACAAGTTTTATACGGGGTAATACAGATGGCAGATAAATATAGCACTGGCCAAGATTTTAAGGCTCTCGAACCCAAAGGACGCCAAATTGACACTTTGTGGCATATAACTTCAACATCCTAAAATGCTAATTTGTTGCATGGCTGGCTCTTTAAGACTCATTGCATAAAAAATCTTGGCCAAAAAGTATGAAGCTGGTTCAAAGGAACTATGTTTTACACGTGATGTGATGAGGATTTCAGTCACCTTCAGAAAAGGCTATGAGATGAAATCCCAGTTACAGGAGTGGAGGGAGATCATCGAAGGAATGGATCACCTCCCAGGTTAGGGGCAAAAGGAAGAATCCTCTGATGTCCAAAACCAGATAATTTTTCAATTTTCACCACCACAATATATTAGATACGGCAAGATAAAAATAGAAACATTTTATAAAATGTACATCTCTGTCAAATGCACTTGGTAATTTAGGTTTGTTGTAGTTCGACAACAGAATTAAGGGTAGAATGAAAGAGCAAGAGGTTAGGACGTGGTGATCAAAGTTCATAGACAAAAAGTTCTTCAGTTTACAAGAGGCAATAAGATTCAATTGTTACCAGTACCATCGTTCCATTAATAGATAAATTTTTCTCACCAAAAAAAATTAATAGATAAATTTCCCCAGTTCAATCAGAAAAGTATAGCTTTCATCCTTATTGCTAAGAACTATCAACGAGTTTCTGTCGATCAAATACCAAAGGCGACAACTAATTTCAAAGCATTCAAAGCAATCAAACATGTACTGAATTGGATGACTTGGATTTCAAATGGAATCAGATATATGTAAAAAAGAAATTCCTCCATAAAAACAAAAACCCTAAGATTGAAGATCATCGACAATCATTTCCACCATAACCCATAAGAACTGGACCAACAAATCCAGTCTTGATCAATCAATGAATCATCTGAAAAATGAAAGTAAGAAATCATACCTGGCGAAGGTGGATGAACTAAGCCACTTTAGCAGCGATCGGCGAGCCCCCGCCCCGATTGCTCGCCTACAAATTCCAAACCTATTCATAATACGATTATTGGGAGGATGAAATCAAAACTTCGGGGTTTGTAACTGGTACGAGCAAAGATGATAAAGAAGACGAGATAGTCCACTACCACTCTTGTCAGTGATGATTGTAAATTTGTAAGATGTCTGATGGAGATGGAAATCCTTTTTATAGTATTAGTACTGTATGAGATATTAGGCATAGAGTTACTTCCTTAAGGGGTATTATAGGAATAGGAGTTGAACGGTCCTACCATTTACATGTTCAAGTTCTATTCTTTGATAAACTAATTGAGTCTTAACCTAAATTTTATACGAGGTTTACTAATGTATTATATTCGGCTCGTTTAGAAAGTGGACAGGCTCGTTTAGAAAGTGGACAGATTCGAGCAGATTATTTTACGAGTCGAGTCCGAGTAGTTCGGCTAAAATAATGCTATTATAGTATTATTTACCGAATAAGTCGAGCTTTACTCAAATGAATTAAACATTTACATGATCAAGTTCGGCTCTTTTATAAATGAATCTAACCTAAATTTATATGAGCTCTAAATATTGTATTCGTATTCTCCTCGTTTATAAAATGAACGAGCTTGAATCGGAATTTTAACGAGTCAAACACAAGCCGAGTCCGACTCATTCCTATTCCTTACGTATCTCTAATTTAAGCTGCGTATTTAATAACTTGTTTGTCACTTTTACGTGTCCATGACGAGACAAAAATCGGGATAAGGACCACATATATCAAATTGTTATATTCAATCCAATTAAAATAAACAATATATATAAAGTGACAAATGATCTTCACATGATATAATTATAGACTTCTAATTTGATAAGATTAGTTCCGTAAAACACTAAAAGGTTCAGAAAGTTATTCCGACTCATGAATGTGTGCACCGAGGATATAAAATTTTACACTGCTATCATATTGTTAAATATAAAATAATTTATATTATTCGAATTATCTTTGTAAAGACGTTTTAGTTTAGTTTATGAAAAATTATGTCAAAATTGTTGATGATGCATGTCACGTTCTAAGATAGTAACTAATTTAGATATCGTATTTCTATTTAGGTTTTCAATACCGATCACTTACAACATTCTTGTTCGTTCTTCTATTAAAGTTTTGAATAAAAAAAACTTTTGAGTAATATTCGGTATTAAAATTCATTTTAATAAAAGTTTCATGAATAATCTCGGTATATATTTATGATTTTTTTAGAGTAAAGTTAAAAAAAAATATTAATCATAGGAAAGAATCTAACCAAAAAAAACATGATAGGAGTTTGTTAAGGGGCAAAATAGATGTCAAAGGTAACCAAAAACAACTCCTATGTGGGAAGGGAAGAAAAAAAAAAAGTTGGATAAAGCCTTAAATAGGATTCACCATAGTTTGAGTTTAACATGTTTAGATAATGGTTGAGAAAAAACATTATTCGATTAATCCGATCCACTAATTCGAAAATTCAATCCGATTAAACTTTGAGGAGAACATTTTATAATTTATTGTGTATAAAGGGAAATTACAATAAAATCATGCATTAAAATATTTTAATTTAAAAAAAATCTTATAAAATAAATATAAGGTATATCAGACAATTCTTAAGAAACTAAAATGTTTTTGATATTTTATATAATTTTTACATAAAAATATTTTTTAAAAATAATAAGTGTTAATATTATAATAGAACACTATTATTTATTTTATCTTTCAAAAAAAAACATTTTTATTGATAATCAATCCGTACACATTGGTATATATTATAGAAGCTTACATTACAAACTAATGAACTATGCTATATTTTAAATAGAATAATAACATTATGGTCAAAGTCCAATGTAGCAACTTGACACTTGAATACCTATCGTCTCCTACCTAAAGTCAACTCTAGCATCCATATACAGAACAATCAGAAGCCCAATTGATAATACAGAACAAATTTGCAAAAACAAGCTCAGTCTTGACCAAGGGAATTCAGAATGTATTCAACCATGCCACTCTCTGCCTACAAGAGATCACATTATGCTTCCAAAATGCCAACCAGCGACGAATCGAATTCCGGTTGCCTCTTACTTGAAGATGATCAAGAAGAGGAGAGCTCATGCTTCATTAACTGTCGAGATTTGAAGATCACAACTCTTCCTTTCCCACAAAACACTGTTCTCACCATTTACCCATCAGGGGATGATTATAGCTATACCCTCTTCTTTATTCCTGTCATCAATCAGCCAATAGCCTCCAATCGGTATTATATCATCAACAAGTATAGCGGGTGAGTAAGTTTCTATGCATAATATTTTTACTTAGTCAGATTTCGAATTTGCTTTACAAATCGATTATTAACAATATCATTCCAGTGAGGTATTGAGATGTGCTAGATTGGAAGATAAGCAAAGCTGCTGTTTTTTCTTCACTACAATCCCGGATGCAGATCCACGACCATTGGATCCGGAAGATGTTTATCAACAATTTAAAATCACCCATTCGAAGACTTGTCAAGGGTATTTTGATGCAACTTGTGTTGCAGCAGATGGAGTTGTTCCGAAGATCTTGCGAAATAACTTTGAAGTTAAGCGTATCGGTTTTCTTTTGTCATTAGATGAAGCAAAAGGGCTAGATATAACAATCCGAAATCACCTCCCAAGGATGAACTTCCCTTTAACTGGTATGCAATCTGAACCAATTGTTGTTGGTAAGTGGTATTGTCCTTTTATGTTTATCAAAGACATACCAATGAAGGAGCAAGTGAAACGGTCGTTGTTCTATGAGATGACGCTAGAAAGAAGATGGGAACGGATCTTTATGTTTCAAAATTGTAATGGTGTGGACAAGAGAATTGTAGAAATGGATGTTGGTATATCAATTGAAGGGATTCGAGTTGGCAGTGAAGAGGCGGCGTTTTGAGGAAGATTTTGTTGATGGGTTTGTGTGGTTTAATGGTGTATCTTTAAATGGAGATGAACTACCAAGTGTGGGGCTGAGTTTAGTGATGGTTAAGAGAATGCTTAGGGAACAAGAGAAGGTTGGATGGGTTAAAAGAGATGAAAAGAAGATGATAATGAGTAGAAGAGTGAAGTATGAAGGGATAGATTTGGGGTTGAGTTTTGAATGCTTTGTGTTGGTTGAGAGATTTGTCATCAAGAGAATGGATGGGAGTTTGGTTTTGGAATATGATTTTAAGCATACCCATAAAGTGAAGGACAAGTGGAGTAACAACTTAACACTATGAAATTCTAAGAGCAAAATTTGTGGCTAGCCTCAATGAAAAGTCTCTATTATGTATGAACAAAAGCCACATAAATGAATAATGAAGAGAGGGTATTTGTTACTTTTAATCTATTAGAATGCAAATAAGTAAATAAGTTTTTAAAGCATACAAGTACATACCTGTAAGCCTATAAGTAGAACTATAAACAAGATTTGAGGAATGCTCTGAAATCTTTAAGAAATCTTACAATAGTTCATAACCAACAACAACAAAACACATCAATTTCAATAGAAAGTTCACAGAGATCTGTTGATGATCTTGTGGTTAAACAATCAAAAGGGATATTGCCAACAAGACACTATCTCCTCATGATACGCTGGCGTTCCCGTTTGCGAAAGCGCTCAAGAATGAATTGATCAGTCGCAGCTTGCCTCCTTCCAGGAGGATCAGCTGTATGATCATTGAATCTCGATATCGGGTTGTTATCCTCCGCACCTCTATTTTTGTACAGCTCTGGGTGGTCTGCAAGCATTTGATAAATATTATATAAGATAACAAAAACGTCTAAATAGAGACCCAAACAAAAAATTTAACTGTTTTTGGCTAATTTTTACATTCCTAATTAGATGCAACTATAGTGTAATTAACTTGTGATTGTTGAAGTAAACAAGGTAAGCTAACAAACCTCTTCTAAGCTTTTCAGCATAGTCCTTGCCACGCTGCAAATAATCGGCGCTGTGACTCGAAGGCAGGGTTGACTCTGCCTTCACCTTACCCATAAGCTTCTTCTCATGTAGCAGCTTTTTTGCTGCCTCAGTTTCCTCTATGTTTTTTAACTTGTACCTTACCAAACATAAAATTAATTTAGAGGAGAATATATGCACCACGAGAACTTTGTATGAAAAAACAGTTATGAGTTATACACTACAATGACAGGAACTCGGACAAGTGGGATTTCTAAATTCATATACATACTCGATAGGGAGCTGAATTTCTGCAATGCCCGTGGTCCACTGGGTTGAGCCTTCCCCTGAGTTTCGTTTCTTCACCTATGTATACGAAGAGTCAATAAACTAAAGAAAAGTATACCCAGATCTTGTCATTGACGAACTCAAAACAGCAGGTATCTGTTACACTTACAAACTTGATTGAAGATAGTAATTATTCAGACCAACACAAGGCAGTTTAATCAACTACATATTCACATGAAGGACAAAAAAAAAGATCTCAAAATCTTCCACTCAACTACTTTCAAGGATTGAAAGCTCACCGTGTATTATAAAGCAGTATAAACCTGAATTATGTTTTATGTGTCTTAATAAAGTGCACAACAAAAATTGATATGATCAAATAAAAATTCCGTAAACTAGGACGTAAGAGAGGATATACACCAAAAATGCATGCATAAATGTAAGAGAATCGACGTAGATACAGAATCCTTTGTGGTCAGGATGGCAAAGGTCCAAAGATGCCATTACTCATGATTCGTATACCAATTCTTTTCAAACACATGTTTCATCAAATAGAGAAACTGTATGGTAGTGATCCAGAAAAAACAAATCCCATTATTAATTTCAAGACATCTGCGCACCAAGCAACAAAAGTAATCGCTCTTCCTATTCTACGGTATTGTTACCTCGTATACGTAATACGAGTTGTATCATAGACCAAGAAAATAAAATCGTAAATAAAACCTTTTCCAAAGGTGTAACTTGTAAGGAAGACAAAGGGTTCCTAATCGGGAATTCCACAAAAGACCATTTGTGCATAAAAGCTAAAAGCCTAAAATAAATTTATAACATATTTGTTCCTCAAACAAAAAAACAAATGTATTGCAGAAAATGACAATGAAGAGTGCACTCACTTTGAGATGATCAGGGACCTTGTACAATTCATCTTCTGCTCGTTTTAGTTCACTCTCCTCTAGATCAGCAGCCTCTATATTCTTGCCTCTTTGTTTTGCCAATTCTTGTTCAACATATTTAACCCTGTCAAAAAAGCAGCAGGGTATATAAGAGTTTCTCAGGCAATATACACATGATAAACTCCCAGAAGTACAATCTACCCATTATGGAAGCTAATATTAGCATGAATCATGATGATGGTTGAGCATATGAAATGTGCAAATATACTAAATATATTGCAATGTCAATATCAGCATCAAATGAAACCCAAAGAGAGACATTTGCATCCCTCTAACAGAATTTCCTCAATTGCTACTTTCTAAGCTAATAAAAGCGTGAGTATGTAGAACTATCTAGTGCAGCCAGAGATGCAACAGAAATATACAATCACCCACTCAAAATGTTGCAATATTTTTCCCCATCTTCTGTTTGTATTTTACTCGGTATTCAATTAGTATAAATATTAGCTGTTTACTTTCTGTAAAACTCTAGAGAGAGAGGTGCTAGTTTTGCAAACTCGGATTGTCCATAAAAATATCAGGAGTAATATATATCCTCTTGCTCTAATTCCAGACGCTCTTAAAAATATTTCAGTGATCATATCATTTCTTTCTGCCTACCTAAATTCACCAAAAAATCTCAAAGAGACGTATTACATACATATTTGGATCTTCTACCAAAACAGCAGTTTCTTGTGCAAACGTATCTTGAAGAACCAACTCCTCCTTCTCACCATCAACCTCAACCTTATCCTGCAATTTAGGTACAATGCTTGTTGGGCGTGATGTAAGATTTGCAGGAATTCCACACTTCCTCTCTCTTTGTTTCTGTAGTAATTTAACCTCCTCTAAAGCCAACCTGAAAAGAAATTAGTCCACAACTAGCTTAGTAAATTGACCTTGTGCAGTTTATTTTAAAAATTTATCAATAAAATTATTTAGTTATTAACCGGGATATCCTTAAATTTGAAAAAAAAAAACAATTATTATTAATACTTTCAATGAGCAACAACCTATAGATACTGTATTTAGGGTACACTTCGTAATTAGTAGATTAAGTTGATGCTATGAAGTAAAAACATTAGAAAATTTAAATCAATTTACTGTTAATATGTTATTAAGACTTTCAAACTGCACTTTGGCCTTAAAGCTCTACCTGAACAACATGTAGCATAAAATTACTTCAGCTTTATAATATATGAACTCAACACCAAAAACCAGAGGACGTAGAAGAACAAACTCAACAAAGTATCCTTTTTTTGGTTAAAGAGAAAAGAGCTTCCTTAACAACAGATCAAATAGGCTCAGATGCACATTCACCAATAAGATGCTCCCAAACTAAAATATATTACCTCCTTTCTTCTTCGTCTTCAGGTTCATGTGCTAGATCATTTTCTTCTTCATCAACTTTTCGCTTTCTAAAATTTTTCATCTTTAAACAGCCTCACAAGTTCTTTTGAGACGTCTCCCCAAAATTGCCTGGTTTCACTAGTGTTTTAACACCTAAGTAGAGATAATTGCTCATATCAGCAAAAATTCAAAAGACAATAAATCAGACGTATGAGTATTGCACAACAAACGGTGATGAAAATTCTAGATATTAGTGGAGTTCAGCAGCGTCCTTTATTTGTGCCTAAATTACACGGAAATAGAAATCAACTAAGAATGTGTGCAGTAAGGTATGAACTACCAGAGGTTCCGAGTTCAGCAATTTGAATATGCGCAAATCTTAAAATCAACTAAAGTTATAAAGTTATATAAACAAACAACAACTATAAGCCAGTCCAGATTCAACTCCAATCTAATAAACAACCGAAAAATTCATCTAAACAAGCGCTAAAATAAATGACAGACAAAGGGGGAAACGCAAAAAACCTAGATTTGTGAAGCGAACACTTGCATACAGGATCAGTCTCTGTTAAACGCCTAAGGTGTGAGGTAGAATGACAGATGGACGACCGGCGGCGACTTCAGAAAGAGGAGAACCGATAAGCCGACGGCGTGAGATGATTATTTACTCCGGAATGAAAATTTGAGTCGACTACGGTCTACCGATAATTGAAAGAGGGGAGAACGCAGCCACGCAGGGAAGAGGAATAGGGGATGATGGCCTGGGAGTTGGGGCCCGCTACGTGGTTCGGTTATAGCTATAGGGTTAGTGGGTTACACACAACTTAACCGGACCGGAGTAACCTAATAAATACTAGAATGTATATTTCATTTTTTATTTTATTTTTTTGATACAAGGTAAGTAAAATAGGCGGGTCAGAGTCTGGACACCGACCGGCCTACAGCATCCTTACGGATGAGTACAATCACATCGTCTGGGAGGTCATCCTGGTCATCAGTGGCAGAGAGTCCGTGTTTTGCGAGCTTATCCGCTACCGTGTTGATTTCCCTGAAGATGTGCGTAGTGCTTACTTGAGAAAAGCCTGAGATGCTTACGGAGATGTCTGAAATGATCATATCAGTCTCCCACGGTGGTTTCCAAACGTGGTTAATCGAGTTGACCAGCATCAGGTTGTCCCCCTCAATCTCAATAGCCGATATTCCTAACTGTTTAGCCTTTTGTAGGCCTTCCCGCAGAGCGTACGCTTCTGCCTCTAGAACTGTGTCCGCGTGACATTTCCCTTTTCCATGGGCCAAACTAATTCCGTGGATGTCACGGATGATGAAACCGAAAGCGAATTGGTTATTATTATCCGAAGCTGCATCAAAATTAAGTTTAACGCAGTTTCCTTTTGGTTTTTGCCAACTGATATTCTTAGTTTTTCTTCTCTGATTCTTGTCTATTTTGCATTTGGTTGCTTGTTTATTATTTGCTTTTTCCCACTCATCAATTTGTTTTACAACAGTTTGTTTTAGATTTTGTGATGGGCTGTTATTCTTAAAGATTATTTGATTTCTATCTAGCCAAATGTTCCACTAAATCATTGTCAATTGTCTAAATTCTTGGGATGATGTTTTCTCCTTCAACACAAAGATATGTAGATTGGTTATAAGTATTAGTGTCTTTGAGGATGGTTGATATTTTGGTATTTTCCAGTGTCCGATGAGTGCACTTGCAATCAAAGAAAAGGTGTTTTGCGCTTTCTGTATGGTGGTTGCAATATACGCAATGCATAACTACTGGAACCTTTTGCTTGTCAAGATTTTCTTTGGTTGGTAAACCATTTAGAGCCATTTTCCATAAGAAGTTTTGGACTTTCGGCATAATGTTCATGCCCCATATCCAGGTTTTGTCTTCCGATACCCCCACTTTTCGTGTTTGAATCATGTTTACTGCTGATTTGGTGGAGTACCATCCATCATCATTAGTAGACCAGTAAATCCTATCTCTTATGTCATTTGCTGGAAGGTTGTATTTCTTTATTTTATTAATGATGTTTTGTTGAAGAATGCCTTCAAGTTGGTCAAGACGTTGCTCATTCCACTTTTTATTCGAGATAAAGTTATCTACCTTCTCTGATATATTGATTAGGGCTTGATCAGTCACTACTGAGTATAAAGGCTCATCTAGTAGCCATTTGTCTTCCCAGAATTTTATTGTGTTTTCATCTCCTACTCGCCATCGCAGACCTTTATTAAATTCTTCTTTCAGTTTGGTCAGTTGCTTCCATTGCCAGGATGTATGTTTTCCACAATCATAGGTCTAGAGGTTTTTTCCACGGAGATATTTTTCTTGTATTATTTTGACCCAAATATTTTCTGGTTCTGCCATGATTTTCCATAAGAGTTTCATTTGAAGTGCCTTATTCATATCCTCCGCTTTCCTTATGCCGGTGTCATCTAGTGCTTTTGGTTTACAGATTTTATCCCAACTAATTAATGGATGATAGTTTGGTCCTTTATTCCAGAAGAAGTTTTTATTTATTTTGTCAAGTTCATTATGAATGCTAGCAGGTAACATAAATGCCTGCATTAGGTAACTTGGTTTTGCGTTAAGGTTTGCTTTGATTAGGGTTGTTCGACCTTCTTGTGAGAGAGATGAAGCTTTCCATTTCGAAAGTTGTTGTCTCGATTTCTGAACGAATGAGTTAAAAATCTCTTTGTTAACTCGTCCGTTTATAATCGGGCAACCTAAATAGAGTTCTAGGTTTGTGGATGAGGAGATCCCAAGATGGGCTTGTAATCTTCTTTTGTTTGCAGGGTCTACATTCTTTGAGGTCTGAAAGGTAGATTTATGATAGTTTATTACTTGGCTAGAATTTTCGCAGTAGTCATTCAAAACTGGCAAGATTTTTTTGCTTGCATCAGTTGTTGCCTTGGTGAAAATGATGATATCGTCTGCAAAGGCTAAGAACGGGGTTATTGACCCGCTTTTTGTTATGGGAAAACCAATTGATCGTGGGTTCTCTCTACTAATTTTTTGTATATTTCTTGCTAGAATTTCAGCTCCAAGGTTAAAGAGGAGCGGGGATAGTGGATCTCCTTGACGGAGACCTCTATGCGGGCAGAATAGGGTTGTCGGTGAGTCATTTATTAACAAAGAGTACGAGACAGTTGTGACACATTCATTGATCAAGTTTCTAAACTTCTCGAAGAAACCAAATTTCTGTAATACCATCTTCATGAACTCCCATTCTAGTTTATCAGTTGCTTCCATTGCCAGGATGTATGTTTTCCACAATCATAGGTCTAGAGGTTTTTTCCACGGAGATATTTTTCTTGTATTATTTTGACCCAAATATTTTCTGGTTCTGCCATGATTTTCCATAAGAGTTTCATTTGAAGTGCCTTATTCATATCCTCCGCTTTCCTTATGCCGGTGTCATCTAGTGCTTTTGGTTTACAGATTTTATCCCAACTAATTAATGAATGATAGTTTGGTCCTTTATTCCAGAAGAAGTTTTTATTTATTTTGTCAAGTTCATTATGAATGCTAGCAGGTAACATAAATGCCTGCATTAGGTAACTTGGTTTTGCGTTAAGGTTTGCTTTGATTAGGGTTGTTCGACCTTCTTGTGAGAGAGATGAAGCTTTCCATTTCGAAAGTTGTTGTCTCGATTTCTGAACGAATGAGTTAAAAATCTCTTTGTTAACTCGTCCGTTTATAATCGGGCAACCTAAATAGAGTTCTAGGTTTGTGGATGAGGAGATCCCAAGATGGGCTTGTAATCTTCTTTTGTTTGCAGGGTCTACATTCTTTGAGGTCTGAAAGGTAGATTTATGATAGTTTATTACTTGGCTAGAATTTTCGCAGTAGTCATTCAAAACTGGCAAGATTTTTTTGCTTGCATCAGTTGTTGCCTTGATGAAAATGATGATATCGTCTGCAAAGGCTAAGAACGGGGTTATTGACCCGCTTTTTGTTATGGGAAAACCAATTGATCGTGGGTTCTCTCTACTAATTTTTTGTATATTTCTTGCTAGAATTTCAGCTCCAAGGTTAAAGAGGAGCGGGGATAGTGGATCTCCTTGACGGAGACCTCTATGCGGGCATAATAGGGTTGTCGGTGAGTCATTTATTAACAAAGAGTACGAGACAGTTGTGACACATTCATTGATCAAGTTTCTAAACTTCTCGAAGAAACCAAATTTCTGTAATACCATCTTCAGGAACTCCCATTCTAGTTTATCATATGCTTTTTCCATATCCAATTTAATGGCCATATAGCCTTCTTTTCCTTTTTTTGATCTAAACCCATGGAAAATTTCATGGGCTATAAGGACATTATCATGGATTGCCCTATTTTTAGTAAAAGCGCTTTGTAGTGGGTGGATTAGTTTTGGTAGTATTGAGCTTAGTCGGTTTGCTAAAATTTTGGCTATGATTTTATATACCGTGGAGCAGAGACTGATTGGTCTGTAGTTGGCGGTAGTTGTTGGGTTATTAACTTTCGGGAGTAGTGCGATGAAAGTGTGATTCAGTTGTTTAAGGATTTTACCGGTTCTATAGAAACTTTTTACCACTCTCGTGACGGTTGGACCAACGATGTGCCAGTATTTCTGATAAAATCCCGCTGTCATTCCATCCGGCCCGGGCGATTTATCACTGCCGATGTCAAACAGTGCTACTTTTATTTCCTCAGTGGAGAACGGCTTGCCTAACTCGGAGTTCTCATCGTTAGTAAATTCTGGTTGTACAACTTCCAGGAGTTTTTGGAGTTTACAACTGTCGATTTTTGAAGCTTTGAAACGCGTTCTATAGTCATCTAGAAATTCTTCATTTATATCACACTCCTTGGAAAGAATAGTCCCATCACTTCTTGTTATATTTGCTATAATCTTTTTATTTCTTCTACCCGTGGCTTTTCGATGGTGGAATTTTGTGTTTTTGTCGCCTAGTTGCAAGTTTTCCGTTTTGGCTCTTTGCATCCAGTATTTATGTTGGTATTCTAGTATACATTCTCTTTTCTTATATAATCTCGTTATTCTATCATTTAATTGTTGGTCAAAAGTTGAGAATAGTTGCCTTTGGAGGGTTTCTATATGTTCATCAACGGTTTTTAGTTGGGTATTAATATTCCCAAATTTTACACGACTCCATTGTTTCAGATTTTGTTTTAGGATGTTAGTTTTTTTAACAAGGTTGAACATATGTGTTCCTGGGAATTGGATTCTCCAAGTTTGTTTGATTAGGTTTTGACAATCTTGTCGTTGCATCCACATAGACTCAAGCCGGAATGGTTTGTTTCTATATGTTGTAATTTGATTTTGCATATTAATTGATATCATACAGTGATATGATGTATTAAATGCATGATTACGAGTATGAATACTCGGGTATTCTTGTATGACTTCTAGGGTAGTCATTGTTCTGTCAAGTTTTTCGTATGTATTTTCGGCTCCCTCCATCCTTTTTTTCCACGTGTATTCATTGACTTTTGTTGGAAGGTCTAAAATTCCGCATTGGTCCGCTACGTCATTTAGTCTCTTGTATCTATTATTGCCAGTGGGAGCTCCTCCCTTTTTATCCAAGGGCTCTCGTAGCTCATTATAATCTCCAATGACCAGTGTTGGTCTGTTTGATGCTTTGAAGTCAGAGACAAGATGAGACCAAAACTCGTCTTTCTTTTGTTCATTAGGTGGTGCGTATATCCCAAAGATTCGCGTTTGAAAACCCGAACTTATGTTAATGTGATTTAGAATGATGTATCTGTTATATGTTGAAATATTTTCTATTTTTTCATTTTGAAATTGATACTCTTTCCATAGCATGCAAAGTCCTCCCGAAAAGCCTGTTGTTGGTATGAAAAGGATATTATCAAATCCCGCACTTTTCCATAATGACTCATCTGGTTCGGAACTTGTTTTGGTTTCCGCTAGGATTATGACCTGAATACCTTCATTTTTGCATATAATGTTTAGGTTACTCCAGAAAATTTTCTTGCGCATTCCCCTACAGTTCTAAAATGCTAATTTCATTTATAACTTTGACGCGTTTTGGGGGACAATTTTACCCCTGTTCCTGCCTTTCTGTTGGATATGTGGTCTATGAGTTTGTTGATTGTTTGTCTTGTGATCGTACATATATATTTTGCGCCTAGGCAATTATGATGATCGAAATTGAGAATTCCGCAAATGGCGTTGACCGGCGTTTTATAGCAATTTATATTACTCGTACAGTTATATAGGTTACCGCGGTTGTAGCTTCTAGATTTATGGATCAATCGGATTGATCGGCTTCTTGCTATTGTGGCATAAGATATGGAAATTTGTTGTTCATTTGTCAGGTACCATTCTGCTTCTATATGATCAGTCAACTTACGTCTCTTTATTGTATACTTCACTTTCTTTTTGTTCGATGAGTCATTGTTCTTTATATGTGGATGAAACCACCTTAGTTCTATACAACCTCCTAAAATGGAGCCTTTAGGTATTTGTTTCCATTTTATGTTGTTCATTGAGCTATTGTTCTTTATCTTGATACCAAGATGCTCTGTTGTTCTAGTCTGTGAGTGGATTCTTGGGTTCTGGCTATCACTTTCCTTGTCGCTCCCTTCTAGTTCAGCTTTGCACCGCACTGAGAAAAAGTCCAAAGACAGTTGATTCATGAGTTTTGGTTCTTCTGATTTATATTTGCTGTTATGCAAATACAACATCAAAATATCCAGGTCCCCTGATATTTCGGTGTTTAGCTCATTTGTTTTATTTTTGGTTAGCTGCAGAAACAACAACAAAATGTGTGGGTTCATAGCACAAGGCACAATATTAAGATCTATAGTCGTATTGTTCTATCACTTGTTCAATATAGAAATTGTTGTAGAAGACTAGAGTTTCTGTGTGGTTAAACCTTAAATTCACATTATTGTCCTTGCTTGCATTTTTTGAATGTTGGTATTCGTGATCGAAGTTAGTTCCGCAATTCTTTTGAATGGGTTCATGGTGGTAGTAGTGGACAACACAACTCATCCAAAAGCATCTGTCAAAAACAAAAAAGCAGACAGTACCATAGGAAGGCATAAAGTCCACGTAGTACCAAGTTAGAGCAAGAGACGAAGTTTCAAGCATTGTGTTTGTAGCATATCCACATTCGCAGTAGATTTGCAAATTGAATACCCTCAAGTCATCACACTGGAACGAGTAAATCATCCACACAAGATATTCAAACCATTTATGGATCAAAAGCCTAAGGCCAAGTTCCAATTTCCGGGTTAACCTCAAAGAGATTCGAACATCTAGAAAAGGCGAGATGTTAACTATCCAATTTTCAAAACTAGCAAATAACCTACAGAGGTAGAAGTCACATCCTATAAAGGAATAGAGATGAGAAAATTCTTTGGTTGTTCGAAAGGAACAGTTAGTCATTCAAAATAGCAAACTCAAAAGCTGTATAAATGAAGAATAAGTTCAGAGTGCACCTGTGCTTTAGTTCGAAAGGTGATTTATGTTTGATGTGATTCATTTGTTTAGAAAATGGACTTCTATTGAGAAGCCATTGTGTATTGTTGAGACATATACCCAAGCATATGTCATGATTGTTACGCCTATTGCCAAACTCGAGTGAATCATGACCGAAGGAGATCCGTCTTGGCTTCACACAGCAGGAGACCTGTCGTAGAGAGACTTCCGTCACCCTTTCTCTTCCGCCTAGCGCCACCTCTTTATAATCCGCTATCACGCATTTTTGGGGGATCCGTTTGTGTTTGCTTCTTTCATATACTTTTTTGTGGGACATCTCTCGTCTTCCTTTTTTCTTCATACGTTTCCTTCTCTTCTTTCTTCTGTGGGTGCTAAGCGTAAAACTCCAGTACTTAGGAACTTGAAAGGTTAAGGAATTTCAACTGTTTCCGACTTTCCTAGATTAGGGGATTTGATTTTGTCAGGCCTCGCCTCGCTTAAGGATGGGGAGCAAAGAGACGGTTTAAGTTTTTCGTGGGTATAAGAAGGGAGAAGGAGAGAGTCCCGATTGAAACACCATGTGCAACCATAGTGAATATCTCCATCGAAGAGGTGACAAGGTTTAGGGATTTTAGGGAGGAAGACTTCCTAGAGATGAAGGAGAGCGCAAACAGATCCCACAACACTCTCAGATCGGAGAAGCGATGGCGTTGCTTTAATAGGGTTTTCTTGTAGTGACGGCGGCTCCGAAGGGTTCTTTAGCGCGTAGGGCGCGTTCTTCGGAAGGGAAAAAGGGTTTTCGATTTTCATAAATAAACACTAGTGTTATGTGATTTCCGAAGTGGGTTTGTGTTTTTAGTGTGTTGATGTTTTTTAAAACACTAATACGTGTTTGTTGGCTCAAGTGTTTTTCATAGAGTGTTTTTAGTGTATAAGTTACTGTTATGCCCCTATTTTGAATGGTAATTACGGTTTGACCAGGTATAAAAATTGGGCATTTATTTCACTTGCCGCTCAACTAGACCCGACTTCCCCAATCAGGCGACACACGAAGAAATCCAGGGCTTGCTCATCTCACTCCGACGGTGGCGTTGCTCCATCCCGGGCTTGCTCAGATCGACGTCTGCGAACTCCGACGGCTTCCTCCATCCAAGGTAAACAGATTCACCCTCCTCCCACATCATCCTCAGACCATGATTCCCATTTCGTTTCCCTTGCTTAGTCAATATAACAGATATGTTTTCGTTGCTTGTTGGGTCCGAGATCTGTTTTCGTTTGTTATTGGACATTCAGATTTGTCTTGCATACATTTTGATTTATTATGTGATTTGAGATATGTTTTCGTTTTCGTTGATTCCCAGTTCGTTGCTTGTTCTGAGTGAGATTTGATCCACTGTGGAGTAGGGTAATTTGTTTTCGTTGCTTCCTGAGTTTGCTTTTCGTTTCCCTTGCCTGAAAGTGAGTTGCGGTTAGAATCTTGCCCATCTTTGAGATTGCTTGCTGAGTTGCTGGTTCTGAGTTGCTTGCATCTCTGAGATTGATTGCTGAATTGCTTGCATCCACTGATGTTAAAGTCTTTTCCTTGCCTGAAAGTGATTTGTTGAGTTGCTTGCATCCTGAAGTTTGCTTTTCATTGCTTCCTAATGATGATGGAGGCTTACATTAAGCTGAGCCCAAGACAGAACCTAGATGAATGCAGTGTATTGTTCATCATACACCAAAAATGCTAATGATGATGAGTTATATGTTGTTGTGTTTCTTTGAGATGTAGGGTAATTTTTGACTGCATAGGTTCCATTTTCTACGCTTTGTCATCCTAGACCTCTTTACAACACATAATATATCATCAATAGATTGCTCATTTTTATAGATTGATGAGTTATATGTTGTTGTGTTTCATTGAGATGTTGCATTCTGGTATTCGTTTAGTGTCGATGGAGAACAATGCATCACAAACTCGTACTAGAGGTCCAAATTTTGCATGGGATGAGGAACTTGTAAGACTACTAGTGAAGATCCTAACTGAATATCAAAGGAAAAGTGGTAGCAAACAAGCATATAATTGGAAGGAAATTACTAGTACATTTACTAGTCAATGTGGAAAGAGTGGTGTGAACGATCTATGTGGGAATAAGTATGAGGCAATGAAAAAAGAGTACAAGACTTGGAATTTACTTATGAACTCAAAGACCGGCCTCGGTTGGGACAACACAACTTGTAAGATCACGACAACTAATGAATGGTGGGATAAGAAGATTAAGGAATTTATTACATCTTTTCTTGTATAAAATAATCACTTGAATATATGTGTTATATACTTATGTACGTGTTTCTACTGTAGGAAGATGCAAATTGCAAGAAATATAGAAACAAGGGTATGGATGCTGATTACGAGGAGTTGTTGCGTAGTCTGTTCTTTGGGAATGTAGCAACAGGACGACTAGCCATGTCATCTGGTATGGTTCGTGAACCAAGTATAGAGCGTGTGTCACTCGGAGTTGATGAGGAAGAAGGGTTAGGTAATGGTGATGGTGATGGTGTGGGAGGTGATTCCTAGTTCTTTCAGACATTTATTGGAACATGTAATGACGAAGGAGCATCTAGTCACTTTGAATCACACGCAGATTTCAACGAGCAACTGTTTCAGACCACCGAAGCTCCTACACCGGCTCCGGTAACTAGAGTTGCTACTGAAAAGGCCCCGTGAAGAAAAAAAGAAGACAGTCACAAGGCTCTTCCAAGTTTGAAGAACATCTTGCAAAAAGTAGAGAACAAAGGGAAAAGATGTTTGCCCTATTCCAGGATGAAGTTTCTTCAAAGGACAAGGTTGAAGAGAAAGTGATGGACGAGGGAGTGGTCATTCTAGATCGGTTGGTGGAAAAAGAGTTGGTTGAGGATGGCTCACAATTTTGGTGTTTCATTGTTTCAAAGATAAATAGTCATGAAATGAAGATGTTGAGCAAGTTGGCGAATGATGAGAAAACAATTAAGTGGTTGAAATGGGAGTTTGAAAATCGCAAGATCTAGGTGTTACGTTATTGTTCGAACTCTTTGGATTCCCTCTTTCCCTCTCCTCCTAATTCCTTTATGTTCTCATACTCTTTTGTTGCTCTGGTAAGTACATATTAGCTTGTATGTCTTTGTTTTTAAGCCCTTTTTTGTGAGGATGTATATATGTTCATAGTGTGTTTGATAAAATGCCTCAAAGAGCAGTAAATAGTTTAGCTGTTTGTTGATTATTCTTCACTTATTTTTCTCATGTACTATTGTGAGTTCCTATGAGTCCATAATCAAAACTGGTTACTTTTCAATCCTTAATGCATTATCAACCCTTATGCAAGATAAGGCTTTTACTTCTCAGATTCACATCCCAAAACTAGAAATGTCAAGTGTTATAGTAAGGGGAAATGATATACAAATCCTTTTACCTGTCTTATGATCTACAATTTCCATTTCTTAAAAGCCTTATTAAGCTTGAAAAGTCAGTAAAAGTCCTAGTAGCATTTCCATTGTCCCTATTAACCAGCTAGAGCATGAAACAATTAATGTTTCATGAATTATATGGCTACAAGTACCCAGTAGAGAACCGAGAAACAAAGTAGATGAAATGTGTGCAGAAAATGAATGTATATTACATAAAATCTGCCATTTATACCTAAAGTTTATATAGCAATTTCGTATATAGTTACTTCAACCTAACTAATGACAATCATGGCAACATTGTGGCATTAGAACATCTAGATATGAATACTAAAGGAGATTCAAATGTTTTTGTTATACCACTAACTAGTTTTAATATATATTGAATTCATATGGGTCAAGGTCAAGTGTCATATCAAAGAATAGTTTATGTTATACAATTAGAACATCTAAATAGTAATCCTACATAATAGAAACATTGGTTTATATGTCTACTAGAATTAGGCTGTTTCTGCTATACCACTAACCAGAAAAAGAAAAAAATACCTCTAAAAATGCCCCAGGATGCTAATAGTGTTATATCAAAGAATAATTTCATCATACTAGGAACAATGTAAGAGGTACAGTGATATAATTGCCATCAGTGAGCATAACCCATCAAAGAATGCCCTAGGATGCTAATAGCTGATTAATCAAGAAATGCATCAACAATACATCAACAATAGCCATTAATCAAGAACTGTACAACCAGATTCTTGCAGTCCTGTAAAATGCATCAACAATAACCAATTTTCTGATCCTTTCGATCACCAACCTCTCAATTAAACTGGAAACAATCACCAACTTAATCAAACACACAACATTTTTTCTCAAACAATCCAAGCCAATGCAACAAATCCGAGTTCGAAATTCAAATACACACAACACCATCTAATTTCGTAAATAATCGAACGAAATCAAAATCCAAGCCAACAAATCCGAGTTCAAACAATCGAGTTCGAAATTCAAATCCGACTGTGACATATAGGAAATCCAATTACACACAACACTATCTAATTTCTCAAACAATCGACTTCGAACGAAATCAAAACCCTAACCAAATCTCGCGAGGAAGATAGGGAGGAAGTTCGAACGAAATGAAAATCGAAGCCAAGAAATCCGAGTTCGAAATTCAAAAAATAACCTAGAAGATTAACAGAAGAGGGACGAGATTCGGGACACGATAGTATATAGGAGAGCGAGGAAGATAACCTGACCGAAGCTCGCAAGAAGGGGACTTCTTCCTTGGACGGAAATGGCGTCGAACACCAGCCAGGGACGAGAGAGCTCTGAAAATTTTGAGAGAAGCGATGAACAATCTGAAGAGAAGAGGGTTTTTGTACCTGGTAACGTCGTAAATGTTCGTAACATTAAGGGCAATAATGTCCATTCACGCCCAAAAACACTCAGGCAGAAACGGAAACCCTCATTTTTTGAGGGTTTTAAAAACACTCGTAATAAACACAAACCACAAGTGTTTATTAAGGCAACAAACACCAATATAACACAAACACTCATAAAACACGCAAAATCACTAGTGATTTTCGCCTAACAAACACAACCTATAACTAAACTAGTTTATATTCCGCACCTTGTGCTGGTATATCTATGTATTTGATATTTTTTGAGTAAAATATCATTATCATGAATATTTGCGACGTTATGATGTATTTATAAAACTTTATAAGTATGGTCACTCACCTTTTTTATATTCTCACAAAGATTAAATAGTCACAAATAAAGAAGATTCGTGTGAGAGAAGATTATAATCGGTTGATATGATATTTTTATTTACGTTCAGTATGTTTGCAAAATCAAACAAAATCTTTAACAGTTTGAAAAAAAAATAAACTCTTAAGTAAAAAGTCATATCAATTTTTTTTTTATAAGATTTTTGGATTAGTAAAAAAAAAAAATTGGCGTAATTATTTATTTATTTAGAAAAAAAATAAATTTTTAGAAAAATTGTGAGGGCACCTTTTAGTCAGTATAGGTATATAGAAGATTAAAAAAAATTGCGATCACAAATTTATAAAACCGAAAATAGTTTTTAAAAAAATGCGTCAAACACGGTATAAAGAACCCCAAAGAATCATTGACTAATTAAATAAAAAAATAGTTTGTTAACGATTACAAGTAGAGAGTTGTAAATCGAATTTGGCAAACCGAATTTGAAATACGTTGAACCCAAAATATCAAACAATTCCAACCAGTATTATAAAATGTAAAACGATATCAATTTTAAAAAAGAGTGTCGAACTCAATATTTTAAACCAAAGAATCAGTGTGGAATAGATCAAAAAATAAAGTTGATATTGATTACATGTAGAGAGTTATTATCGATTTTGGCAAACGTGAAACCTCGAAGATCAAACAACACCGACAACGTAATTTGAAAAATCGAAAAAAATTGGAATCGAAAATTTTAAATTTTAAAACTGAAATCGATTTTAAGAAAACCGCGTCGAACCCAATATACAAAAACGAAAAATCGGTATATTCACATGAAGTCAAAGCCTAAAAAATCAAAACCCTAATTACCTTCATCGCCAATGATGAAGTGTTTGTATCTTGGACAGTTCGAGGGTGCTTTTTCAACGCCAAGGACGGTCAATTTTGGCCACAAAGAGAACGAGAGTGATGGACTAAGTAATTGAAGTATCGCAGATTTGAAGGACTTTCAAAAGGTACAGAAGAGTTCCAAGGGAATCAGAGTTATGCTTCTAGTGAAGGATCCATATGGATGGACCTGATAAAAGCTGAAAAGTTTCAAGTCACAAAGAAGAATGGAACATGATGAATCATGTCATGGAATCATGTATTCGGTTGATGAAGCATGGGTCGGGGGCAATGAAGTCGGGGAGAGAGAAAGAGCATGTGTCGTGGAAGAGATGTGTTCAATCCGCTCAAGGAAATAGGCCTATTTTGATGGGGTAACAAACTGGGTAACCATTTGAGGCCAAAAAATGATTGAATCGTTTCATATGTCCAACCAAACACCGTCTATAAAACTAGACCGGAAATGATTGAATTGTTTGATATGTTAATCGCTATAGTTGGTATCATCAAACAAAATCAACATATCATAATTTTTTCTTGTTGAGTTTTTTCAATACAAAATTTGTAGTTATTAACGATTAATCGGTTTGACCGAAAATAATATGATCAAACAACCTAAAAGGAGAATATGGGGCGTAGAGAATATGAAATAATAAGATATGCCTTAGAAATTAGAAATTAGATCACAAGTAGAAAATACGAAATAACATGACAAATTAAAATTAAAAAAAAAAACGTCCCCTTGTTGTGCTTGCCTCCATTGTTGCGTGATTGGGGTGACAAGTGCACAAGAATGAAACATATTAAACAAATCTTGAACTTCTTCCCTTGTAGGCGGATATCCACCGCTTTAAATTTGTGTCACACTACATCCGATTTGTAAGTGTCGTTGGACACGACTTGAGGCGAAAGAAAACGCCCCCAAAGATGGCCCGGCCCGGCCCAGGGATCGATTGGATTCATCGCTCTAGACATGACTCGTCACCATTATGTTGCGGAAAGTATTATATATTTTTATCAAGTTAAATCATTAATTGTAATTATCGTAAATAATTTTTTTTCTCTTGACCCCCTTATTGATGATTCCAACTCTACTCCAAACTATCATATACCGTTTATATGATAACCAAAATTCAACATAAAAGTTGAGTCTAACTTATTTATAACATGGACCAAAATTGACTACAACATTAGCCCAAAAAACTCCAGAAATTGAATCCAACTTGCACGATTCATAGCTTATAATCTAACCGTTGGATATAATCTCAAATTTGATATGTTCAACTTGGATATAATAACTACAACACATATGAAAATCAACCGTAAATTATGAGTTTAAACTAACCAAAATGGAACCTAATATTACCGTTCAACATTCTCACAAACTTCAAGATTCCACACAACAACTTTACAAGCCTATAACTTTTAATCCGACTGTTGGATCTCTTCAGTTATGTCTTCACATTATTCAACAATATACCTTCTACAACATATCCACAACTAAACCGTTAAATATCAGTGTAACCTGATAAAAATAAACTCATAACCTATGTTCCACAAAATCATAGACTTACTCTTCTTTTGCACCTTCAAATGTTAGACTTACTCTTCTTTTGCACCTTCAAATGTTGATAATATTCTTGTATAATTACTTATATGAACTTATCTATTTCAGTCGACTCTTCTAGTTTACTTTGCAATACACACTTCCCTTTCCAATGTGAGATAATTATAACTTCTCAAGCTCAACCTACGCCGTCCACCGACATTATCATGCTTAAGCAGTACTTCATGATGAAGTAAACATGCATCCTCTCAATTACTATAATATTAATTCTCGTCCACTCGTGGTTCCCTTGTGTGGTCCATTGACATTGGTGTCTTAAGCCCTTCGATTAGGGAGCATCCATTACTTAATCCCGCTTCCAACCAAGGACCATTTCCACTCGCACTTCCTTCTCATTGATGTTGCTTAGTGATGTCGCTTTTATGGAACCCGTTGACTAGTTTAAGGGATTCCACCATTGTGGATAATTGCATCATGATTCTTTCCGCTAATCTCATATCCTTGAAGAAGTCAATCCGTATCCACATTTATGAAATCAAGAATTCACTCTTTGGCCCATTAGGGAACATCAACTCCGAATCTCTCTAATTCTTCATATTTGGCTCAACACCATATCTCATCTTTACTCTAATGATTTCGTTGTAAAAATTATATCTTACAATTGTCTCGTGAGACTTCAACCTTAGTTGTAACATCACTTGACCAAACAAGGCGTGATTATACTTCCACTCCCTTCGTTAGTACTCTCAAGATTGCTAATGTGGAACTTGGAAGAAATTATAAGTTGGTGTTCCCAATTCGTACGATTGTAGGTCATTTAAAGCTTCTCCGAATCCGATCATATGACCTCATACTATTATGTTTCTTGCCCGTCCCTTAACTCGGTTCGGATTGAGTTGACTCGAGATTTCCTCACTATATTATTCTCATTATCATTGCCATTAATATCATCTTTAGTCATCACTTTCCGGATCTTCCGGCCTAAACGTTCTTTGGTAGATTCATATGAGTTAAAGTGTTAACTCGCAGGGACATGATACACAAGCTGACTTAATTTGAGCATAACTATAATTGTATTAATATACCTTGAAGCCAACTCATATGCTACTAAAGGAACGATGATCATCTCATACCAACTTAACTACAGAATCTAAAATAACCGTCCAATTTTCTAACTAGATAGTGTAACCAAAAGAATAACAGAACCACTAGGCTTAGTTCATACTCGATATATATATATATATATATATATATATATATATATATATATATATATATATATATATATATATATATATATATATATATATATATATATATATAGTATAACCTAATAAATAACATATTAATTCTAGTACATATATACTATATCTCACATATAATCCTAAGCTATAAAGATCCACGAAGAGTGATGGTGGTCCAACGTACTACCAACCTAACATACCGACTATGCACATGATTTTAAAACAAAATTTTATTTTAAAATCTTCAGATCCCTTTCGGGTTCTGTTTATTCTCTACATTCGGTCTTTTTTCATATTGTAAGTGTCATTGTTGTCAACCTAAAACTCTAATACCATATAATAAATCTAACAACGTAATGGTAAAACCGTTAACTAACATTTGTAAGGTAACAACTAAGTACTATGATATCACAATCACACATCAATGCAAAAAATAAACACAACATGCTTGCACACAAAACCTCGTTATTATCTTTTATTAGGTGATTACCTCTAGATTCAACTTATTGTGTAGCACGAGGGTCTCCCGACCCTCGCCTCCATCCCTGTATAGCAACATAAGTGGGTCAATGCATCTCGCCGTATACCTAAATGGGCTAGTCACAAAGAATCTCCCAGTCTCATGTTAGAGATGAACAGTGATGTCACGACCCGTTGTACATACAATTGAGTCTCATAAGAAAGTAAATGTCGTCCTATTAAAGTTATAATTATAATTCACACCACTATAATAGCACACACCAATATGAGGAAAGCTAGCTAAGTAAGTCCATGAGACTTACATGTACCGATCCAAAACTCGAGTACCGCTATGTCACGGTCTCGTACGTATGTAACCCCAAATGTCTGGTCAAACCGGAAACACGTCTCAACGTCACATTTCTATCTTCTAAAAAGTTCTAGAAAGGCTTTTAAGCTAGAAAGGACTACTCAAAAAGTATTTGCATGATTAGCCCCAACTTTAAGGATATGACGATTTTACGCTTAACTTTATTACAATTACCAAAGAGTTTTGAAAGGCTCTAAACATCAAGATATAGTATAACAACATACTATAACCGATAATCGATCCATTACGAGTTTTGAAAGTTTTTTGAACTTTCAAACTTACTAAGAACCCCTATTTCTTGTTTAAGCAAACTAGTCAACTAACTTACTTTTTCCTTTCATATCTACCCTTAAACGATTCATAATAATTAAGAGAAAATATTCCGGGTATACTATATCATACAAAATCTAGGTTAGATGAAACAACTCAAACAAATCCCTCTCCAAAATTTCTAAACAAATCATCAAATTTGTTCTCACATTCCCACTATGAACATTTCTATACTTAGTCATTTTTCACACCAACATTTTCAAAACGGATTTTCAACTCAACTTCTACTACTCATAACGTCTAATCCAACCGTCCGATCTTGATGATTCCAACTCTAATCTAAGATACCATATACCTTATGTATTATACCCAAAGTTCAACCATAAAAATAGAGTTTAACTTATATAAAACATGGTCCAAAGTTGACAACAACGTTAGCCCAAAAAAACTCCAGAAATTGAACCCAACATGCTCGATTCATAGCTTGTAATTTCTCCGTTGGATCTAATCCCAAATTTGATAAGTTCAACCTGGATGATAATAACTACAACGTATTTGAAAATCAACCGTAAATTATGGGTTTAAACTAACCAAAATGAAACCTAACTCCACTGTCCAACATTCTCTCAAACTTCAGGATTTTACACAACAACTTTACAAGCCTATAATTTTTAATCCGACCGTTGGATCTCTTCGGTTATTCTTCAAAATAAAATAAAATAAACCTTCTACAACATATCTAAAACTGAACTGTTAAATAACAGTGTAACCTAAAAAACATTGAACTCACAACCTATGTTCCACAAGATGACAACAAAAATGGATTTATGAGACAAACTTGTAAAATTCATATATAAAGATATAACTGTTGGATTGACATGAAATTGATACCGAATGAGATATACATGTCCAAAAATAACATATCAAAATTCAACCCGATCGAGTGTAGGATTCATACCTAAAACTTCTCTCCAAAATGACAGTTATCATTGTAAAATAAATTGGACATCATAAATTCGTTTTTTTAATCTTGTTGTCTTCCTTGCGTAGATTTGGAAGGAGGGAGGGGTTGTTATTCATAAGAAACTTTCATATGAGAGGAAGAAGCAGGTTGAGAAGGACTTAAATGGGGAGAAGGCAAATGGACTTGTTGTTGCAGCTTAAATCATTCAAAACGAGGAGGAGAGGAGGAAGAGTTGCATATTGTTGTTTAGGTTGTCACGAGATGCTTGTGCTTGAGAGGAGAGGGAGCTTCATCCTACGCAATCATGATGCTTTGACGGTCTCTCTAGGCTTTGGGCAATATGGTAACATATCGGCCCTGCATGCTGAAGCATGTGCGCTTAGAGAATGATTGGTTAAGGCATATGACTTGGGGATCAAAAATATTGAAATCGAAGGCGATTGCTTGTCGATTATTAACTCGGTGAAACGAATTTGGAAAGCACCTAGGATCTTGATGACCTGTTGGCGTCCAACTCGTCTTTCCTGAAAGTTGAGGAGCTCATCCGGAATGATGCACTAGGACGAAAAGTCTCAAGGAGATGATTCTTCCTAATAGCTTACCGTGTATTATCAAAAAAAATATATATGAAATGACAAAATAAAATGGAAAAGAATTTAAACCGGTTAGATATGGTTTGATTGGATTTAACCCAATCAACTCGCATCGGATCTCTGAAAATAAAATTTTCGGATATTACATCAAGATATAGTTTCGTGAGAATTATCCAATTTTAAAATGGAGTTGAATTCACACTTTACAAAAATCAAATCATCATTTTAACTTGAGAAAAGAGAATCATGTGGTATACGAAGCCGTTTCAAACCGTGGCAAAAGAATTTGTGAACAAACTGAACATAACATCAGTGCGCCAAAAGGTTACACCTAGACCTGCACGAAAGCGGGCTCGGGTCGGGTTCGGGCCGGGCCATACCTGAAAACTCTACCCGTATGTGCGGGCCGGGCTGACCCGGCCCACATTGCCCAGGCCAAAAGCACTACTCGTGTCCACCCACGTAAAAAGCGGGTCGGGCTGCCGGGCCGGCCCGAATGGCCCGTGCGTACTTACATTGTGCGTTTTTTTTCTTAGATTTATCATTCAAAAGAAGTAATATAATTAATGTATTAACACAATTATACCTACATAGTGCACTACCAACGAGTTCAACAACAATCAACATGCAAGAATGAATAAATTCAAATACGTAAAAACAAGTATAGTTAAATTATCCGTACAATCATGTATTACAAACGAGTATAAATCGTCAAAATACTCAAAACAAACTAAATGAAATATCAGAATAGGTAGCACTAAAAACAAACTAAATTATATATACATATATAAATTAATTACATGTATATAACTATATACGGGCCGGGCTGGTAGGCCCGCGGGCCAAAACATATACCTATACCTGTCCCATTTTAAAACGGGTCGGGCCAGGCCCGACCGAACAAAACTAGTTGTCCGTACCCATGTTTTTACTGGGCGGGAGGGCGGGCCGGCCCGGATTTGTGCAGGTCTAGTTACACCTAATTTCATTAGCCCACCGGCGCACCCCTTGCCCCCATCTGCTTGCCGCCGAGCTCCCCTCCCAGTCTCTCTTAAACCGTGTTTGGCCATTCACTCCAATCTCTCCCAACTTCCACCGCTGCCGGGAAATTAGTAGCAAAATTAACTCTTACGAGTCTTCAAGTTTGAGAGTCGTGGTTGTAGGGTTTTATTGTTGTAGGACGTGTTGCAATTTCTCTTCCAAAAGCGCAGTTGATTTCAAAGCTGTTGGCGTTGTCTCTCAGCGGTCTTTTCATCGGTGATTCATGGTTGGTCATTGAGCTCCTTGTAGCACAAATTAAAAAGCTAATCAGGTATGGTTTCTGGAACAACTTATGCATTTTTTTTCCATTTTTGGGTTACCTTGCTTTGTGGGTTATGATTCTAATGGCTTCCAATCAAACATTGCTGATTTTGGGCTAAAGTTTCCTAATTTTGTTCTGTGTAGTTTAGTTGTTTAGACAATTTCTATTCTTTGTTTGTTTTCCTTCTCTCCTTTGAAGTTAATTTGATGGCTACCAGGGACAATATGCGCAAAACTTGAAAGTCTGTATGTTGATGGGTTTTTCCTTAAAATATACTTTCTTTCAGTTTTGAGAGGTCTGTAATGGCTCGGCCTCTACTTCCCAAACATGTAGCTGCTGTGATAAAACACCAGAAGGATCCTCGAAATGCCCTTAAAACATTCAAATCAGTTGAAAAGGAAGATGGTTTCAAGCATAATTTGTGGACCTATAAGTGTATCATTGACAAGCTTGGCGAACATGGAGATTTTGAAAACATGGAAGCACTGCTGTCAGAGATGAGGATGAATATTGATAACAGCTTAATGGAAGGGGTTTATATTGGGGCCATGAAAAGTTACGGGAAGAAAGAGAAAGTCCAAGAGGCCGTGAATTTGTTTGAGAGGATGGATTTCTATAACTGTGATCCGTCTGTTAAATCTTATAATGCAATTATGAATATACTGGTTGAGTATGCTTACTTTGATCAGGCACATAAAGTGTATTTGAGGTTAAAAGATAAAGGGATTGCTCCTGATGTATATACCTTTGCTGTTCGGATTAAGTTATTTTGTAAGACTAGCAGGCCTGATGCTGCTCTTAGGCTTCTTAAGAACATGAGTTCTCAAGGGTGTGAAGCCAATGCAGTTGCGTATTGTACTGTTATAGGTGGTTTTTACGAAGAGGACTATTCATATGAAGCATCTAAGTTGTTTTGCCAGATGCTTAGCTTAGATATTTGTCCTGATGTGGCCACATTTAATAAGCTCATACACACACTTTGCAAGCAGGGGAATGTTCTTGAAAGCAAAAGGCTTCTCAACAAGGTTTTCAAAATAGGTGTCTCCCCAAATTTGTTTACGTTTAATATATTTATCCAAGGGTTTTGCAAGAGAGGTGAGGTTACTGAGGCTGCCAGTTTGTTGGATTGTATAACAAATCAGGGATTTTCTCCTGATGTTGTGACATATAACACTCTTATATGTGGATTGTGTAAGAACTCTAAAGCTGTTGAAGCGGAAAGCTATTTACATCAGATGGTAAATAAGGGCTATGATCCTGATAGTTTCACGTACAATACTATCATTGACGGATACTGCAAAATGCGGATGGTACAAAGGGCTGATAAACTTCTTAATGAGGCAATATTCAGGGGATTTGTACCTGATGAATTCACTTTCACTTCTTTAATGAGCGGGTTGTGCCTGGAAGGTGAGACAGATAGAGCCGTGGCTTTGTTCCATAAGACAGTGGAAAAAGGATTAAAGCCTGGTATTGTTCTTTACAATGCATTGATAAGAGGGTTATCGGACCAAGGGCTTACGTTGCAAGCTTTACAGCTGATAAATGAAATGACAGATTGTGGTTGTCCTCCGAATATTTGGACTTTTAATATAGTTATAAATGGATTATGCAAGATGGGCTGTCTATCTGATGCTAATGATCTTGTGGATGTTGCTATTACTAGAGGGTGTCTGCCTGATATTTTCACTTTCAACACAATAATTCATGGTTACTGTAAGGAATTGAAGTTGGATAGTGCAATTCAGCTTGTTGATAAAATGTGGGAGCATGGGGTTACTGCCGACGTGATCACCTACAATTCAGTGTTGAATGGTCTTTGCAAGGCTGCAAATTTTGAAGCTGTTATAGAAACCTTTAGAACAATGACCGAGAAAGGGTGCTTTCCTAACATAATTACATATAACATAGTAATAGACAGCATGTCCAAGTGTCGCAAAATCAAGGAAGCATTGAGTGTTATTAATGAAATGGAGGACAGAGGTATTACTCCTGACATTGTCACTGTTTCCACATTGGTTAACGGATATTGTACAAATGGAGATCTAATTGAAGCTTATGAGCTCTTCAGAAGAATGCATGGACAGTACAAGCTAACAACTACGACAGCCATATTTAATATTCTCATTAATGCATTTTGTGAGAAGCTTGAACTTGAAATGGCAGTAGGACTTTTTCGTAAAATGGTCGGTGAGGGTTGCTTGCCTGATCATTATACGTATCGTGTCTTGATTGATGGATTCTGTAAAGCTGCAAATTGTGATGTTGGTTATGCCTACCTTATGGAGATGACAGATAAGGGATTTATTCCCTCACTGACAACTTTTGGCAGAGTAATAAATTGTCTTTGTATAGATCATAGAGTTAATGAAGCTATTGGCATAATCCACCTTATGGTGCGAAACGGTGTTGTTCCTGAAGTTGTTGACACAATCTTTGAAGCTGACAAAAAGGAAATTGCAGCACCAAAGATCATTGTGGAGGATTTACTTAAGAAGAGTTGTATAACATATTATTCATATGAACTTCTGTATGATGGTGTTCGGGATAAGAAGCTTCATAAGAAAATAATCTCTTCAAGGCATCGTAATAATTTAAATAAGAGGGCTTCTGTTGCCAATGAAGCTACATGAAATTTGACTCGAAGTCTTTACAGAGCTAAGATGGTCGTTGAAACTGAAGGGAAGACCACCATACATGTTCATGAATCTTGATGGCGGTAATTGTTCTCCTTGAACTTATTTTGATATATATTGGATTTCTTGTGAGTATTATTTTCATTTCCCTTTTTTTTATTCTCTCGTTCCTCATTTATAGTGTAAAGGCTGTTGAGCATAATGTCAATAATCAAAGTTACTGTCTTGCTCATCTGTATGCAGCAGATGCTTGAACCGGAACCTGCTCGTTACTTATACTCAACAATGTTCTGTTATTGCAACAGTAACTTCCGCTCTGACCGGAACAGTAGCAGTATATGCTTGTTCAATACAAGCTAGAATCACCGCACTAGCAGAGTTGAAACTGATGGCTGTTGGCTAGAAAGGCAGCAGATTCATGCTTGATTTTTTTTTAGAATAATACAGGCAGTTGGCATTGTCTTTTGAGACAAAATGCTATCTCCATTTGTATACTGTAGTAGGTTGTATAAAACATTTTCAATTGAATTTGTAATTTGTTCTGAACATTTGTACATTCTAAGCTAAAACGGTCAGTTGACTCTGTTTCCATGAATCTTTTTCTCCTTGATATACGCACATGAGTCCATGACATTCTGTTTCAGCATATATTTTGTCCAAGTGAAGTTAAGTTCAGTATCCTTGATCTGGAACCTTGCTAATTTTGGATATTTTTGCACCAGTGCGTAAAATTTGCATAATAGATACGCTTCAATACCAGCAGAAACATCACAAACAACTTTAGTCTTAGATGATAATATTCTAAGAAACTGGGCGTAGAAAATTAGCCATCTTAAAATAAGAAATTTATAGATGTATATCACAACTAAACAGCACGTCAAGATGGCCGAGTTGGTCTAAGGCGCCAGTTTCAGGTACTGGTCCGAAAGGGCATGGGTTCGAATCCCATTCTTGACATAACATAAACTTTTTCACGAAGTATTTATAACCTTTTGATATGGGATTTGATCTCTCTCCCTTAACATTTTTTAAATTCAAATTTCATTATTTATTGGTAAAAACGACATTAGTCACTTTAACAAGTTAATACAAAGACTAGAAAAAAAAAGGTTATGGTATAAGCTAAACGAGGGGGGGGGAATGGCTCAACTACGTACAAAAAGGTGATAGGATAAGGTAGATAAGAAAACAAAAATTACTCAATTACTCAGGTTCGAAACCTGTTCACGAATTATTTATAAATTTTTCACAAATTGTTTATAATTTTTTCACGAATTCCTTTCTTGGATGAGTTTTCACTAGGAAAGTCGAGATCTTCTTCGTAAAAAGGTTTGAAGCAACAAATTTTATCATCTTCAACTTTACAAAAGTTCTATCAAAGTCACAGAAGTTAGGCAACCGGTTGCGCTTTTAAATCTTTACTTTCCACCGGCTTTTTGATGGAAGAAAGTGGTATTATGATCATCCTTGTCTAAACAGGGGCGGACTCGGGCCGGATTCAGTTTGAAATTTTAACCCTTTTTCTGGGCTGGATTCATGCCACGGGTGAGGGTCTTGTCTGAACCTAGGCAGCCTGCGAGTCCTGTTTTATTTCAACACCCGTAAGTATGCAGGCAGCCAAAACCATGGTCGCACATCAAAATCGAAGCCCTACATTCTGTGGACGCCACACTCAGGGATGAGAACCTTTAACGACCAATATATAACGAAGAACCATAGTAACACAACCCGCACAAGCCAAGCAGCTACAGGATGCATGCTCAGTGGCCCGGGACTGTACAATGTGTCAAACTCATCTGTTTACTCGAGCAGGCTTGCAGTTGTCCGGGTCTATCCCTACCTAAACTAATTGTTCCTAGTTTCCTAGAGCATGTTAAAGTACTTCTGATCGTCTATAAATAGGATTGTTCAAACGGTTCAGACCAGACCGTAAACCAAGGACCGGACCGGACCGTTTCAGTTTTGTATGAAACGATCCATGGACCGGACCGTAACGGTCTGGTCCAAAACAGTCCGGACCGAATTATTTTTTTTCGAAAAAAAAATAAAAAAAATAATTTTTTATATGGAATAAGTCACAGTCCAAATTTGGACCGGACCAGACCGCATGTAATTCATGTTCAAAATATTTAAAAAGTATAAATTACGGTCCGGACCGGACCGGAAATTTAAAGTTGCGGTCCAGGACCGGACCGTAATTTCAGGTCCAGTCCGGTTTTCCAGCCCGGTCCAAAGGTGTGCAACCCTATCTACAAACATGGACAACATAAATAGATGAAAAGCTATTTGCCACCATCAGCTTCAGTGAGAAGTCTAGTAAAATTTCTAAGCCAGACAATAACTCATTGGCGCTATTCATAAGACATCAATCAAGCCCAAAAGATGATTGCTCATTGAAAGGACAAACAATCAGCTCCATAATAGTATCTAAATCCATTAAAGAAACAATTATCAAAGCCTGTAAACAACATACTAAAACACGTTTCCCTAAACTCCAATGAACCAAAACTTCATAAAAAGCACTTAATGAATTTAGAAAAGCAAAAGACAGTCTCGATGTTGTCTAAGCCTTGGCAGATTGCTTATCTTTAGCCTTCTGGATCTTCAGAACCTTCTTCACAATCTTTTGCTCTTCAATCAAGAAAGCTCTAATGATCCTGAGAAACAAAATCACAACCAAATTGATTTTAGAAGAATTATCAAAACAGAGGATCAATAGAAGTCATAATTAAAATTAGTTTATGCATACCTTTCACGGACAGCACTACCAGAGAGCACACCGCCATAAGGACGGTTGACTGTACGCCTGTTCCTGGCCAATCTCGACCTCTTGTACTCAGTAGGCCTCAAGTGAGGAATCTGTATGACCAACATAAGCAGACACCAAAAGAAACTAAGTATCATTAACATGCACAAAGCCACTGAATGCATTCGGTTACCATATGCTTTTGAGGTATTTAAGTTGCACTTTATCTTCAAAAATAAATATAATTCTGTCAACAGCAAAAAATCCAATTTGCATCAATTATATGGAGCTCTCGTCTCATAAAAGCTTGCTGAACCTATCACATTGGAGAATTAAACTATATTACAAGTGATCAACTGATCATAATAAGATTTTGTTTGGCAAATTGTTATAAGGTATTTACAAAGACCATGTAAGGACACAACTCTACTTATAAAGTTATTGACAGGGACAAAACGAGGTGTCAAACAGACTCTAGATCTACATTTCAATTCCACAAGAGAAACAGATTTTTTTTCTAACTTAACATTTTAATTAAGTTCAGTTCAGAAAAATAAATATCAAGTAAACATGTTTAGATAATTGTTTCGTATATTATTAACTACAACCAGTGACATGCCATCAAATAAAAGCCCAACATTTGAATCAGCCTAAAGACTATGCTCCTCTTAATACATCATGAATCCATCCAAAAGATACTTGAGATATCTCATTTGTAATATGTAACCAGCAACTCAGGCGTGAGAGCAGAACTCGTGAATATATATATATATATATATATATATATATATATATATATATATATATATATATATATATATATATATATATATATATATTATATATATATATCAGGTAAACAGCGTTACATAACAAGAAGTGAACTTACTCCTTGAATTCTCTTTCCGGTTACGGGGCATTTGGGTCCACTGGCCCTCTTCTTTGTGGTCTGGTAGACAAGCTTTCCACCTACATCAATCGAAACATTGAATAAACCAGTTCACATCACTCGGATCCAGTGTGAGATTGAGTATGTAGGGAATAATCAAACGATAAACATATTAAAGTAATGAAGAAACGATTCATAAATTCGAAAGTCTACTGGCTAAGAATCAAATCTAACTCAAAATCTAACAACTTTCATACGAGAGTTGAAAAGATGGCGAAGATTGAAGAAACAAAACAACAGAAGAATTTGGGGAATAACATAAAAGAAAGAATGAATTACCAGGAGTTTTGACAATCCTGTGTTGGTTAGATTTGGTGGCATAGCTGTGGCGTTTACGGTATGTGAGACGTTGCACCATCTTCGGACGATCGGAATAGCTACCTAGTCGTCTAAGCTCTCTCCAACGTGAAATGGAAAGGGAGTTGAGTTCATAAGAGGCGACAATATAAAAACCTCACAAACCCTAGTTTCTCCTTTTTGTTGGGCTTTCATTACGCCCAACTTCACGGGCTTTGAGCCCATTATTACCCAGACTTGGCCCGTTAACTGAATATCATATCTCCTCTAAATATTTCTTTTGGACGAGATCCTGCTTAACAACTTAACAAGCATAGTTCCTCGAGAATTCTCGGCAATAGGTGGGCAAACTAACTTGCTCGGAAAAGTCCGATAATTAGATTAAGAAAAATCCGTAAATTTATATTTTAGTTCAATACGCTATGATTGTTAGGGGTGCGCAAAACCAATCCGGCCCGAAAAATCCGTTGACCCGATCCGGAAAAACCCGATATTTTAGTATCCGTTTTGATCCGGTCCGAATCCGATCCGATCCGGAAGATTTTTCCGGATCACCGGATCGGATACGGATCAGCATTTTAAGCATTCGGATATCCGGATAAAAACAGATATCCGCGGATATCCGGATATTTTAGGATATCCGCAGATCGCCGGGCATCCTCGGATATCCACGGATCATCGGATATCCGTGGATCATCGGGTCATCGGATATCCGCGGATCATCGGATATCCGCGGATCATCGGATAACCGGATATCCGCGGGTCGCCGGATATCCGGGAAAAAAACATTTAATTATAAAAAAATATATGTATAAATATTAATCAAACAAACAATAGATTTATACTTAAATAGCATAAAAATATTTGTATGTATACAATATAGTAATTTTGTACTAATATTCATATTTGACAATATTTAATCAAATAAACAATAAATTTATAGTTATAAAAGTTGTATATTATAATTTTGTACTATTATTTATATTTAAAAATATATTTGTTGTAAAAATATATTGCGTTGTAAAAATATATTGCGTTTTAAACAAACAAATGTTCATAAAAATCTTTTAATATAAGTTGATCTCATTTTAACATATAGATGTTTACAAATATGATTATGTCTTTGTTTACAACTTAATAACTTCTATATGTACAAGTTAGTCTAGATAATGTATTTTATCATAAGTTGATCTTATTTAAAGTTTTAAACTAACACATGTTAATAAAAATCTTTTAATATAAGTTGATCTCGTTTTAACATATTCATGTTTATAAATATGATTATGTCTTGTTTACAACTTAATAATTGGTATATGAACAAGTTAGTCTCGGTAATTTATTTTATCATAAATTGATCTCGTTTAAACTAACAAATGTTCATAATAATCTTTTAATATAAGTTAATCTCGTTTTAACATATAGATGTTTATAAATATGATTATGTCTTTGTTTACAACTTAATAACTTGTATATGAACAAGTTAGTCTCGATAATGTATTTTATCATAAGTTGATCTCGTTTAAACTAACAAATGTTTGTAATAATCTTTAATATAAGTTGATTTCGTTTTAACATATAAATGTTTATAAATATGATTATGTATTTGTTTACAACTTAATAACTTATACATTTACACGTTAGTCTCGATAATGCATTTTATCATAAATTGATCTCGTTTAAACTAACAAATGATCATAATAATCTTTTAATATAAGTATATTTCGTTTAAACTAACAAATGTTCATAATAATCTTTTAATATAAGTGATACGGGGTTAGCTGTCAGTTGACCCGATCTTTCAACACCAAGACTCGAAATGAAGAAAATGAATAAAAAGATGAAAACTTGAAATAAAAAATGGAGGAATGATCCAATGATTGTGAAGGATCGATAGATGGATAGATCTATCCTTAAGGCAACTAAGAGCACGATAGGGAAACAAAGGCCCTAACACACAACTTGGAATGACTTGAAGAAGCCCTTCCGCTATAATCTCACACAGAGGGGAAAGCGATTGTCCCCAAAGCACGAGAAGTCAACCGGAGATGATTGAGAGCACCAACTTGCCAATCCAAGTGACACAACTCAAAACAGCGCCAAAGTTGCTGGGCAAACGGATCCCGCTCACACAGTAAGGTGTCTCGATTTCACGAGAAGAATATGAGATAGAAGAGAAACAATACTCGAAAGTACTTGTGTTTAATTCATTCAAAGGTGAGTAGAAAAAAACGTCCACCCCAGGCCTTATATAGGCTAGTAGGGCGTCATCTAGGGTTTCTTGCGGACTATGAGCTTGATCCAAGATCGAGCCCAATATAGCTTAAAGAGATAAGATCAAATCTCCAAGAGATAAGATCAAACTAAAAAGGAATTAAAATAAAATAAACTAATTAAAAGCAATCCCATCTTTTATTTAAAAGATGTCCAAAAATGGGCTTTAAAAATAAGAAGCAGGTTGGGCCTAATTTAGCCACTTAAATTAACCCGAATTCTTCTTTCTTCCAATGCACTCCAACGTGCTTCTTCTTCATGTGGATCACGGCCCATTCTCTCTCCCAAGTCTCGGCTATGATCTTGGCTGTCTCTCTCCATGCCTCGGCCATGATCTCGGCTGTCTCTTTCCATGTCTCGGTCGGAATCTTCTACATGGGTAACTCGTCTCTTCTTGTTAGGGCCTTTGTTTCCCTACCGTGCTCTTGGTTGCCTTAAGGGTTCGACCAGATCTATCCATCTATCGATCCTTCACAATCATTGGATCATTCCTCCATTTTTTATTTCAAGTTTCATCTTTTTATTCATTTTCTTCTTTTCGAGTCTTGGTGTTGAAAGATCGGGCCAACTGACGGCTAACCCCGTATCAAATTGGTACCAGAGCTTCAGGTTCATCAACACCTTTCTCATGTCTTTTACAAAACACAAAAAAATTCGAGCTTTCAAGATCCGTCAAGAAAGTTCTACACAAAAAGAGTCACCGGAGCACGATCCGTAACGGTTAGTTTCTACTATTCTCGTTATTTTTCTGCGATTTTCAATTCCGCAGTCAATTTCTTGAAAAGAAGGATTTTTGTGGCCAATTGTTAATTTTAATACATATTTTTGCCTAAGATTCGATCTTTTCTCGTTTTGATCGGAATCTGCCCATCCACCACCACAAAACACCCCGCCGCCACCTTCCCGCCGTCTTTTCGGCTGCCCCTACCCCCAGCCGCCGCTTCGCCGGCCGCCGTCCAGCCCAGCCTTGCCGCTGCCCTACCCGCTGCTTTCGGCAGTCCCGGCGCCGCTCTCACGGCCTTTCGGCCTTTGTGACACCGCCCGAGATCCCAGCAGCCACCCCAGCCCTCGGTCTCGGCCGAGACCCAAACCCCATCCCGGCCGAGATTTGTTCTCTGCGCCGCAGCCGTCGCCCCCTCGAAACCCTACCCGAAACCCTAGCCGTCGCCTCTGGCGTCGCTAAACCCTAACCCCGGCCCAACCCGACCTATCTCGGCCCATCAACCGAGATCCACAAAAAAAAATAATTCGGAACCGAACCAAAGAGGTTCAGCCGCCGGTCCGCCGGCCCGCTGCTCCGCCGCTCAGCCTCCGCCGCCCTTGGTTAGTCTCGCAAGTCCGTAGTTAAAAAAAAAGGACGTTACTTGCGAGCTAAGTCATTAAGTTTCCCCGGTTGTGCATCTTGTGCGAGTTTTGTTTTGGTAGGCGCCCCTTTGAGCTTAATTGATATCTACTTGTTTCCCTGGGAGCTCCCTACATCGCTGCAGGGCAACCATAAATTGCACTCCTTCTCTTTTCCCTTTTCCTTTTTGCTTGTTTCCTTTTCCCTTATTATCTTTTCTCTTTTTATTTCCCTTTTTCTTTTGTATTTTAATTTTCAAAAGGCCACAAATTATCTTTTAATTAAGATAATTGAATTGTTGGTGGAGAAAATTTGCAGGCGAGATTAGTTTTGCTTTTCTAGTTAGCACCACATAAAAGGCCTTTTTCCTTTGAGATCTGGTTCGATTACCTTGTTTTCTGCCTGAACGCACTAACTTGTTGATTGCTTGAGACATCTTTCTTGTAGATTCACAGTGATCCTCGCAAACCGGCTAAGAGGAGGTTGCGAAGCTTACGAGATAGGTTACCGAGCAAGACACTTGAAGAGGGTAGTCTAAGAGTTTATCTTTAACTAACCTTGATGTGTTTGCTTGTTTTGAGTCATGTCTGCAGGAAGGGAAGACGAGAACCAGATACCCGAAGTTCCACGAGGTATGGACGTCGAGACTATGATGGCCCGTGTCATGGAAAGATTAGATGCTATCGAGGCACATAACGCCAGAGCGCCCCCGCGGAATGAGCCACTACTCCCACCACCACCTCGCCAGCCTATATTTCGGGCCAACCCAGGATCCATGCAACCTAGACGAGTCTTACGGAGGGAGCTGGACTTCGACGATGAACATCCAGTATTAGAGACTGAAGTATATTCTAAGGCTAAGGTGAAGATACCCCCATTTGAAGGGAAGTGTGATGCTGATGTGTACCTTATCTTGGAGGCGAAGGTAGAACAGATCTGGAGCTGTCATAACGTTTCAGACACTAAGAAGGTACAATACGCTGCCCTTGAATTCACCGGTTATGCCTTAATGTGGTGGAATAACTTGTTGAAGGAGAGAAGGAGAATGTTAGATGAAGACATCACCACGTGGGAACAGATGAAGGCTATCATGAGAGCCCCCTTACCATGGACGAGATATGCGCCAGCGACTGGAGAACCTTAAACAAGGTTCTATGAGCGCAGAAGAGGTGTATGCAACCATGGAAGTGGCTATAGTTCGAGCCGATGTGCAGGAAGAGGAGGAAGCTACTATGGCTCGTTATCTTAGGATATTACACCCTTACTTGGCTCATGAAATAGAATTGTACGCTTATTCTAACCTGACATATTTGCTGCACCTTGCTGTAAGAGTGGAGAAGAAGCTGAAATTACGAAGTCAGGACAGGAGATCTCCGAATACCACGTGGAGAGGAAATGCCGGTCGAGACAATGGTCGAGATTCCGGCCGAGATACACCCATCCGAGACGTCAAGACCCCGGTTCAGCCCATAGCTGCTTCTACATCGGGCAACGCTACTACCTCAACACCACAAGGAAGTGGTTCTAGCTCCTCTACAAGAGCTAGATACATCACTTGTTTCAAGTGTCAAGGATGAGGTCACATGGCGCGGGAATGTCCCAACAAAAGAACATTGTTCATCAATGACAAAGGGTATTATGAGTCGGATTCGGATGTTGAGGAAGAGGAAGAAGAGAGACCGGTCTTGCTAGCTGAAAGGGATGAAGCAGAAAAGAGTAAACTGGAAGAAGAATTTGAAACTGGATTATGCCCTAATTCCAGTAAGCTCGTTCTTGATCATTGTCTTACCTTGAGTATTATAGACCCTGTTTCTCCTGAGAATGTTATTGTGGAACATGGGCTCGATACAATTGCTGAATGCTTAGATGATGAGACCATTGCTGAGTTGGTCACACCTTTACAGATTACATTCCCTGTTGATGCGATTGATTCTATGACTGATCTTATTGAGCATCCAACTGAGTATGATACAGAGAAGGACACGAATGAGTCTGAACAGGAGGCCGTTTCCCACGGCTCACAGGGCAATGAATTGACATGTTATATATGTGCCCCTCACCCTGTTATTAATGCTGATTTTATTGACTGCTTTGTGATTAGGAGAGCTTTGAGTATCATACCTTCTCTCAATGAAGATAATCAAAGAGAGAACTTGTTCCACACACGCTGTCTGGTTCAAGGAAAGGTATGTAACATGATCATTGATAGTGGAAGTTGCAGTAATCTAGTAAGTACGGAAGTCGTTAGCAAGCTGTAGTTGACTTCTATTCAACACCCACGACCTTACAAGCTCGGATGGATGAATGACTGTGGAGAAGTCAAAAATCAATCGGCAGGTCAATATCGCATTCAAGATTGAAGCATACGAGGATTCAGTCCTATGTGACATTGCGCCCATGCATGCATGTCACATCTTACTCGGAAGACCATGGGAGTATGCCCGAGATGTAACACATAAAGGAAAAACAAACCGCTATTGTTTTACTTTTCAGGGCAAGGAATTCATACTAAAGCCCATGACTCCTACTGAGATTACTGAGCATTACGAGAAGAAGAAGAGTAAGGAGGAGGACGCGAGAAAGAAGACGTTGATCATCATCAATGAAGGTCCTCCTAGAAATTCAGATGCTGACCCTTACACATGTGCTACCTATAGTTATATATACAAGGAAATCTGGCTGTCCATACAAAACATCGGTTTATTGCAAAGTTTTGACGACGTCATCAACGACCTTCGCAAACCTTTGGCTATATATCACTGGGCTCATCTAGCTAATGAATACCCTCACTTGGACATTGTCATTAACTTTGAGGGATTCAAGCTGAAAAATTTCAAGTTAAAGGTGAAGGTGCAAGTCGATCTACCTACACGGGAGCCCACGCGGCATCTGTGTAATGCTAAACTCAGGGAGTATTTCTATCCTCTTCAAGATAAGACTTTGAGACTTATTGATGTTAAATTCATACCTCGCACTAATAAATGTTGTACTTTGGCCATTTATGTAGGTACAGACGACGAAGAACAGTCGGAGCAGGAGGATAGCACGTCCCAGCAGGAGTTGGAAGAAATAGCCGGAGAGGAAGCACAAGAGGCGCACGCTGAGAATGTAGAGATGAAGGACGAGGAGTCAGACGATGACCCAACTGAAACGTCCTATCCCAGCCCTCCGACAAGAGATTCTTACGGAGTTCCCTCAAGACTACACTCCATGGATTCGTGGTCGAATCCTTTTCAAGAGAGGGAGAATGATGCAGGAGCATCTCTCAGCTCGACTTCACTCTCTTGCACTAATGGGCCTATGAGCAAGAAGAGACGAGTTACCCATGGAGAAGATTCCGACCGAGACATGGAGAGAGACAGCCGAGATCATGGCCGAGACATGGAGAAAGACAACCGAGATCATGGCCGAGACTTGGGATAGAGAATGGGCCGTGATCCATTTGATCCACATGAAGAAGAAGCACGTTGGAGTGCATTGGAAGAAGAAAGAATTCGGGCTAATTTAATTGGCTAAATTAGGCCCAACGTGCTTCTTATTTTTAAAGCCCATTTTTGGACATCTTTTAAATAAGAGATGGACTTGCTTTTAATTAGTTTATTTTATTTTAATTCCTTTTAGTTTGATCTTATCTCTTGGAGATTTGATCTTATCTCTTTAAGCTAGATTGAGCTCGATCTTGGATCAAGCCCATAGTCCGCAAGAAACCCTAGATGACGCCCTACTAGCCTATATAAGGCCTTGGGTGGACATTTTTTTCTACTCACCTTTGAATGAATTAAACACAAGTACTTTCGAGTATTGTTTCTCTTCTATCTCATATTCTTCTCGTGGAATCGAGACACCTTACTGTGTGAACGGAATCCGTTTGCCAAGCAACTTTGGCGCTGTTTTGAGTTGTGTCACTTGGATTGGCAAGTTGGTGCTCTCAATCATCTATGGGTGACTTCTCGTGCTTTGGGGACAATCGCTTTCCCCTTTGTGTGAGATTATATCGGAAGGGCTTCTTCAAGTCATTCCAAGTTGTGTGTTAGGGCCTTTGTTTCCCTATCGTGCTCTTGGTTGCCTTAAGGGTTCGACCAAATCTATCCATCTATCGATCCTTCACAATCATTGGATCATTCCTCCATTTTTTATTTCATGTTTTCATCTTTTTATTCATTTTCTTCATTTTGAGTCTTGGTGTTGAAAGATCGGGCCAACTTACGGCTAACCCCGTATCAATAAGTTGATCTCGTTTTAACATATAGATGTTTATATTTTATAAATACGATTATGTCTTTGTTTACAACTTAATAACTTGTATATGAACAAATGTTCATAAATATATTTTAATAGAAGTTCATCTCGTTTTAACATATCTATATGTTTATAAATATGATTATGTCTTTGTTTACAACTTAATAACTTGTATATGAACAAGTTAGTCTCGATAATGTATTTTATCATAAGTTGATCTCGTTTAAACTAACAAATGGTCATAATAATCTTTAATATAATTGATTTCGTTTTAACATATAGATGTTTATAAATGATTATGTATTTGTTTACAACTTAATAACTTATATATGTACACGTTAGTCTCGATAATGCATTTTATCATAAGTTGATCTCGTTTAAACTAACAAATGATCATAATAATCTTTTTAATATAAGTTGATCTTGTTTAAACTAACAAATGTTCATAGTAATCTTTTAATATAAATTGATCTCGTTTTAACATATAAATGTTTATAAATATGATTATGTATTTCTTTACAACTTAATAACTTATATATGTACATGTTAGTCTCGATAATGCATTTTATCATAAGTTGATCTCGTTTAAACTAACAAATGATCATAATAATCTTTTAATATAAGTTGATCTCGTTTAAACTGTAACATCCGGAATTTTTATTCTGGACTTAGAGCGTTTTGTAGATCTTCCCGCAGACACGAGGTGCCGAGTTCCGGGATTTATTCCTAAAATCCCGAGCCGACTCGTCGTTTTTCCCCCTTCGTTCCGAGCTGAGGTGACAAGAGGTCATTTCCGACCTTTCGTTCCAAGGTGAGGTGACAAGAGGTCAGCTGACCCTTTGATCCCCTCTCCACTTTTTCAGCTCTTGTCCCCTCTCTCTCTCTCTCCTTTCTTCTCTTTCACGTTAGTCACCTCCCTCTCTTTCTCTCTTCTCTCTCTTTGCTCTTCTTCCATCTTGGGAGCTCTTGCTTGTGTGGACTGCAGTAGAGGGAATCCAGATCAAGTGTGATAAGCTTCTTCCTCTTCCTTCCTCCTCCTTCATTGTTGTTTTCCCTTTCTTCTTTCCTCCTTCATCCATGGCCATGGATGAAGCTCTTGAGAAGCTTTTAACTCAAACCCTTGCATGCATGTGTTCTTAGCTCGATTAGGCCGTGGAGAGGAGTCTAAGATCAGTGGTTGGTGTTTGGAGAAGACCCAGCAAGAAGAGGAGGACATTGGAGCCAAGGATCCATACTCGAAGACGAAGAAGACGAGCTTCTACAGCGAAACCGCGGCGGCGGCTCACCACAACCGCAGGGGTGGCTCCAGACCACCGCAGGGGCGGCTCCAGCACCGCAGGGGGTGGCTCCAGAACGGCAGCAAGGCGCAGGGGCGGCTCCTGGGTCCACAGGGGCGGCGGCAGTGTTCCGCTAGGGCGCCAACTTGACTCCGCGGTTGCGTTTTCTTCAACAATAGGCTTCTCCTCTCCCTTCCTCTTCGTTCCTTCCTTAGTTATGTAGTTGTATCATGTTAGTAGCATGCCTAGGATGGATCTAGAGTAGCTTGAGATGCCACTTAGTGGTTGTGAACCTAGGAGCCCTTAAGGCTCAATGTAGTTGATGGTTATTAGTATGTTGAGCATGATGGACCTTCTAGGCTAGCTTGTTCCTTCTTGGCTGAGGTTTAAGATCATGTGAGGTTATAAAATGTTGTGAGTTGCTTTCATGTGCTGAGAGTGTGGTGAGTACCTTGGACACTAGGATGCATTCCTAGCTTGAGGGTTAAATGATCTTGCTTAGATCACTAGAGTGAAGTCTAAGACTTCTTGAGCGTGAGCATGTGTTGATATGTATATCTTCTTGTGAGCAGGTTGTGGGCTTCCTCCTTAAGGAAGCGAGAGTGTTGTGAGTTGAGTGTGGTGACGAGGTAAGTCTCCGGACTTACTTAGCTCGTATTTTACGCATTAGCATCGATGTGTGTTAATGATGTGTGTGTGTGTTATTGTTTATGTTATAAACAACTAAACCGGTAATAGGACCACCGACTTTATATTATTTTGGCCCAAGTGTATGATAACGGGTGGTGACATCATCTGCCTAGCTCTTGCGAGAGTCTAGGAGGTTCTCGGCGACTAGCCCTTGCGGGTAGACGGTCGGATGCATCAGTACCATTCCTTGCCGGTAAGTAGGGACCGAGGCGAGACCACAGTGGTTCTCATGTCACAAACCTAAGTTGAATTAGAACGGGATACGACTTAATAATAAAAGAATAATAAACCGGTAAATAGGACCACCGAATTTATATTATTTTGGCCCAAGTGTATGATAATGGACGGTGACATCATCTGCCTAGCTCTTGCGAGAGTCTAGGAGGTTCTCGGCGACTAGCCCGTGTGGGTAGACGGTCGGGTGCATCAGTACCATTCCTTGCCGGTAAGTAGGGACCGAGGTGAGACCACGGTGGTTCTCGTGTCACAAACCTAAGTTGAATTAGAACGGGATATGACTTAATGATAAAAAGATAATAAACCGGACTTGTGTGTTTTGGAGTATGTATGTGTTGTGTGATGTATATGAGTATGTGCGTTCACCTCTTTTCTAATGCTTCGAATATGAGCTAACGGTTTTAAACCGTTCGTGTAGATGTCTTGCATGTTAGGGACGCCGCCGAGTGAGGTGGAGGAGTGGACAACCGGGGTCTCCGTACATTATAGGACGGGGACGTTTTTGGGATATGTCTTTGTATTGTTGGATTATGTTGTACGGTTTTGGTCGTCTTATCGGAGTTGTGTCGTTTTGAGGACTCGGCTGAGTTTCCACCTTGTATCTTTACATTTCAGTTTCTTGCATACATTATAAACGATTTTGAGTTTTGCCTTTATTTGTGCCTTGTTGGAAAGGTCCGGTGAAATTGTTGTCAGGCTAAGGGTCGGGACCCATTGTGAGGTCCCGCCTGTAGCATCCCGAGTCCCGCAGATTTGGGGTGTTACAAAAGTGGTATCATAGCCCTAGGTTCACAACAATGACACTCACAATCTTTTAAAGGCCGGATGAGGAATAAATAGAACCCACACGGGTTCTGACTTTTCGTTTTCAAAATCATGTGCATGAGTCGGGTTTGGGATAGAATGTACGGGACCGCCGCTCCTTCCGCAAACCTCAGCGACATAGATCTCTGGATTGGAAGTATGTATATATATTATTACATAGTTATATATATATATATATATATATATATATATATATATATATATATATATATATATATATATATATATATATATATATATATGGCCTTAGGATGTTTTTGGATTTTTATGTACCTAGCTATGTATGTGGCCTTAGGATGTTTTGACTTGATTTATATGTATAGTTATATAGGAGGATTATTATACGTGTTGGACCTTGTTGTGTTGTGATAGAATTCCGGGTGTGTTATATTAGTAGTAATGTGGACATAGGGCATATATAGTCTTATATGCGGATTCTTATATATATAGTAGCATATGGAGATACGGATCTAATAGAAAGAGGATACTACGATATCATCACTTTGAGACGACGTCATTGGCGTGGGATAGCGTTCATACGGGGAGGAGTACGCTCAAGTATCGAGTTGATCTTTTCGTGCTAACGAACACCATGACGTTGCGAGGATTCCCTTAAAAGGATGTCGAAGAGGAGGAGTAGAGATGACGTAAGCGAAGGGCAACCAAGTAAAAGAAAACTCGAGACAACTTAAGAGCAATCAAGATGGAAGCAATACAAGAGATGGGAGCAACATTAAAGTGTAGAAGTGGTTCTAAAGAAGCCATGATCGAACGACGATGAGAACAATGGAGATAACAAACTTAATTTCTTCAAGAAGACGCGTGGCCAACTAAAGATGCGAATCGAGGAGGAGAAGGGTGCATTCTAACAAGGTTAAAGGCGGTTTTCCATCACGAGAAGTGAAGCTTTCCTTAGACGCTCCTAAGCTTTGGAGTCAAGATGAGAAACGTGATCGAACCAAGTGTGAAAGATGTAAGATACCGTAAGTTAAGCTTACGAGGTACCATTAAGTGAAGAGTCAACATTACAAGAGTTATGAGAAGAATGGCAAGGTGGGGTTTCACGCGGAGTTGACCGGTTTCCGTTATGACGATAATACGAAGAAACGCCAAAAAGGAGGAAGTGTGTATAAATGACGATCCTAAGAAGATGAGAGCAACACGTGGATGCTAACTAACGTTATAGATTTTGAGAAGACGCACTTACAAGATATCATGAAGCGCGGTTAAGCCTATGAAGGCGAGTCATGTGACACAACAACGCCGAGAAGGGTATATTTATCTCGCAGAAGGAAAAGGAAAGCGTGTAATGAAGAATGAGCTAACAGAGTTTAAGGTAGAGTACCCCGAGAGGGTATCATTCATGAGAATGGTAACATGGAAGCATAGAAGAATGGTAAGCCATTGACATGGGAGAAGGCCAATTATCAGCTAATTGGTGACAACCGAGAACGCGCATGTGCGGGTGGTCTATGGATGAGTGTGGGGAGGGTAACCAGTGTAACACCCAAATCCGTAGGACTTGAGGTGCTATTGGGATAGGATCTCACAATGGATCCTGACCCTAGCCTGACAACAAATTCACTAAATCTTACAACAAGGCATAAATAGAAATACAAAACATGAAACTGATATATATATATATATATATATATATATATATATATATATATATATATATATATATATATCAAAAGGTAATACAAAGTACCGCTGAGTACAAATAAAACCACACTGTACAACAAAAAGGTCCCATATCCCCGATAACGCCCTAGTGTACGGAGCCCTCAGCGGATCACCCACTCTGGATCACTCTACAGCTCTCCTATCCTGCAAAGGATCTACAACACGGTATAAAACCTCTAGCTAACCATACACATATATAAGAGATGCAAAGCACATACACACATCAGAGAATACTAAACACGTCAACATGCTATCACACATTTACCCGGTTCATTATTTTTATAAAGTCCAACACTCAATTTGTATATATATATCAATATAAACATATGTGACACGAGGAATATATAATCCTCACCTTTGGGTCCAATAGCCAGCTGGAATGGTGCCTGGAACACCTCCCCGTGTACCCTAAGGGAATGGAGAGTGCCCGAACCATTTACCAGGTCTGGCCTGCCTATAGAGAACCTCCCAGACTCCCGGCGGGATGAAAGGGCAAGTTATCACGGCCCTACAATGGGCAAGCAATATACCATAGATCGGTAATAAACCATAATGCATGCTATCAAGCATATACCACACACCACTCATGCATACATCAAATATAGGGATGACAACTAAGTAAGTCCTATGGACATACCTCAACCTCGAAGTCGTCTCAACTCGATCAACCCTCAAACACGGTCCACTCCAATCTGGAGGATAACACTGCCTAGCAACAAGGCATAACGAACATACTCATCAACCATCTATCCTCAACATATACCTAGCATGCTACTACCGCTCATACTAGAGAAGGAAAGGATCTACCTAACTCTAGGTAGACCCGGGACAAGACGCACCTGCGTGATACAAGAGATGCAGGGGCGGAACAAGGCAACCCGCAGGCGCGACAGGACTCAGCCACGGGCGCGGTGACAAAGGCCATAGGCAACGCAGGCACGACGCGGGCACTGTGGCACAACTTCCGCAGGGGCGGCGGCTTCTAGGCGCGGGGGCAGCGACGGTGCAGTACGTGATCCCACGACTTCTCTTCCACTCTTCACGTGATCAAATCACGTCTTCATCCGTCCACAGCCACATCCATACACACACATACACTTTTCAACATCAATCTATGATCCATTCATCTAATCTTAAGCTAAGGAAGGAAGAACAAGAAATAAAGAAAGGAAGGAGAAGCAAGATGCTCACCTCAACTGTTGTGATCACCCAAGGGAAGAACAAACACACTCTCAGCTGGCATCACAAGCTCAGCAACTAAGCACATCAACAACCTCAGCAAGGCCACAACACAAATCTTCTTCCAAACCCAAGGGAAAACAAGAACAAGATCAAGGAGATTAATGAGGAAGCAAGAAGGACGTAGGAAAGTTGGGAATGAAGTGATGAAGAAGCCCTTGATCAGCTAAGGAAAGAATAAGAGGAGGAAAGAGTAAAGCACGGGTCAAAGGGTCAACAAAACCGGCAACAACCGCAGGAAACCGCGGGCGGTTCATTGGCCACGGGAGCGGGAACCCGCTGGGGCGGCACACATGCCTGCGGGGGCGGCTAAGGTAATCTCGGCTAAGGCAAATCTCGCTCCAAAAGACTAAGGCTCTTACATCTCACCCCCTAAAAACAAGTTTCGTCCCGAAACTTGCAAGGTTCTGAAACCACTTGAACTCATAAGCCGAGGTATAACTCTCTATAACCTCAACATAAGCATGGAGGAATCATCAACTCCAACAACAAGACACTAACCAAGGCATAGAGGAAAACCATCTCTAGCCAACTCATATTCATAACAGAAGGGCATGAAGGAAGAACATCTCCAGCACTACTATGTCCATCAAAATAACATTGAGGAAAGAACCATCTCCAGCTAAACCTATCATACTAGCACAACAAGATCTAATAAGATCATATATCACATCAAGCTAGTATGAAAATAAACACATCATAGCATATAAGCATATAAGCACATAACACTCACCAAGGTAGTACTAAGATCTACTCGGTGATCCTACTGGTGCCCTATCTCGGCATAGAACTCTGGATAGTTCCTGTGGATACTATCCTCAGTCTCCCATGTAGCCTCATCAGGTCCTCGTCTCGACCACTGTATCCTCAGCATAGGAATGTCCTTCGAACGCAGGCGTCTCATACCTCGTTCTAGGACTGCAATCGGATGCTCAACAAAAGTGTGGTCCGGCTCGACCACCAAATCATCATAACTCATGATATGTCTCGGATCTGGGATGTACTCCCTCAGCTGAGACACGTGAAACACAGGGTGAACACCCTCTAATCTCGGAGGTAAGGCAAACCTGTAAGCTGCGCTCCCAACCCGATCCAGAATCTCGAACGGTCCGACATATCGGGGGCTCAACTTCCCCTTAATGCCAAAACGTCTAACACCTCGTGTCGGGGACACTCTCAGCCATACATGGGCTCCAACTCTGAACTCTAAAGGTCTACGCCTCCTATCAGCATAAGACTTCTGATGGCTTTGGGCAGTCAGCATCCGCTCTCGAATCAGTGCTACTCGAGCTACATCATCCTGAATCTGATCAGGTGCTAAACCACTAACACTGTTCTGCTCATCCCAACATAACGGGGTACGACATCTCTGTCCATACAGTGCCTCATATGGGGCCATCCCAATCGATGCATGCCAGCTGTTGTTGTATGAGAACTCAACAAGTGGGAGATGATCCGTCCACACTTGTCCTCAATCCAACACACAAGCTCGCAACATATCCTCCAGTCTCTGAATGGTCCTCTCTGACTGACCATCTGTCTGAGGATGGAACACAGTCCTGAAGTGCAAACTCGTCCCCAGGGCAGTCTGAATCTACTGCTAGAATCTCGAGGTAAATCGCCCATCTCTATTTGAGACGATCGTCCTCGGTACCCCATGGAGTCTCACTATCTGCCTAGTGTACTCCTCTGCTAATCTGCTCACTGGCCACGTCTCTCTAATAGGAATGAAACGTGCCGTCTACGTCAATCTGTCCACTATGACCCAGATGGCATCAAAACTCCGGCTTAGCCTCAGTCCAGTCACAAAGTCCATGGTGACGTCCTCCCAATTCCTCTGTGGAATAGGAAGTGGATGGAGCTCACCTTCAGGTCTGCAATGCTCTATCTTGACCCGCTGGCAGGTCGCACACTGTGCCACAAATCTGGCCACATCGGGCTTCAACCCTCCCCACCAATATAAACGTCTCAAATCCTGATACATCTTACTCGTACCTGGATGTACAGAGTAAGGTGTACAGTGAGCCTCCTGTAAAATCCTCTATCTCAACTCTGTATCAGCAGGTACACAGACGCGTCGCGGCGTCTCAAAACCCCATCTGCTCCTAGCAGGAACTGTGGTGCCTCATCCCGAGACATCCTATCTCGTATCCTCATCAGTGTCGGGCAGGTCTCCTGCTTCTGTTGGATCTCACCCAACAGATCAGGAAGAACCTCTAAAGTGCTCATCCCTCATCAGGAAACTGGATGTCCAACTCTAACCAGATCAAATCCCTCTGTAACTGCTGTTGAACTGTTAGCCTCGCAATCGCCTGCTCTCGAGGCGTCTTCCTACTCAGGGCGTCAACGACAACGTTCGCCTTCCCCGGATGATAAAGAATCTCCAGATCAAAATCTTTGATCAGCTCAAGCCACCTACGCTGGCGGTTATTCAATTCCCGCTGCGTGAAAATGTACTTCAGACTCTGATGGTCTGTGAAGATCTGACTTGTAACACCATACAGGTAATGTCTCCAGATCTTCAGTGCATGAACTACCGCTGCCAACTCCAGATCATGAGTCGGGTAGTTCTCCTCATACGTCTTCAGCTGTCTAGACACATATACAATCACTCTGCGCCGCTGCATCAACACACATCCCAAGCCTAGCTTGGATGCATCACTGTATACTACAAAATCCTTTGTACCCTCTAGCTGTGCCAAAACAGGAGCAGAAGTCAAACGTCTCTTCAGCTCCTCAAAACTCTGCATACACTGATCAAACCACACAAATCTGGTAGTCTTCCTCAGCAAACTCCTCAGTGGACGGGCAATCATAGAAAATCCCTCCACAAAACGTCGGTAATAACCGGCTAAGCCAAGAAAGCTACGTACTTCCTTGACGTTCGTCGGTGTAGTCCATGCTGCTACTGCCTCTATCTTCGCTGGATCAACCTTGATCCCCTCGGCGGATACAATGTGACCCAGGAATGCTACCTCTGGCATCCAGAACTCGCACTTAGAGAACTTAGCATAAAGTTCTCTATCCCGTAAAACCTGCAACACAGTCCTCAGCTGTCCTGCATGCTCCTCTCTGCTACGAGAGTATACCAGAATATCATCTATGAATACCACCACAAACTGATCCAAGAAGTCGATGAAAATACTGTTCATCAACTCCATAAAAACTGCCGGGGCATTCGTAAGTCCAAATGGCATCACTACAAACTCGTAGTGTCCATATCTAGTCCTGAATACTATCCTATGCACATCCTACTCTCTCACCCTCAGCTGGTGATACCGGGAACGTAGATCAATCCTGGAGAACACTGTCGCTCCCTGAAGCTAATCTAACAAGTCATCAATACGCGGCAATGGATACTTGTTCTTGATGGTCACCTTGTTTGTAACACCCCTAATCCGCGGGACTCGGGGCGCTACGGGCGAGACCTCAATGGGTCCCGACACTTAGCTTGACAACAATTTCACCGGACCTTCCAACAAGGCACAAATAAAGGCAAAAACTTAAAACGTTTTTAGTGTATGCGAAAGCCCGAAAGTAAAGACTACAAAGTGGAAACTCAGCCGAGTCCTCAAAACAACATAACTCCGATACGAAAATCAAAACGTACATCAACATCCACAACTAACGATATGAAACATAACCCAAAAACATCCCCGTCCTAAAATGTACGGAGACCCCGGCTGTCCACTCCTCCACCTCACTCGGCGGCGTCCCTAACCTGCAAGTCATCTACAACCACGGTTTAAAACCGTTAGCTCATATTCGAAGCATTAGAAAAGAGGTGAAGGCATAAACACACGGATAACACATAACATAAAACACACAAGTACGGTTTATTATCTTTATATTATTAAGTCGTATCCCGTTCTAATTCAACTTAGGTTTGTGACACGAGACCACCGTGGTCTCCGCCTCGGTCCCTCTTACCGGCAAGGAATGGTACGGATGCACCCGCCCATCTAACCCGCCGGGCCAGTCGCCGAGAACCTCCTAGACTTCCCGAAGGGCTAGGCAGCTGATGTCACCGCCCGTTATCATACACTTGGGCCAACATATATATAAGGTCGGTGGTCCTAATTACCGGTTTAATTGTTATAACAAGAACATAAACACACACCACCACACACGCATCAATGCTAATACATAAAATACGAGCTAAGTAAGTCCGGAGACTTACCTCGTCCCAATGCTAACTCACAAACGCCCTTGCTTCCCTTGGGAAGACGCACACAACCTGCTCACAACAAGATAACCATCAAAACCCGCTCAACTCAAGAAGTCTAAGACTTCTACACAAATGATCTACGCAAGATCATTTGACTCTCATTCTAGGACCGCAACCTAGAATCTCTCACACTCCCATCTCACTCAACGCATGAGGAGATATCTCAACAACCTACTAACTCTCATATGATCCTACTCAAAACCCAAGAACGAGTAAAAGCCTACTAGGTCTATCATGCTCATCACACTCTCCACACATGAAAGTAACACCCAACGGTTCATAACCTCAAAGATGTTGATCCTCAACCCAAGAGGCACAAGCTAGCCTAGAAGATCCATCATGCTCACATGCTCATACCATCAATTATATCGAGCCTTAAGGGCTCCTAGGTCCACAATCACTACATGTCATCTCACACTACTCTAGATCCATCCTAGGCATGCTACTACATGAATCAACAACAAATCTAAGGAAGGAACGAAGAGTGAAGGAGAGGAGAAGCCTACTGTTGCAGAAACCGCAGCCGCGGAGTCAAGCTGGCGCCCCCTGCGGACACAAGAGTCGCCCCTGCGGAACCAGGAGCCGCACCCGCGGCGGACTGCGTCGAGTGCCAGGCGCCGCCCCCGCGGCCGTGCCGGGCCGCACCCGCGGCCGTGCCGGGCCGCACCCGCGGCCGTGCCGGGCCCCCCCGGCCCCGCACCCGCGGCCGTGCCGGGCCGCACCCGCGGCCGTGCCGGGCCGCACCCGCGGCCGTGCCGGGCCGCACCCGCGGCCGTGCCGGGCCGCACCCGCGGCCGTGCCGGGCCGCACCCGCGGCCGTGCCGGGCCGCACCCGCGGCCGTGCCGGGCCGCACCCGCGGCCGTGCCGGGCCGCACCCGCGGCCGTGCCGGGCCGCACCCGCGGCCGTGCCGGGCCGCACCCGCGGCCGTGCCGGGCCGCACCCGCGGCCGTGCCGGGCCGCACCCGCGGCCGTGCCGGGCCGCACCCGCGGCCGTGCCGGGCCGCACCCGCGGCCGTGCTGAGCCGCCCCCGCAGCTGGCCACTCCCGTGGCTGTGCTGAGCCGCCCCCACGGGTTCTGTGCAGAACGTCGTCTTCTTCGTCTTCGATCGTGGATCCTTGGCTCCAATGTCCTTCTTCTCTTGCTGGATCTCCTCCAAACACCCACCACTGGTCTTAGGCACCTCTCCTTGACCTAAACGAGCTAAGAACACAAGCATGCAAGGGACTTGAGTGAAAACCTCTCAAAGCTTCATCCATGGCCATGAATGAAGGGGGGAAGAAGAAAGGGGTGAGCAGCCATGAAGAGGAAGGAAGGAAGGGAGGAAAGGGACTTACCACACCAGATCTGTAGCTCCCTTACTACAGTCCACACATGCAAGCTTCAAGCAACAATGGAGAAGAGAAGAGAAGAGAAGAGAAGAGAAGAAGAGTGGAAGAAAGAAAGTGACGTGAAATGAGAGCAAGGGAGGAGAGAGAGAGAGACAAGGCTGAAAAGGAGGTGTGGGGATCAAGGGGTCAACTGAAAAAGAGGAAAAAACGACGAGTCGGCTCGGGATTTTCTTAGGAATAAATCCCGGCACTCGGCATCTCGACCTACGGGATAAACTACAAGGCGCTCAAGTTTGGAATAAAATTCCGGGCGTTACAACTAACCCCCCTAAAAACAAGTTTCGTCCCGAAACTTGCTAAACCCAACACTCTCGGACCAACACGCCTCGTAACAACGTGGAACTCAATAAATGTACACTATCGGCTCTAATCCAAGTCTACGTAAAGCATCACATCAAGACCTCGCAAGGTACTCATAACCTATGATGCACGGACACTTCTAGAGAGTGCCGTTTCCCGTGTCCTCCCGTGTCGGAAACTTGGAAGCTTCCGGAAACTTCTCGGACACGGTCAAAATAGCGAGGACACGGTCAAGACACATTTCCAACACCGGGAATGGACCGGACACATCCAAATCATGATCATAAATGATGGTTCAATGTGGGATCAAAGAGGAATTCAAAAGAGATGAACAAGACATCCATGACCACTACATTTTTGTTTATTTTTTCGAATTCAGGTTGAATAAGACGTTCATGACTACTACCTCAATATCACTTAACGCAATCATTATTCTTATTTATCAATACTTCTACAACTAATGACACATTCATGTGTCATTGGTTGTATCATATATGCATATCTTCTTATCATATGTAAATTTCTCTTCGCAAGAACTTCAAAATGATGTATTATTTATATCTTTTTGCCGTGTCCCCGTTTCCTACGATTTGTATGATTGCCGCTTCCACATTTCTCGCCGTGTCCGTTTCCCGTATCCGTGTCCGTTTCCGTGCAACATAGCTCATAACTCAAACAAAACACATAATCACATAGAATAAACAAGGAAGATCTCGGGGCTAACCCGACGGTCCTATCGATGTCGCTAAATCTGCGTAAAACTCAAGATAGTTCTTCCGAATACTATCCTCCGTCTCCTATGTAGCCTCATCGGATCTTCGCCTCAACCACTGTACTCTCAGCATCGGTATCTCCTTCGATCGAAGGCGCCTCGTACTCCGCTCTAAGACTGCTATCGGGTGCTCTGCAAAAGTAGGGTCCGGCTCGACCACTAAGTCCTCGTGACTAATGATGTGCCTCGTGCGAAAACCGCCCTCTCAACTCCTGATCCGACGGTACACAATTACGACGTCCTTGGCGTCTCAGTAGCCCGTCTGCTCCTGTGATATACTGCGGTGCCTCTCCTCGGGACACCCCGTCCCGGATCCTCCTCAAAATGGGAGATCCCTCCTGCTTCTGCAAGATCTCTCCGGACAGGTCTGGTACTACCTCTAACTCGGACAAACAACCGTCCGTATCCAGGAACCGGATATCCAACTCCAAACCTATGAAATCCTTTCCGCAACTGTGGCTGAATCGTAAGCCGAGCTATAGCCTCCTTTCGAGGTGTCCTCCTACTCATAGTATTAGCGACTTCGTTCGCCTTCCCCGGATGGTACAAAAACTCTAAGTCAAAGTCCTTAATCTGCTCCTACCATCTCCTCTGGCGGTTATTCAACTCCCGCTGAGTGTATACTTTAGACTCTTATGGTCTTTGAAGATCTGGCACGTAGCCCCGTACAAGTAATGTCGCCAGATCTCCAGGGCATGCATGAAACACTGCCTCTAGCTCAAGATCGTGGGTAGGGTAATTCTCCTCGTACGGCTTCAGATGCCGAAAAGCGTACGCAATAACCCTACCCCTCTGCATCAAAACACACTCCAATCTTAGCTTGGAGGCATCACTATACACTACAGAAATCTCCACGCCCTTAGGCTGGGCTAAAATAGGAGCGGAGGTCAACCTCCTCTTCAGCTCCTCGAAGTTGTACTGACAAGGCTCGGACCAAACGAACCTGGTAGACTTCCTTAGCAAGGAAGTGAGCGGCCGTGCCATCACGGAGAAACCCTCAACAAAACGGCGGTAGTATCCCGCTAAGCCCAAGAAACTGCGCACCTCCTTGACCGTTCTAGAAGGCGGTCATGCCAGCCGGTAAAAAACTTTCCCAACTTGCGCTAAGATCTCAAAAAGGTCCGATGTATCGGAGACTCAACTTCCTTCTCGGGTCTTCCTCACTGCAACACTTCCATTATGTTTCTTCTTTGCTTGTCTCTAACAAAGAAGATCGAACTTCAAATTTACACCGTTGACTTTGGTTCTTGTCCAACCAACCTTTGATGTTACGTTTCCTCCATTCTTGTTGCAAGTTCTAAGTAATGAAGGAAATACTTTGCTTCAGACTGCTTCTACTAACGGGACATGTATGCTATATCTTTTACATCGTCTCTCCATATTCAATCAAGACCATGTCTTGAAGAACCACTTGTACACTTCAAACCGATCATACCTCGAGGCAATTTCAAAACAGTTGCACCTATGAATCTCCTCTTAGCTCTCAACAACTCCATTGTCCATTTTCTTCCCACTCAATACTTCATCGTCATCCGGAGTAGGTTAGCCATCGGTGGTGTTACTTTGAGAATCTCTCCACAAATCCGGTAATGATCGGCACATTCAAGAAACTTGTAACTTCTTTCACGTCCTTCGGGGGTTGTCATCCCAAGACAACTGGTCATACAACTTCACTCTTCTTCGAGAGTAGACCAAAATGTCTTATTCGGGCATTAGTAAGCCCATATGGAACCACTACAACTCGTAGTGACCATCGTTTGTCTAGATTGCCATGTTTGCACTATCCCAGTCCTGACTTCCCACTTGGCGACAATAAAGCCTTAACTCGATTTTAGAAGAGATCACCGACCCTTGCAACCGGTCGAGTAGGTCATCTATACGTGGTAAGGGGGTACTTGTTCTAGATAGTGACTTTGTTCAACTTCCGGTAATCAAAGCATAGCCTCCAAGATCCATCCTTCTTCCTGACGAAGAGGACCGGTGCACCTCAAGGGGAAACGCTCGGGCGTATGAAACCCCTCTAGGCTAACTCCTCGAGCTGCTTCTTCAGCTCCAGCATCTCGATCGGCGCCATGCGGTATGGAGCCTTGGAGGTCAGCCTCGTGACGAGCTCCAACTCAATAGCAAAGTCAACGCTCCTCTGCGGCGGTAGCCCGGGTGGCTCCCCGAAAACGTCCTCGAACTTGCCTGCCACATGAATCTCCTCCAACGACGGTCTCGTCTCCTCCTTCATGGTATAACACCAGAAGGCCTAACATCCCTGCCCGATAAGTCTAGCGGCTCGGACTACGCTAATGACTGTACCGGCCTTCCTGAGGTCCCAACCTCGGAAAATCACTTCGTGCCCGCCTCCATGGTAATCGTCACGGTCCTCCTGTTGATGTCTAAATGGCTCGATGGCGGTCCACCCATTCCATCCCAAGGATGACTTCCTCATGCACTAAGTGCATGACAAATAAGTCTGCTAACCAATCTCGTTTCCCAAACGAATGGGACAACCGCATACCTCCCGGGTACCCCTAACCCTACCTCCATCGGCTAACCCTATAATAGAGATTCTCCCCTCTACTGTAGCTAAGAACAACCTAGCTACACAATCATCGGATAAAAGAGTGCGTAGCACCCGTATTAAATAAAACTCGGACCGAAAAGCCGTGAATCTGAATGGTACTTGGGGCTGCCGGCGGAGGATCAACGGCACTCCTCAACTCAAATACCTTGGCCTGTGTGTCTTTGGTCTCCTGGGTACCTTCATTACGGTGCCTATCTCGGCCCTGTCCCTGAGTGCGGGCCTGAATCTAACCCTGGCCCCTCTACTGAGAGCCTTGTGACTTCCCCTGACGGCAAAAGGCGGCTCGGTGACCCACCTGGCCACAAGTGAAACAAGCCACAGGCGGCTTCTTACATGCATTCTTCACGTGTCCAAACCCTCCACAAGCGCAGCACTGGCGTCCCCCGTCTGATGCTTGTCTCGACGTCTGAGGACCAGAACGTCCCGGAGTCTGGCTACGTCCTTGACCTGCTACTCCGGCCCCTGAACCAGCTGATACTGTCCTCTGTCTCTTGTCCGGTCCCCCGGACCGTGCTGCTCTCCTAGACCCAGGGCGGTCTCTCTCATAGGCCGAAGCCCGGTCCTGGTACTCCGCCAGTGAGTCACAACGAATTCCCGCAAGGTAAGCATGGGTGGACTCCTTCAGTCTCCTGGAAAAGAGATAGACATGCTGGTCCGCTGGAGGTGCGGTGGGTCCCAACAAGGCTAACTCCGTCTGGAAACGCCTAATTGCCTCAATGACTGGGACGTCCTCGAATCCTGCCTCCACGAAGTCCTGGACTCTGTCTCTCCTCTGTGAATCCGGGCAAAAGGTCTCCCTAACAAGTCTCAGTAGCTGATCCATCCTAGTCACACCTCCTCTGACTGTCCTCCACCAATACTGGGCCTGCTCTCGAAATAGGGTCTGGACTATCTCAACCTGCCTCTCCTCTGGGCAACGGATCGCCTCTAAAGCTGACTCCACAAGCCCAATCCAGTGCTCGACCTCTAACCCTACCCTCCCGTCGAAGTAGGGTACCTGATGCTGGTTGAAAGCCTTCAACCATGAATGAGGTCTCGGAGGCCTCAGCTCGTCTCTCGCCCTAACAACCTCCATAACCGGCTCGGGTGCAACTACTGCCGGTGCAACTATCTCTAGTGCAACCCTAATCTGAGTCACCCTCTGTGAGACCTCAGCTGACCCCGCAGGTGCAGGTGCAGGCACCGGTGGGACGGGAGGTGGTGCTCCAGTCCTAAACGCCTCCTCAACTCGTCGACGTAGTCCCAAAATACGATAGCTCCAACGGACGCTTCCCCGGTCCTGACAGGTGGAGAACCCTGCGCCTCAGACCTCAGAACGGTCCTTTCCTTAGCCTCGGGAACAATGCTCTCTGTGACTTCCTCTACTGGGGCCTCTGCTACTGTTGCACCCACCACTGGTGGGTCCGCAATGGGTATACGTCCCCAACCTCTCGCACCTGGAGGTCTTTCTACAGTCCTTGCCCTCTCGGGACGGTAGGGGAAAGAGGGGGTCTAACCCTGGCGGGTCCTACGTAAGCCTTCGTACGTGCCATCTGATAGCGTGTAACGTTTACTTAAGTATAAATACATAGGTGCTATTATGATCTTGTATGATAATACTTCTAAAGGCATAAGGTAAACATAGTCATAAAGCACATCCAAAACATACAAGTCCAAAACATCCTAAGGCCACATACGTACCTAGGTACATACAAATCTACAAACATCCTAAGGTCATATATATAACTATATATACCTATTTCTAATCCAGAGATCTATGTCGCCGAGGTTTGCGGAAGGAGTGGTGGTCCCGTACATTCTAACCCAAACCCGACTCATGCACATGATTTTGAAAACGAAAAGTCAGAACCCGTGTGGGTTCTGTTTATTCCTCATTCGGCCTTTAAAAAGATTGCGAGTGTCATTGTTGTCAACCTAGGGCTCTGATACCACTTCTGTAACACCCCAAATCCGCGGGACTCGGGGCGCTACGGGCGAGACCTCACAATGGGTCCCGACCCTTAGCTTGACAACAATTTCACCGGACCTTCTAACAAGGCACAAATAAAGGCAAAAACTTAAAACGTTTTTAGTGTATGCGAAAGCCCGAAAGTAAAGACTACAAAGTGGAAACTCAGCCGAGTCCTCAAAACAACATAACTCCGATACGAAAATCAAAACTTACATCAACATCCACAACTAATGATATGAAACATAACCCAAAAACATCCCCGTCCTAAAATGTACGGAGACCCCGGCTGTCCACTTCTCCACCTCACTCGGCGGCGTCCCTAACCTGCAAGTCATCTACAACCACGGTTTAAAACCGTTAGCTCATATTCGAAGCATTAGAAAAGAGGTGAAGGCACAAACACACGAATAGAACATAACATGTATAAAACACACAAATCCGGTTTATTATCCTTATATTATTAAGTCGTATCCCGTTCTAATTCAACTTAGGTTTGTGACACGAGACCACCGTGGTCTCGCCTCGGTCCCTCTTACCGGCAAGGAATGGTACGGATGCACCGCCTATCTAACCCACCGGGCCAGTCGCCGAGAACCTCCTAGACTTCCCGAAGGGCTAGGCAGCTGATGTCACCGCCCGTTATCATACACTTGGGCCAACATATATATAAGGTCGGTGGTCCTAATTACCGGTTTAATTGTTATAACAAGAACATAAACACACACCACCACACACGCATCAATGCTAATACATAAAATACGAGCTAAGTAAGTCCGGAGACTTACCTCGTCCCAATGCTAACTCACAAACGCCCTTGCTTCCCTTGGGAAGACGCACACAACCTGCTCACAACAAGATAACCATCAAAACCCGCTCAACTCAAGAAGTCTAAGACTTCTACACAAATGATCTACGCAAGATCATTTGACTCTCATTCTAGGACCGCAACCTAGAATCTCTCACACTCCCATCTCACTCAACGCATGAGGAGATATCTCAACAACCTACTAACTCTCATATGATCCTACTCAAAACCCAAGAACGAGTAAAAGCCTACTAGGTCTATCATGCTCATCACACTCTCCACACATGAAAGTAACACCCAACGGTTCATAACCTCAAAGATGTTGATCCTCAACCCAAGAGGCACAAGCTAGCCTAGAAGATCCATCATGCTCACATGCTCATACCATCAATTATATCGAGCCTTAAGGGCTCCTAGGTCCACAATCACTACATGTCATCTCACACTACTCTAGATCCATCCTAGGCATGCTACTACATGAATCAACAACAAATCTAAGGAAGGAACGAAGAGTGAAGGAGAGGAGAAGCCTACTGTTGCAGAAACCGCAGCCGCGGAGTCAAGCTGGCGCCCCCTGCGGACACAAGAGTCGCCCCTGCGGAACCAGGAGCCGCACCCGCGGCGGACTGCGTCGAGTGCCAGGCGCCGCCCCCGTGGCCGTGCCGAGCCGCACCCGCGGCCGTGCCGGGCCGCACCCGCGGCTGTGCTGAGCCGCCCCCGCAGCTGGCCACTCCCGTGGCTGTGCTGAGCCACACCCGCGGGTTCTGTGCAGAGCGTCGTCTTCTTCGTCTTCGATCGTGGATCCTTGGCTCCAAAGTCCTTCTTCTCTTGCTGGATCTCCTCCAAACACCCACCACTGGTCTTAGGCACCTCTCCTTGACCTAAACGAGCTAAGAACACAAGCATGCAAGGGACTTGAGTGAAAACCTCTCAAAGCTTCATCCATGGCCATGGATGAAGGAGGGAAGAAGAAAGGGGTGAGCAGCCATGGAGAGGAAGGAAGGAAGGGAGGAAAGGGACTTACCACACCAGATCTGTAGCTCCCCTAATACAGTCCACACATGCAAGCTTCAAGCAACAATGGAGAAGAGAAGAGAAGAGAAGAAGAGTGGAAGAAAGAAAGTGACATGAAATGAGAGCAAGGGAGGAGAGAGAGAGAGAGAGAGACAAGGCTGAAAAGGAGGTGTGGGGATCAAGGGGTCAGCTACCCTCTTGTTCCTCACACGGACCGAGGGGTCGGAAATGACCCCCTTGTCATTTTTAACCCGGAACGAAGGGTCGGAACGCGGAAAAAGAGGAAAAACGACGAGTCGGCTCGGGATTTTCTTAGGAATAAATCCCGGCACTCGGCATCTCGGCCTACGGGATAAACTACAAGGCGCTCAAGTCCGGAATAAAATTCCGGGCGTTACATTGTTCAGCTCTTTGTATTCGATACACAGTCTCAACGATCCGTCCTTCTTCCGTACGAAGAGGACAAGTGCTCCCCATGGGGACACGCTAGGGCGAATGAAGCCCTTCTCAGCCAGTTCCTCCAGTTGCTTCTTCAGCTCCAGCATCTCGACAGGCGCCATCCGGTATGGGGCCTTCGAGATCGGTCTCGTACCAGGCTCTAACTCAATGCCAAAATCCACACTCCTATGAGGCGGCAAACTAGCATAACACCAGAAGGCATCACAACCCTGTGCAATCAATCTAGCTGCCCATACTACACTGATAATCGTGCCTGTCTTTCCAAGGTCCCAACCTCGGAAAACCTCTATCTGACCTAACTCGGTAGAGAGGGTAACAATCCTCCTACCTACATCTAAGACTGCAGAATGTCTATCCATCCAATCCATACCTAGAATGACTTCCTCATGCTCTAACGGCATGACAAAGAAGTCAACTAGTAACACACGGGTCCCTACAGAAATGGGACAACCATGAATCTCACGGGTGCCTCTGACCCTACCACCATCGGGTAACCCTACAATAAAGGGCATCCCCTCAACCGTATCTAGACTAAGACGCTCTACACAGGCATCAGAAATAAAAGAATGCGTAGCACCAATATCAAATAAGACTCTAACAGGTAAACCATGAATCAGAATGGTACTTGTAGCAGTCGGTGCAGCTGGCTCCCCTGCACTCCTCAGCTCAAAAACTCGGCCTTGTGGGCCTCGAGTGTCAGTGGTGCTCCCACCACGACCTCTGCCTCTACTCGGCCCAGGAGCAGATCCCTGAGTCGTAGGGCGATCTGGGACTCTCTACTGTCTCTGCATCTACTGTTGCTGAGGTGGCCTCTGTCCACCTCCTGCTGCACTAGCAGGAGAAGAATCCTGCTGTGATGAAGCTCTCCCTCGTCTACAGAAGGTAGCTATGTGACCAGGTCTGCCACAAGTGAAGCAGGTCACCGGCTGCCTCGTACACTCTAATCTCATATGCCCATACTCACTGCAATTGAAGCACTGTACTCCCTTATCTGCACCTGGTGCAGATGAAGGATGACTCTAGCGACTCTGGTCTCGCCTTGAACCAGCAGCTCCACCAGTACCACTGGTCTGCCTAGTCCGTTGTCTCTTTTCAGATTCTCCAATCTGAGAAGCTCTCATCTGGCTAGCTCTCTCTCTCTCATAATCAGAAGCCCGGTCTTGATAATCAACCAAGGTCCCACAGTGAAACCCTGCCATATACGTCCGGGTAGCATCCCTCAGTCGTTGGGAAAACAGATATACATGCTGATCTGCAGGAGGTGCAACTAGACCCAACAAAGCCAGCTCCTCCTGAAATCTCCTGATGGCCTCTGAGACCGGTACATCCTCGAACCCAGCCTCAACAAAATCTCGCAGTTTCTCCCTCCTCAACGAGGCAGGGCAGAAACGCTCTCGGATCATAGTCCTCATCTACTCATAACTTGTAACCTGTACTCGTACAGAACTCCACCAATGTTGGGCCAAATCTCTGAACAGATTCTGCACCAACTCAATCTGCCTATCAGCTGGACATCTAATAGACTCCAGAGCTGAGTCTACATGTCCTATCCAGAGCTCAACCTCTAACCCCACCTTCCTAGTGAAAGGGGGTACTCCCATCTGATGAAAAGCCTTCAACCAAGTGTCTGGTTGAGGCCCTCTATGCTCCTCTGTAGCTCGAGCAATCTCAGCAACAGGTGTCGGTGCAGTTGGCACCTGTGTAACCCCATGGGATCTCTCAGATGATCCCTCATGTGCTGGAAGATCAGAGGCATGTCTACCTGCCCTGGCTGGCTCCTCAATACGTCTAATGTACTCGCGGAAGGCTGGTCCCTCCATGGAGACACGATCCGAGTCGTCTTGCTGGACTCGTTGTGGACCCTGTCTTCCAGCTATGCCGTTCCCAGTCTCAGGGACAACACTCTCAGCAACATCCTCACGAATCTCCTCTGTTGCACGTGGATCAACAGCAGGAATCCTACCCCGTCCTCTACCTAGAGGAGGTCTACCTCTACCCCGTTCCGCTGCAGGTAAGGCTCTAGTCTGAACCATCTACAGAGGAAACAAACCTAACTCAGAAGGCTATATATATGTCGTATGTATAGATATATATCAAATCAATCACAATAGAATATCTATATATATCTATACTGTCGAGATCTTCAGAGGGGCGATGGCTCACGTGTAACACCCCGAATCCGTAGGACTCGAGGCGCTACTGGGATAGGATCTCACAATGGATCCTGACCCTAGCTTGACAACAATTTCACTGATCTTACAACAAGACACAGATAGATTAAAACAAAACATGAAACTGATATATAAATATCAAAAGGTTATACAGAATATTGCTGAGTACAAAGTCAAAACAAAAATCCGTACAACATAAATAACCCAAATCCCACGATATCGCCCCAATGTACGGAACCCTCAGTAGATCACTCTCCAGCTTTCCTAACCTACAAAGGATCTACAAAACGGTATAAAACCGTTAGCTAACCATACACATATATAAGAAGATGCTAGAGCACAAACACACATTAGGAATCATAACATATCAACATGCTTTCACACATTTACCCGGTTATTATCTTTATAAAGTTAATCACTCAAATAATATATCTGTATATGAATATATGTGACACGAGGAATGTATATAACCCTCGCCTCTGCGTGCAATAGCTAGCTAGAGTGATATCAGCGCACTTTCCCGTATACCATATGGAGTGGTAGGTGCCCTTCCCGTATACCAGGTCTAACTAACTTACAGAGAACTTCCCAGACTTCACTACGGGATGAAAGGTAAGTTGTCACAGCCACTACAATGGGCGGTCAATATAACATAGGTCGGTAATGAACCATATCGCATGCTACAAAGCATAAACAAACACCACTCAAGCATACATCCAATATAAGGATAGTAGCTAAGTAAGTCCTATGGACTTACCTCAACCTCAGAAGTAGTATCACTACGATCAGCTCTCACTCAGGTTCACTCCAAACTGGAGGACAACACGGCCTATACAAGGCATATATATATATCAAACTCCTATCACACAAAGGGGTCACACCTAGACCCAAGGGATCCATAAGGATCATATCCAACTCGTAAACCTCAAATCCCTAACCGGCATATCTATATCATACTCATCATCATCCGATACCTAGCATGGTACTAGTTCCCTCATATTAGGAAAGGAAAAGAAAGATCTACCTAACTCTAGGTAGACCCGGGACAAGACGCACCTGCGTGATGGAGGAACGCATGGGCGGAATGCAGGCAACCGCAGGCGCGGTGACACTTGGCCGCGGGCACGGTGATCGTTGCCGTGGGGGCGGTAGCTTCTGGTCGCGGGTGCGGTGATAGTGCAGAATGTAGCCCCGCGAGTCTTCTTTCACTCTTCACGTGATCAAATCACGTCTTCTCTCAGCTAAAACCAAGCATATACATGTACATACACATACCAACATCAATCTATGATCAATTCATCTAATCCTAAGGTAAGTAAGATGGAATCAAAGAAAGGAGAATAAGAACAAGGAGCAAGAAGCTTACCACAGTTGTGGTTAGCTAAGGAACTGATCACCAAACCACCCTACTAGCTTCCAAGCACAGTAACACACATCACTAGCATCATCATCATCAAAGCCACATCAATTCTCTTCCAAACCAAGGAGAAATCAACACAAGATCAAGAAGAAGCGAGGGAGAAGCAAGAAGGACGTGAGAAGCTGGAAATGGAGTGAGAAAACCCGTGCTCATCGGCCAAGGAGAATACTTAAAGAAGAAGGCAAAGAAAGGTAAAGTACGGGTCAAAGAAGTCAACAAAACCGGCTGCAGCCGCCGGAAACCGCAGGGGCGGTTCCCTGAGCCGCAGGGGCGGCACACATGCCCGCGGGGGCGGCTAGGTCAAATCTCGGCCAAAGCCAAACTCGGCTAAAGTCCAATCTTGGTCCGAAAGACTAGGTCTCTTACATCTCACCCCCCCTAAAAACAAGTTTCGTCCCGAAACTTGCAAAATCCTGAAACCACTCGGGCTCAAAAGCCAAGGTACAACTCTCTATCAACTCAACATAAGCATGGAGGAAATCATCCACTCCAGCAACAAAACACTATCCAAGGCATAGAGGTCAACCATCTCTAGCCGTATCATATCCGTAACAGAAAGGCATGGAGAAAGAACATCTTCAGCACTACTATGTCCATCAAAATAGCATGGAGGAAAGAACCATCTCCAGCTATAAATAATAATCATACTAGTACAACAAGATCTAATAAGATCATATATCACATCAAGCTAGTATGAAAATAAACACATCATAGCATATAAACATATAAGCACATAACACTCACCAAAGTAGTACTAAGATCTACTCGGTGATCCTACAGGTGCCCTATCTCGGCATAGAACTCTCGATAGTTCCTCTGGATACTATCCTCAGTCTCCCATGTAGCCTCATTGGGTCCTCGTCTCGACCACTGTATCCTCAGCATAGGAATGTCCTTCGAACGCAGACGTCTCATACCTCGTTCTAGGACTGCAATAGGGTGCTCAACAAAGGTGTGGTCCGGCTCAACCACCAAATCATCATAACTCACAATATGTCTCGGATCTGGTATGTACTCCCTCAGCTGAGACACGTGAAATACAGGGTGAACACCCTCTAATCTCGGAGGCAAAGCCAATTTATATGCTGCACTCCCAACCCGATCCAGAATCTCGAACGGTCCGACATATCGGAGGCTTAACTTCCCCTTAATGCCAAAACGTCTAACACCTCGTGTCGGAGACACTCTCAGCCACACATGGGCGCCTACTCTGAACTCTAGAGGTCTACGCCTCCTATCAGCATATGACTTCTGACGGCTCTGCGCAGTCAGCATCCGCTCTCTAATTAGTGCTACTCGAGCCACATCATCCTGAATATGATCAGGTGTCAAACCACTAACACTGCTCGGCTCATCCCAACATAATGGAGTACGACATCTCTGCCCATACAGTGCCTCATATGGGGCCATCCCAATAGATGCATGCAAGCTGTTGTTGTATGAGAACTCAACAAGTGGGAGATGATCCGTCCACACTTGTCCCCAATCCAACACACAAGCTCGCAGCATATCCTCTAGGGCCTGAATGGTCCTCAGGGCAGTCTGAATCTGCTGCTAGAATCTCGAGGTAAATCGCCCATCTCTTTCTGAGACGATCGTCCTCGGTACACCATGGAGTCTCACTATCTGCCTAGTGTACTCCTCAGCTAATCTGCTCACTGGCCACGTCTCCCTAATAGGAATGAAACGTGCCGTCTTCGTCAATCTGTCCATTATGACCCAAATGGCATCAAAACTCCGGCTCACCCTCAGTCCAGTCACAAAATCCATGGTGACGTCCTCCCACTTCCTCTGTGGAACAGGAAGTGGATGGAGCTCACCTTCAGGTCTGCTATGCTCTATCTTGACCTGCTGGCAGGTCACACACTGTGCCACAAATCTGGCCACATCGGGCTTCAGCCTTCCCCACCAATATAAACGTCTCAAATCCTGATACATCTTACTCGTACCTGGATGTACAGAGTAAGGTGTACAATGAGTCTCCTGTAAAATCCTCTTACGTAGATCCGCATCAGCGAGTACACATACGCGACCGCGGCGCCTCAATACTCCATCTGCTCCTAGCAGAAACTGTCGTGCCTCATCTCGAGACATCCTCTCTCGAATCCTCATCTGCGTCGGGCAGGTCTCCTGCTTCTGTTGGATTTCACCCAACAGATTAGGAAGAACCACTAAAGTACGCAGCTGAGCATCCTCATCAGGAAACTAGATGTCCAACTCTAACCAGATCAAGTCTCTCTACAACTGATGCTGAACTGTCAGCCTCGCAATCGCCTGCTCTCGAGGCGTCTTCCTGCTCAGGGCATCGGCGACAACGTTCGCCTTCCCTGGATGATACAGAATCTCTAAATCAAAGTCCTTGATCAACTCGAGCCACCTACGCTGGCGGTTATTTAATTCCCGCTGCGTGAAAATGTACTTCAGACTCTTATGGTATGTGAAGATCTGACATGTAGCACCATACAAGTAATGTCTCCAGATCTTCAGTGCATGAACTACCGCTGCCAACTCCAGATCATGAGTCGGGTAGTTCTCCTCATACGTCTTCAGTTGTCGAGACGCATAAGCAATAACTCTGCCTCGCTGCATCAAAACACATCCCAAGCCTAGCTTGGATGCATCACTGTATACCACAAAATCCTCAGTACCTTCTGGCTGTGCCAAAATAGGAGCAGAAGTCAAACGCCTCTTCAACTCCTCAAAACTCTGCATGTACTGATCAGACCACACAAATCTGGTAGTCTTCCTCAGCAAACTCGTCAGTGGACGGGCAATCATAGAGAATCCCTCCACGAAGCGTCTGTAATAACCGGCTAGGCCAAGGAAGCTACGCTTCCTTGACGTTCGTCGGTGTAGTCCAAGCTGCTACTGCCTCAATCTTTTCCGGATCCACCTTGATTCCTTCAGCTGATATAACATGACTCAGGAATGCTACCTCCGGCATCCAGAACTCACACTTAGAGAACTTAGCATAAAGTTCTTTGTCCCGCAAAACCTGCAATACAGTTCTCACATGTCCTGCATGCTCCTCTCCACTGCGAGAGTATACCAGAAAGTCATCTATAAAGACCACCATAAACTGATCCAGGAAGTCAATGAAGATGTTGTTCATCAACTCCATGAAAACTGTTGGGGCATTCGTAAGCCCAAATGGCATCACTACAAACTCGTAGTAGCCATATCTGGTCCGGAATGCTGTCTTGTGCACATCCTGCTCTCTCACCCTCAACTGGTGATACCCGGAACGCAGGTCAATCCTGGAAAACACAGTCGCTCCCTGAAGCTGATCTAACAAATCATCAATGCGCGGCAATGGATACTTGTTCTTGGTGGTCACCTTGTTCAGCTCTCTGTAATCAATGCATAACCTCAGCGATCCGTCCTTCTTCCGTACGAAGAGGACAGGTGCTCCCCATGGGGACACGCTAGGGCGAATAAAGCCCTTCTCAGCCAGCTCCTCAAGTTGCTTCTTCAGCTCCAGCATCTCGACAGGCGCCATCCGGTATGGGGCCTTCGAGATCGGTCTTGTACCAGGCTCTAACTCAATACTGAAGTCCACACTCCTCTGAGGCGGCAAACTGGACGGCTCAGCAAAAACATCAGTAAAATCACAGACCACTGGGATATCCTTTAATGCTGGACTCTCCCCCTCCTTCATGGCATAACACCAGAAGGCCTCACAACCCTGTGCAATCAGTCTCGCTGCCCGTATCGCGTTGATAACTGTACTTGTCTTTCCAAGATCCCAACCTCGGAAAACCTCTATCTGACCTAACTCGGTAGAGAGGGTAACAGTCCTCCTACCTACATCTAGGACTGCAGAATGTCTATCCATCCAGTCCATACCTAGAATGACTTCTTCATGCTCTAATGGCATGACAAAGAAGTCAACTAGTAACACACGAGTCCCCACAGAAATGGGACAACCATGAATCTCACGGGTACCTCTGACCCTACCACCATCGGGTAACCCTATAATAAAGGGCATCCCCTCAACTGTATCTAGACTCAGACGCTCTACACAGGCATTAGAAATAAAAGAATGTGTAGCACCAGTATCAATAAGACTCTAACAGGTAAACCATGAATCAGAATGGTACCTGTAGCAGTCGGTGCAGCTGGCTCCTCTGCACTCCTAAGCTCAAAGACTCGGCCCTGTGGCCCTCTGGTATCAATGGTGCTCCCACCACAACCTCTGCCTCTACTCGGCCCAGGAGCATATCCCCGAGTCGTAGGGCGATCTGGGACCCTCTGCTGTCCTTGAATCTGCTGCTGCTAAGGTGGCCTCTGCCCACCTCCCACTGCACTAGCAGGAGAAGAACCCTGCTGAGATGCAGCTCCGCCCTGTCGGCAGTAAACGGCTCTATGACCCTGTCTACCACAGGTAAAACACGTCACTAATGGCCTCGTGCACTCTGGCCTCATGTGTCCTGGATGACCATAGTTATAACATTGTCGTCCCTCCTCTATAGCTGGTGCAGATACCAAACGACTCTGGCGTCTCTGACGACGCCCAACACTAGCAGCTCCAGCAATTTCACTGGTTTGCCCAATACGCCGTCTCTTCTCAGACCCTCCGGCCTGAGAAGCTCTCCTTTGCCCAGCTCGCTCCCTCATAGTCGGAAGCTCTGTCCTGATAATCTGTAAGAGTCTCACAATGAAACCCCGCCATGTAAGTCCGGGTAGCATCCCTTAGTCGTCGGGAAAAAAGATATACGTGCTGATCTGCAGGAGGTGCAGCTGGACCCTGCAATGCCAGCTCCTCCTGAAACCTCCTGATAGCCTCGGAGACTGGTACATCATCAAATCCAGCCTCAACAAAGTCGCGCAATTTCTCCCTCCTCAATGAGGCAGGGTAGAAACGCTCTCTAATCATGGTCTTCATCTGGTCATAACTGAGAACCTGACCTTGTACTGATGTCCACCAGTGCTATGCCAAGTCCCGGAATAAAGTCTGAACCAGCTCGATCTGTCTGTCCACTGGACATCTAATGGACTCTAGAGCTGAATCCACATGCCCAATCCAGAGCTCCACCTCTAACCCCACCTTCCCAGTGAAAGGGGGTACACCCATCTGATGAAAAGCCTTCAACCAAGTGTCTAGTCTAGGCCCTTAATGCTCCTCCCGAACCTGAGGAATCTCAGCAGCCTGTGCCTGTACAGCTGGCACCTGTGTAACCCCGTGGGATCTCTCAGATGGTCCCTCCAGTGCCTGTAAATCTAGGGCACGTCTACCAGCTCTGGCAGCCTCCTCTACTCGTCTGATGTAAGCACGGAACTCGGATCCCCTCATGGAGACCCGATCAGAATCACCAAACTGTGCTCTCTATCTCTCAGCTGCACCGTTCCCAGTCTCGGGAACGACGCTCTCAGCAACCTCCTCATGTATCTCTCCCGCTGCATGTGAACCACCAGCAGGAGTCCTACCTCTTCCTCTACCTAGAGGGGGTCTACCTCTACCTCGTCTAGCTGCAGGTAAGGCTCTAGTCTGAACCATCTGCAGAAGACGTAAACCTAACTTAGAAGGCTATATATATGCCATATGTATATATATATATCAAATCAATTACAACAGAATATTTATATATATCTATACTGTCGAGATCTTCAGAGGGGTGATGGCTCACGTACACGATATCCCAAAACATTTGTACTCATTTCAAACCAAAACCTTTTGAAAAGTCAGACCCGTTTCGGGTTCTGTTTATTTATCTATTCGACCTTTTATCGCAGATTACAAGTGTCATTGTTGTCAACCTAGGCTCTGATACCAACTTTGTAACACCCCGAATCCGTAGGACTCGAGGCGCTATAGAGCTAGGATTTCACAATGGAACCTGACCCTAGCCTGACAACAATTTCACTGATCTTACAACAAGGCACAGATAGATTAAAACAAAACATGAAACTGATATATAAATATCAAAAAGTTATACAGAATACTGCTGAGTACAAAGTCAAAACAGAAATCCGTACAACATAAATAACCCAAATACCACGATATCGCCCCAGTGTACGGAACCCTCAACAAATCACCCCTTTGGATCACTCTGCAACTTTCCTAACCTGTAAAGGATCTACAACACAGTATAAAACCGTTAGCTAACCATACACATATATAAGAAGATGCTAGAGCACAAACACACATCAGGAATCATAACATATCAACATGCTTTCACACATTTACCCGGTTATTATCTTTATAAAGTTAATCACTCAAATAATATATCTGTATATGAATATATGTGACACGAGGAATGTATATAACCCTCGCCTCTGCGTGCAATAGCTAGCTAGAGTGATATCAGCGCACTTTCCCGTATACCATATGGTGTGGTAGGTGCCCTTCCCGTATACCAGGTCTAACTAACTTACAGAGAACTTCCCAGACTTCACTACGGGATGAAAGGTAAGTTGTCACAGCCACTACAATGGGCGGTCAATATAACATAGGTCGGTAATGAACCATATCGCATGCTACAAAGCATAAACAAACACCACTCAAGCATACATCCAATATAAGGATAGTAGCTAAGTAAGTCCTATGGACTTACCTCAACCTCAGAAGTAGTATCACTACGATCAGCTCTCACTCAGGTCCACTCCAAACTGGAGGACAACACGGCCTATACAAGGCATACATATATATATACATATACATATATATATCAAACTCCTATCACACAAAGGGGTCACACCTAGACCCAAGGGATCCATTAGGATCATATCCAACTCGTAAACCTCAAAGCCCTAACCGGCATATCTATATCATACTCATCATCATCCGATACCTAGCATGGTACTAGTTTTCTCATACTAGGAAAGGAAAAGAAAGGTTCTACCCAACTCTAGGTAAACCCGGGACAAGACGCACCTGCGTGATGGAGGAACGCAGGGGCGGAATGCAGACAACCGTAGACGCGGTGACACTTGGTTGCGGGCGCGGTGATCGTTGCCGCAAGGCGGTAGCTTCTGGCCACGGGTGCGGTGACAGTGCATAATGTAGCCCCGCGAGTCTTCTTTCACTCTTCACGTGATCAAATCACGTCTTCTCTCAGCCAAAACCAAGCATATACATGTACATACACATACCAACATTAATCTATGATTAATTCATCTAATCCTAAGCTAAGGAAGATGGAATCAAAGAAAGGAGAATAAGAACAAGGAGCAAGAAGCTTACCACAGTTGTGGTTAGCTAAGGAAGTGATCACCAAACCACCCTACTAGCTTCCAAGCACAACAACACACATCACTAGCATCATCATCATCAAAGCCACATCAATTCTCTTCCAAACCAAGGAGAAAACAACACAAGATCAAGAAGAAGCAAGGGAGAAGCAAGAAGGACGTGAGAAGCTGGAAATGGAGTGAGAAACCCTTGCTCATCGGCCAAGGGAAATACTTAAAGAAGAAGGCAAAGAAAGGTAAAGTACGGGTCAAAGAAGTCAACAAAACCGGCTGCAGCCGCCGGAAACCGCAGGGGCGGTTCCCTGAGCCGCAGGGGCGGCACACATGCCCGCGGGGGCGGCTAGGCCAAATCTCGGCCAAAGCCAAACTCGGCTAAAGTCCAATCTCGGTCCGAAAGACTAGGGCTCTTACATCACGTACACGGTATCCCAAAACATTTGTACTCATTTCAAAACCAAAACCTTTTGAAAAGTCATACCCTTTCGGGTTCTGTTTATTTATCTATTCGACCTTTATCGCAGATTACAAGTGTCATTGTTGTCAACCTGGGCTCTGATTCCAACTTTGTAACACCCAAATCCATAGAACTCGAGGTGCTACTAGGCTAGGATCTCACAATGGATCCCGACCCTAGCCTGACAACAAATTCACTGAATCTTACAACAAGGCACAAATATATTAAATACAAAACATGAAAATGATATATATATATATATATATATATATATATATATATATATATATATATATATATATATATATATATCAAAAGGTAATACAAAGTACCGCTGAGTACAAATAAAACCACACTGTACAACAAAAAGGTCTCATATCCCCGATAACGCCCCAGTGTACGAAGCCCTCAGCGGATCACCCACTCTGGATCACTCTGCAGCTCTCCTATCCTGCAAAGGATCTACAACACGGTATAAAACCGTTAGCTAACCAAACACATATATAAGAGATGCAGAGCACATACACACATCAAAGAATACTAAACACGTCAACATGCTATCACACATTTACCCGGTTCATTATCTTTATAAAGTTCAACACTCAATTTGTATATATACCAATATAAACATATGTGACACGAGGAATATATAATCCTCGCCTCTGGGTTCAATAGCCAGCTGGAATGGTGCCTGGAACACCTCCCCGTGTACCCTAAGGGAATTGAGAGTGCCCGAACCGTTTACCAGGTTTGGGCTGCCTACAGAGAACCTCCCAAACTCCCGGCGGGATGAAAGGGCAAGTTATCACGGCCTTACAATGGGCAAGCAATAGACCATAGATCGGTAATAAACCATAATGCATACTATCAAGCATATACCACACACCACTCATGCATACATCCAGTATAGGGATGGTAACTAAGTAAGTCTTATGGACTTACCTCAACCTCGAAGTCGTCTCAACTCGATCAACCCTCAAACACGGTCCACTCCAATCTGGAGGATAACACTGCCTAGCAACAAGGCATAACGAACATACTCATCAACCATCTATCCTCAACGTATACCTAGCATGCTACTACCGCTCATACTAGGGAAGGAAAGGATCTACCTAACTCTAGGTAGACCCGGGACAAGATGCACCTGCGTGATACAAGAGACGCAGGGGCGGAACAAGGCAACCCGCAGGCGCGGCAGGACTCAGCCGTCGGCGCGGTGACAAAGGCCACAGGCAATGCAGGCACGGCGCAGTCACGGCTGCGCTGTGGCACAACTTCCGCAGGGGCAGCGGCTTCCAGGCGCGGGGGTGGCGACGGTGCAGAAAGTGATCCCGCGACTTCTCTTCCACTCTTCACGTGATCAAATCACGTCTTCATCCGTCCACAACCACGTCCATACACACACATACACATTCCAACATCAATCTATGATCCATTCATCTAATCCTAAGCTAAGGAAGGAAGAACAAGAAAGAAAGAAAGGAAGGAGAAGCAAGATGCTCACCTCAACTGTTATGATCACCCAAGGGAAGAACAAACACACTCTCAGCTGGCATCACAAGCTCAGCAACTAAGAACATCAACAATCTCAACAAGGCCACAACACAAATCCTCTTCCAAACCCAAGGGAAAACAAGAACAAGATCAAGGAGATTAATGAGGAAGCAAGAAGGACGTAGGAAAGCTGGGAATGAAGTGATGAAGAAGCCCTTGATTAGCTAAGGAAAGAATAAGAGGATGAAAGAGTAAAGCACGGGTCAGAGGGTCAACAAAACCGGCTGCAGCCGTAGGAAACCGCGGGGGCGGTTCACTGGCCGCGGGAGCGGGAACCCGCTGAGGCGGCACACATGCCCGCGGGGGCGGCTAAGGTAATCTCGGCTAAGGCAAATCTCGGTCCAAAAGACTAAGGCTCTTACAACCAGGCTGTGGGATCATAAAGGAACGGCAACAAGAACTTAGATTATATCTTAAACTCTTGATTTGAAGTTGTTATGGAGAACACCAGTTTGCGAAAAGAGAGACGGTTATCTCCATTTATACATCGATTACAATGAGCCGAACAAGATGACAAGGAAGAACAAGTACCCCCTTACCACATAGAGATGATCTACTCGACCGGTTGCAAGGGTCGGTGGTCTCTTCTAAGATCGAGTTAAGGTTTGATTGTCACCAATTGAGAAGTCGAGACCGGGATATTGCAAACACGACATTCCGGACAAACCATGGTCACTACGAGTTGTAGTGATTTCATATGGGCTTACTAAGGCCCCGAATAAGACATTTTGGTCCACTCTCGAAGAAGAGAGAAGTTGTATGACCAGTTTTCTCGGGATGACAACCCCCGAAGGATGTGAAAGAAGTTACAAGTTTTCTTGGATGTGCTGATCATTACCGGATTTGTGGAGAGATTCTCCAAGTAACACCATCTATGGCTAACCTACTCCGGATGACGATGAAGTATTGAGTGAGACGAAAATGGACAATGGAGTTGTTGAGAGTTAAGAGGAGATTCATTGGTGCAACTGTTTTGAAATTGCCTCGAGGTATGATCGGTTTGAAGTGTACAAGTGATTCTTCAAGACAAGGTCTTGATTGAGTATTGAGAGACGATGTAAAAGTTATAGCATACATGTCTCGTTAGTAGAAGCAGTGTGAAGCAAAGTATTTCCTTCATTACTTAGAACTTGCAACAAGAATTGAGGAACGTAACATCAAAGTGTGGTTTGACAAGAACCAAAGTCAACGGTGTAAATTGGAAGTTCGATCTTCTTTGTTAGGGACAAGCAAAGAAGAAACATAATGGAAATATTGTAGTGAGAAAGCCCGAGAAGGAAGTTGAGTTTCCGATACATCGGACCTTTTTGAGATCTTAGCGCAAGTTGGGAAAGTGTTTTACCGGCTGGCATGGCCGCCTCCTAGGACGGTCAAGGAGGTGCGCAGTTTCTTGGGCTTAGCGGGATACTACCGCCGTTTTTTTGAGGAATTATCCATGATTGCATAGCCTCTCACTTCATTGCTGAGGAAGTCTACCAGGTTCGTCTGGTCCGAGCCTTGTCAGCACAGCTTCAAGGAGCTGAAGAGGAGGTTGACCTCCGCTCCCGTTTTAGCCCAGCCTGAGGGCGTAGAGGATTTTGTAGTGTATAGTGACGCCTCCAAGCTAGGCTTGGGGTGCGTTTTGATGCAGAGAGGTAGGGTTATTGTGTACGCTTCTCGGCAGCTGAAGCCGTACGAGGAGAATTACCCTACCCATGATCTTGAGCTAGCGACAGTGATTCATGCCTTGAAGATCTGGCGACATTACTTGTACGGGGCTACGTGCCGGATCTTCACAGACCATAAGAGTCTAAAGTATATATTCACTCAACGGGAGTTGAATAACCGCCAGAGGAGATGGTTGGAGCTGATTAAGGACTTTGACTTAGAGATTTTGTACCATCCGGGGAAGGCGACCATAGTCGCTGATGCTTTGAGTAGGAGGACACCTCGAGAGGAGGCTATAGCTCGGCTTACGGTTCAGGCACAGTTGCAGAGGGATTTGATAGAGTTGGAGTTGGATATCCGGTTCCCGGATACGGACTGTCGTTTGTCCGAGATAGAGGTATTACCTGATCTGTCCGGAGAGATCCGGCAGAAGCAGGAGGGATGTCCCATTTTGATGAGGATCCGGGACAGGATGTCCCGAGGAGAGGCACCGCAATTTATCACAGGAGTAGACGGGCTTTTGAGACGTCAGAGACGTATTTGTGTACCGTCGGATCGGGATTTGAGAGAGCGGATTTTGCATGAGGCACATTCCACACCTTACTCGGTGCACCCAGGCACGAGTAAGATGTACCAAGATATTAGGAGATTTTATTGGTGGGGCGGGCTCAAGCCCGATGTAGCTAGATATGTGGCCCGATGCGCGACCTGCCAGCAGGTCGAGATCGAGCACCAGAGACACGGAAGAGAGCTTCACCCACTGCCCGTGCCGCAGTGGAAATGGGAGGACATATCTATGGATTTCGTTACCGGTCTGAGACCGAGTAGGAGCTTCGATGCGATATGAGTAGTAGTAGATTGGTTGACGAAGACCGCGCATTTCATCCCTATACGGGAAACGTGGCCGGTGAGTCGTTTAGCCGAGGAGTTTACCCGTCAGATTGTGAGATTACATGGAGTACCGAGGACCATCATCTTGGACGGGGACGGGCGTTTTACCTCGAGGTTCTGGCACGCGTCGATTGGGATGGCACCGTATGAGGCATTGTATGGACGGATATGCCGTACTCCCTTATGTTGGGACGAGCTGGGGAGTTCTAGCGTTGTAGCTCAGATCAGGTACAAGAAGACGTGGCTAGAGTTGCTTTGATCCGAGAGAGGATGTTGGCCGCGTAGAGCCGTCAGAGGTCGTATGTAGATAGGAGGCGTAGACCTCTCGAGTTCAGGGTAGGAGCTCAGGTGTGGTTGAGGGTATCACCCACGCGGGGCGTCAGGCGATTCGGCATTAAGGGGAAGTTAAGCCCCCGATATGTCGGTCCATTCGAGATCTTGGAGAGAGTCGGTGAGGTGGCATACCGGTTAGCATTTCCACCGCGGTTGGAGGGTATACATCCGGTATTTCATGTCTCTCAGCTGAGAGAGCACATACACGACCCGAGGCACATCATCAGCCACGAGGACCTAGTGGTCGAGCCGGACCATACTTTTGCAGAGCATCTTGTAGCGGTTTTAGAGCGGAGTACGAGGCGCCTTCGATCGAAGGAGATACCGATGCTGAGAGTACAGTGGTCGAGGCGAGGAACCGACGAGGCTACATGGGAGACGGAGGATAGTATCCAGAGGAACTATCCCGAGTTTTACGCAGATTTAGTGACATCGATAGGACCGTCGGGTTAGTCCCGAGATCTTCCCTTGTTTGTGCTTTGTGTTTATGTCATGACGTGTTATGTGAGTTTGTATGAGTATATGTGTACCTTGCGAGGTCTTGATGTGATTCTATACGTAGACTTGGATTAGAGCCGATAGTTGACGTTTTACGAGTTCCACGTGGTTACGAGACGTGTTGATCGAGAGTGCTGCGTTTAGCAAGTTTCGGGACGAAACTTGTTTTTAGGGGGGTTAGTTGTAACATCCGGAATTTTTATTCCGGACTTAGAGCGTTTTGTAGATCTTCCCGCAGACAAGAGGTGCCGAGTGCCGGGATTTATTCCTAAAATCCCGAGCCGACTCGTCGTTTTTCCCTTTTTAGCTTTCCGACCCTTCGTTCCGAGCTGAGGTGACAAGAGGTCATTTTCGACCCCTCGTTCCAAGGTGAGGTGACAAGAGGTCAGCTGACCCTTTGATCCCCTTTCCACTTTTTCAGCTCTTGTCCCCTCTCTCTCTCTCTCCTTTCTTCTCCTTCACGTTAGTCACCTCCCTCTCTTCCTCTCTTCTCTCTCTTTGCTCTTCTTCCATCTTGGGAGCTCTTTCTTGTGTGGACTGCAGTAGAGGGAATCCAAATCAAGTGTGATAAGCTTCTTCCTCTTCCTTCCTCCTCCTTCACTGTTGTTTTCCCTTTCTTCTTCCCTCCTTCATCCATCGCCATGGATGAAGCTCTTGAGAAGCTTTTTACTCAAATCCTTGCATGCATGTGTTCTTAGCTCGATTAGGCCGTGGAGAGGAGTCTAAGATCAGTGGTTGGTGTTTAGAGAAGACCTATCAAGGAGAGGAGGACATTGGAGCCAAGGATCCATAGTCGAAGACGAATAAGACGAGCTTCTGCAGCAAAACCGCGGGGGTGGCTCACCACAGCCGCAGGGGCGGCTCCAGACCACCGCAGGGGCGGCTCCAGCACCGTAGGGGGCGGCTCCAGGATGGCTAGGAGGCGCAGGGGGGGCGCCAGGAGGCCGTAGGGGCGGTAACTGCTCCGCAGGGGAACCAGCTTGACTCCGCGACTGCGTTTTCTTCGACAGTAGGTTCCTCTTCTCCCTTCCTCTTCGTTCCCTCCTTAGTTATGTAGTTGTATCATGTTAGTAGCATGCCTAGGATGGATCTAGAATAGCTTGAGATGCCACTTAGTGGTTGTGAACCTAGGAGCCCTTAAGGCTCGATGTAGTTGATGCTTACGAGTGTGTTGAGCATGATGGACCTTCTAGGCTAGCTTGTTCCTTCTTGGCCGAGGTTTAAGATCATGTGAGGTTATAAACTGTTGTGAGTTGATTTCATATGGTGAGAGTGTGGTGAGTACCTTGGACCCTAGGATGCATTCCTAGCTTGAGGGTTAAGTGATCTTGCTTAGGTCACTAGAGTGAAATCTAAGACTTCTTGAGTATGAGCATGTGTTGATATGTATATTCTCTTGTGAGCAGGTTGTGGGCTTCCTCCCTAAGGAAGCGAGAGTGTTGTGAGTTGAGTGTGGTGACGAGGTAAGTCTCCGGACTTACTTAGCTCGTATATTACGTATTAGCATCGATGTGTGTTGGTGGTGTGTGTGTTATTGTTTATTTTATAAACAACTAAACCGGTAATAAGACCACCGACTTTATATTATTTTGGCCCAAGTATATGATAACGGACGGTGACATCATCTGCCTAGCTCTTGAGAGAGTCTAGGAGGTTCTCGGCGACTAGCACGTGCGGGTAGACGGTCGGATGCATCAGTACCATCCCTTGCCGGTAAGTAGGGACCGAGGCGAGACCACGGTGGTTCTCGTGTCACAAACCTAAGTTGAATTAGAACGGTATATGACTTAATAATAAAAGGATACTAAACCGGTAAATAGGACCACCGACTTTATATTATTTTGGCCCAAGTGTATGATAACGGGCGGTGACATAATCTGCCTAGCTCTTGCGAGAGTCTAGGAGGTTCTCGGCGACTAGCCCGTGCGGATAGACGGTTGGGTGCATCAGTACCATTCCTTGCCGGTAAGTAGGGACCGAGGCGAGACCACGGTGGTTCTCGTGTCACAAACCTAAGTTGAATTAGAACGGGATACGACTTAATGATAAAAAGATAATAAACCGGACTTGTGTGTTTTGGAGTATGTGTGTGTTATGTGATGTATATGTGTATGTGCCTTCACCTCTTTTCTAATGCTTCGAATATGAGCTAACGGTTTTAAACCGTTCGTGTAGATGCCTTGCAGGTTAGGGACGGCGCCGAGTGAGGTGGAGGAGTGGACAGCCGGGGTCTCCGTACATTATAGGACGGGGACGTTTTTGGGATATGTCTATGTATTGTTGGATTATGTTGTACGGTTTTGGTTGTCTTATTTGAGTTGTGTCGTTTTGAGGACTCGGCTGAGTTTCCACCTTGTATCTTTACATTTCAATTTCTCGCATACATTATAAAGGATTTTGAGTTTTGCCTTTATTTGTGCCTTGTTGGAAAGGTCCGGTGAAATTGTTGTCAGGCTAAGGGTCGGGACCCATTGTGAGGTCCCGCCCGTAGCATCCCGAGTCCCGCGGATTTGGGGTGTTACATAAACTAACAAATGATCATAATAATCTTTTAATATAAGTTGATCTCGTTTAAACTAACAAATGTTCATAATAATCTTTTAATATAAGTTGATCTCGTTTAAACTAACAAATGTTCATAATAATCTTTTAATATAAGTTGATCTCGTTCAACCTAACAAATGTTCATAATAATCTTTTAATATAAGTGGATCTCGTTTAAACTATCAAATGTTCATAATAATCTTTTAATATAAGTTGATCTCGTTTTAACGTATAGATGTTTATAAATATGATTATGTCTTTGTTTACAACTTAATAACTTGTATATGAACAAGTTAGTATCGATAATGTATTTTATCATAAGTTGATCTCGTTTAAACTAACAAATGTTCATAATGATCTTTTAATATAAGTTGATTTCGTTTTAATATATAGATGTTCATAATAATATTTTATAAGATATAGATTTTAATAGCTTTAATATAAGTTGATCTCATTTAATATAAGTTGATCGAATTTTAAGGTATAATATCTTATATTTTAATAAATATATACAAGTTTGTAAGATTTGTTATTTAGTGTACAACTTTATAAGATATAGTATTAGATTTTAATGACTTAAAAAATGTAAATAAAAATTAAATTTCATAAAAAAAACTTGGATCGGTCGGGTCATCCGGGAGTCGGGTCAATTGGGTCAGTCGGGGCAACCGGGTCAGTCGGATTAATCGGGTCAAATCGGATCAATGTACAGTCGTTCGGATCAGCCGGATACCCCGGATAATGATCCGATCCGATCCGGTTAAATCAAATTCGAATAGCTATATTTAAATTTCGGATCAATCGGATCGGCCGGATATTTGCGGATAATTATCCGATCTGATCCGACAAAAACTCCTGGATATCCGGCCGGATACAGATCGGATACGGATCGGCTTTTGAGTAAAAAAATTTTCCCGGATATCCGACTATTCGGATCGGATCGATCCGATGCCACCCCTAATGAGTCGAGAGGTTTTCCCAGTTACCTGGATTTGTATCACACTTTTTTACTTAATGGATATCCACATGTACCGCATAGCGCAAATATCTGGATATGCGGTACTAATAAATGTTCGGATATCCAAATACTCAATATCCCCATATATTTGATCTATTTAAAAGGTGAGGATATCCAGTTGAATGTTGCAGGGTTTTCCTAAAAAAATGTTCGGATAATTGAATATTCAATAAAAAAAATGTCCGACTCTACCGAATTCACATACATTATTCAATCAATCTATAGAATTGTAATAAACTTGTATAGATACAGGGAGTATATGCACATTATTCTTTGAACCGCCTAAAGTTGCAATAAAAAAAAGGTGGAATTTTGAATCTTATTTCTGGATTCAAATAACCATAAAATTGAAACTTTACGTGATCAGTGTGTTTGACTTTTCACAAACAATAAAACTAGAGATGATTTTACAGGCTATGTTTGTTTAGAAAATTTCGATTAATCGTATAAAATAGAAATGTTGTTCATGCGATGGTTTAATGGTCGATTTACGGGTTGTGTTGGTTGTTTAAATTTCTTAGGATCATAGTTTTTCCATAGAAAATTGGAGGGCAAACGACGGATTTATGTGTCGGTGTCAGAAGTTGATGGGAAAGACAACGGTAGTGACGAGTCTTTTTGTGTGTGTGGATCGAGTAACTTAGTTCCGATCATGAGAAATGACAACGAAGAAGACAACATATGTATGGGTTATGGACATGCTTACATTCAGACATGTTATACACATTGAGCAATTCAGGGCTATACTTGTGTTAAGTTGACATAATTCTCACGAGTCGAATCGCGATGACTATCTTATCTTATAAGTATTAAAGGAGAGCTCTTCTTTGTCACGTGTCAACACCAGATTTAACGCAACCTAAAAAATATTTTAAAAAGTTAATTATTTTAAGTTGTTAATCTTATCTTATATATAAGTATTAAAGGAGAGTCCTTCTTTGCCACGTGTCAACACCAGATTTAACGCAACCTAAAAAATATTTTAAAAAGTTAATTATTTTAAGTTGTTAATCTTATCTTATATATATAAGTATTAAAGGAGAGTCCTTCTTTGCCACGTGTCAACACCAGATTTAACGCAACCTAAAAAATATTTTAAAAAGTTAATTATTTTAAGTTGTTAATCTTATCTTATATATATAAGTATTAAAGGAGAGCCCTTCTTTGCCACGTGTCAACACCAGATTTAACGCAACCTAAAAAATATTTTAAAAAGTTAATTATTTTAAGTTGTTAATCTTATCTTATATATATAAGTATTAAAGGAGAGCCCTTCTTTGCCACGTGTCAACACCAGATTTAACGCAACCTAAAAAATATTTTAAAAAGTTAATTATTTTAAATTGTTAATATAAATTTTTATTTGTTAGTTGTAAACTCTAACAATACGTATATGTATTTCCTATAAAAGATGTAAGCTCAACCTTCACACATATATATATATATATATATATATATATATATATATATATATATATATATATATATATATATATATATATATATATATATATTATTTGTTAAATGTAAACCCTACAAAATATTGTATATATAAATTTTTATTTTTAGTTGTAAACCCTAACAATACGTATATGTTTCATATAAAATCTGTAAGCTCCACCTTCACATTTTTGTTGAAACATATACATATTGTTGTTGGGGTCATTCGATTTACGTATTAAAATATTAATAATTTATAGATAGAATCTTGATAAGTTAGTATTGACCATATCTTAGATCACGTATCTACCAATACTTTTTAATCTCTTAATTTTAACGTGTTTTAATTGAATATTAACCACTCAAATTAAATTATAAACTGGATCTACCAATAAAAAACAAACACGGATCTGCTAAGCTAATTCATTTTTTGATCTCTTAATTTTTAATCGAATCACGATTTTGTACTAGGACGTATATCTGCTGATTAACAACCAAATCTATTGTTAGTTATAAAACCCTAGAATACGTATATGTTCCCTATAAAAGCTGAAAAACTCCCCCTTTACATGTACATTATCATCCCAACTCTAGAGTAGTAACTTTTACGTGAGCTTTCATCTTTTAGTTTCATTATTTGTATGAATACTAATCATTCTTTGTTTTTTTATGAGGATATGGAGAATAATTTCGTTTTGATTATTGATTTGAGTATGGAGTCCAGTCCAAATCTTAAGATGCAAGTTCGAGTTATGTCGATATGGGATGTTTACGACCTTGCATTAAAGAATCCTATTATTATTTGAAAGGAAATGGTTTGCATCGATAAAAACGTAAGCTAAATTACCCAAATTTTGATTCATATTATTGTTTGCAGTAGTTTAATGTATCCTAATACATATCCAATAGTCTATATACTCACAATGAAATTTTTATTTGTTTTGCAGGGTGGTAAAACTCAAGGATTTTACAAGAAAGCATGGTTCAAGAAATTTAATCATGTACGCGAGTCCGGTGTGTATATCATAACAAACTTTGGTTTGGATATGATAACCTGTTCTTATCGATACACTCACCATCACCTGAAGTTGGATTTTATATCCCGCACTACTATGACGTCTGTTGAGCCAATCGGATATGTAATCCTAATACGCATTTTTTATTTCGTATCGTATGAACACATACTAAATCGTAATCTAGACGACATATATTTGATTGGTAAGTACAATTTCAATTTCACTTTTCGTAATCATGAATTTTGTATTTTGTATTTAATTAGTCGAAAATCATTATGGTATAAATTTTAAAATTATTAATGTATAAATTTTTGTTTACATCAGATGTTATCGGTCACTTAGTAGGCATCGGAACCTTAACTAATTGCATCGTCGGCCCTTATAAATCCGAGCATCTTCGTATCGAGATACTACTTCAAAACGGGTATTATATTGATGTCATCTTAACTGTTTATGTATACTTTGGTTTAATATTCATTTTTTTAATTTATTTTGTTAACAATACAAAACCGTATTTATGTAGGGACAATGTAATTGGATGTACCATGTGGGATAAGTATGCTACCCTTCTTGATTCTTACGTGAAGTCTGTGAAGAAGGACATTTTTGGAGGTGTTGTTGTCATAGTGCAATCTGCTAAGCTAAGGCCTTATCAAGGTATTTTACATCGATCATTCATTTTAAAAAATAATAAATGTTTTATATAACAATACTAACATAATTATCACGATTTTTGTAGGTCAATACAAATTGTCCAATGTTGTTGGAGGAACTCGCATATTCATTGATGATGATAAAATAAAAAATATATATAAATATTTTTGATAAAAATATGCTTAAAAAGAAATTAGAAAAATCTTGTGCGATGCACGGGTGTTACACTAGTGTATTTACTAATTGCAACTCCAAATCAATTATGTCAAGCCAAAAAAGGGAGTTGGTTTTTGGGTATTGTTCCTTCTATAGTCAAGTAACAAATTAACAAAATTAAGTAAGGTGTAAACATACAAAGAAGGGATCTAACAATAGGTTTTGGTATCACCACAATGACAAGTCGATAAGTTATCAATAAAGCATGTAAACATATGAATTCAATCAACTTATAGTGAAGTTAATGGTCTTATTTTGGTATTGTCTCATATCCTTTCAACGTGCAACAATTGTGCCTAACAAACACTCATTAATATTCTTGCATTTGCTATAGATATAAGTGAAACCCTTTAGGAACCTAGAACATAAGAAGTAAACTAGACTGACGATACTCTCGTAGAAAAATCCAAAATAACATAAATTTTATAGAACTAAGACAACTAGTATCCTCAAGATAAAGGTAGTCATCAATCGCTAAACTAGGTTCAACCCAAATTGCTCTAATATAATTAGCACGCTACTGGAAAAAAGTCAAATTTTTATTCTTAAGGTAAACACCTCTTCTCAACATATGCATGATGATCAAATTCTACTCGTGGTAAGAAATACTTCCAACTCAACTACTCCAACCAAAAAAAGCTCTCTATTGTTCCCAACTCAAAAAACTTTCAAAATACTAGGGAAGACCTCCATTCAACCACCACCATAGCAACTCCCTCCCTTCAGTCACCACCATGGTTTAGCCATTTGAGTCTCTCCGTCATCTCTTTATGACTTGACCCCTTTATGGTCCCGCAAAACATCGTATCGTTAAGGGTTTTTACGAAACTATTTCATCATAATTTTGCGCATGTTAGGCCATGTATCCTCGTTGTGACTCAACAATACACAAATAGATTGAAATCCACAATTCTCGTCACTCTTATCATTTATCAGCCACTCTCATAAAGAACCATGAAATTTCAAACATTGTTAGAGACGAAGTCATACTGCCATATGACAACCCGGGGGTAAGTGGATTGGTGCTTCATTGGCCCCCACTTCCTCTACCTCACCTTCTCCCGCCGCTTCTTCCTCCTTCTCTCAATCCACTTGTTCCTCCCCCTCTCTCTTTCTTTCCTTTTCCTCCCTTGATTTGGCCATGGCTTCTCTATTGTATTCAAAGCTTGACCTTTTACGATCATTTGCATCCTTCTCCGGCCTCCCTTTCGGGCTCGAGTTTCTTTCCAAAGGTTCTAGCATCAAGGTTTCTATGACTTTCGGGTCTCTAAGCGTTTGTCATATGGTCCCAATTTGCATAATCTCGTCATTTGTTAAGTCACGAGATGCTTCGAGGTCACTCACGCCCACATGCCCAAAGTCACTCGATTCACCATCCTGATTACCGAACCAATGAACCTGATGCCAAAAGATATCGACATCCGTTTTCACAAATGTGTGGCCTTTGTAAGGCAATTTTTCCACTTCATGAACACATGGTATCCCATATGTACTCCTAGTGTAGCAATATATACAATTCAGGTCATAACTCCCTTGGCATACGGCGTCGAACACGTCATACAACATGGATATACACTCATGATACACATTGTTCACTACAAATCTAAACATTGACAAATTTCGCACTTTCTTTTGTACTTTGAAGCATGATTTCTCCAAGTAAACCATAAGTTGGCAAAAATTCATCCCTCGACATCCTTTGGATACGTTCCAAACATGTGTCGAGACTATTGTTTCTAGAGCTTATCTCACTTTTGAACACCGCATGAGCGGATTCTCCCAGGTCTACAAACGACGTATTTCGCCTCAATTCAAGCAGTGTCCAACAACACTTACAAATCGGAGGTAGGGTGACACAAGTCCAAAGTCGTGAATGTCCGTCTACAAGGAAAAAAGTTCAAGATTTGTTTAATATATTCCTTTCTCGCGCACCTGTTCCCCAATCACGCAATCATGGAGGCAAGCACAACAAAGAGGTGATTCTTGATTTCAATTTGTTCATGTTATTTCATATATTGTACTTGTTATGTTATTTCTAATAATAATAAAGGTGAATCTTATTTACGTTTGTTCATATACTCTACGCCCCATATTCTCTTTTTAGCTTGTTTGTTCTTATTATTTTCGGTCAACCGAATAACCGTTAATGATTCTACAAAATTTATATTGAAAAACTCAACAAGAGAAAATGAAGATACGATGATTTTGTACGATGATACTAAATATAGTGATTAACAATTTTAAAGTTATTATATATATGCATTATTAAAAAAATACTAATAAATGATAATCATTAACATTAACATCACCGAGATTTTAATAAACGATACGATTAATCTTTTCCGCTAATGGGATACAATTCAAAAATACAACAAAATCAAAGGTCTTCTACCATCCTGATTACCGAACCAGTGAACGTGATGTCAAAAGATATCGACATCCGTTTCCAAAAATGTGCAACCTTCGTAAGGCAATTTTGCCACTTCATGAACACACGGTATCCCATATGTACTCCTAGTGTAGCAATATATACAATTCAGGTCATAACTCCCTTGGCATACGGCGTCGAACACGTCATAAAGCATGGATATACACTCATGATACACATTGTTCACTACAAATTTAAACATTGGAAAAATTCGCACTTTATTTTGGACTTTGAAGCACAATTTCTCCAAGTAAGCCATAAGTTGGCGAAATTCGTCCCTCGACATCTTATGGATACGTTCCAACCATGTGTCGAGACTATTGTTTCTAGAGCTTATCTAACTTTTGAACACCGCATGAGCGGATTCTCTCAGGTCTACAGACTTGAGGGCAAGGAGAAAGGAAGATCCTTACAGTCACGCCATCATGGAGGCAAGCACAACGTTATGGTGGAGGCAATCACAACAAATAGGCGGTTCTTGATTTTAATTTGTTCATATTATTTCGTATATTCTACTTGTTATGTAATTTCTAATTTTTAAGGCGGGTCTTATTTACTTTGTCCATATATTGTACGCCCCATATTCTCTTTTTAGCTTGTTTGTTCTTACTATTATCGGCCAACCGAATAACCATTAATGATTATACTAAATTTGTATTGAAAAACTCAACAAGCGAAAATGAACATATGATGATTTCGTACGATGATACTAATTATAGTGATTAACAATTTTAACGTTATTATATATATGCATTAACTTACTATTAAAAAGATAGTAATAAATGATAATCATTAAAATTAACATTACCGAAATTTTAATAAACGATACGATTAATCGTTTCCGCTAATGAAATACAATTAAAAAATACAACAAAACCATAAACAAATCCAATCATAGCCTAATCATTAGCCCCACAAAACCAATACAAACGACAATCGTTACCTTAATCAAAACCCATTAAAATTGTCAAAGTCCGATACAGACGGACCGTGTAGAGCGGGGGTCGTGTGCATACGAACGCAGCACATAAACCCGATGAGGTTTCGTCCTAAAACCAATTGGCAATAGGAGGAATAGCTCACCGATCTTATATACTAGGTTGGTAGTCCCAATCTTTCGATGTGGGAACTTATTATCTCCAACAAAAATTCAATCATTACCTTAATCATCTCACAATTTTCATTTGAATTTGATAAATTGTGACTAATATGTGGTGCATATAAAAAACCGACTTTATCATCGATTAAGACAATATGTCGTACGCTCACCGTGGGTTTGCTTGTCAAAGGACCATGGCCGTGGAATATTTGCGCACAACCGTGGGATGAGTGTGACCAGCCCGTGGAATCTTCTTCGCAAATTTGACAACCTTTTAACACGACTAAAAACGGACATTCTCAAGTTGTGGTCACAAGTAGAAGATACAAGTACTATCTTTTCGAATAGCTTTCAAAGATCTATAAATTTTTTAAAGGGTCGACGACAGAAAGCGAAAAAGAAGTATCTAAAAGGCGAAATAGTCAGAGGGTAAGAGAGACCGCTGACGAACCAACATCGGCCGATATTTGGGATTTCAGGTACTCCCATTCACTCTTATCACTCTAGCTGTACTTGCTTTCATCGCCATTGCTTCTTGCTATTGAGCTTCTCCACACGAATTGACTTCAAATGTTCTATCCTTTTCTTTCTGTGTAGAATTTTATTATGTGTTTCAGTGAATAGTTTTTGGGTTTGTAATCGTTATAGATAGATGTGAAAGCTTTCTACTTAACTTGACACTTTGTTTTAGCTGCGTGAAGTGCGTATTTGCTTTTAGATCCGAGCTTATCTTTCATCGAGTGGCTTTTGTTTTGGCTGAGTGAATTTTGAATTAGGGTTCTACATTTCCATTGGAATTTCAATGTTGTAATTTTCGCTGTTGAGTTCGATTTCCTTGATTTCTTGCTATGACGATGTTTACTCTTATGGTTTGGATTGACAATTGCTGATATTTGGCTTGAAATTCCACTCTCGGTTCCTGTTGTGGATTGTTCAAACTTTGAGTTTATGTCTTTCTAGAATAAGATGTATTGGCGGAATCTATTTTTAATGGACCTTGAAAGTGAATTCATCTGACTTAATCTGATGATACAATCAGCTGTAAATTTTCGCCCTATGTGTCTGTATTTGATTTGAAAGTCGACCTTATTAAACAAGTGAACTGTTTAATTATCAAATGCTTTATGAGTTTAGATATTTCTTGTGAATTCCTACTCCAGTTGCTTCTGTCCTCTCTTTGTTCCAATTTGTTGGTCGACACAACCCTTTTTAGAGAGAACTACACACCCATATTATTTAAAATTTATAACTGTTGAGTTGTATGTTGTCCCTTTTGAAGATAAGTCAAAAGTCTCTTGACACTATTCCCAGTACTTGATGTATATATAGCATGATCATTGTCAAATGCTTGTCATTTGCTAGGAACATAGAGTTCATATATCCCAAGACTTCATCTTGATATGCAGATGCTGTATTTGAACACAATATCATGCTATTGCAGCTTTAAATTCCTTTTTATGAGATAAATATTTTATTCATGATAACACATTCATGTAACTTATTGAGCTTTGTGAAAGAAACCAAAAAGAAATATTAATTCGGTTCAAGTATGGCATCCTTTTATTATCTGATTCATGTCAACATTTTCTTCTCATTGTCTCCCTTAAACTTGAGGGCAAGGAGAAAGGAAGATCCTTGCAGTTGCAAAACAAAATCTGTTAGGTAATGAGTAGTCCTATATTTACACTCCTCATAGTTGGCTTTTTGTTACCTTTGCAATTTCTATTGTCTTTGCTTTGGGAAGCTCTGCATTGTTTCAATGAAGTTTGGACAATGGCTGTTTGAAATAAGCGAAGTGTTCCTAGTAAATTGCTTATCATATGTTAATACATTAGTTTTTTTAACAAAGCCCAAATTTGTAACATCCCATTTTGTGCATATACTATGAAGTTGTTATAAATATGTATAATTATTCTCTTTTAGAATCATGTTGTTATTAGAAAAAGATTATAGATATTCCGTTCAGAAATGAGACTGATTATGGTAACAAAATAGCGACCAAATTTAAATAAAAAAGATGGGAAGATGTCAACTTTATGCCATGTAGAGATGCCAAAACGCAAAAGGTAAGTTGATTGATTTCTAGAGATGTCCATATCTCAGTAGCAGTATTATATTAGTGGTAATGTGTTGTGTGACTTTCAAAGGTTGTTTTCAACCCTGTAATGAAATCCTAAAATAATTGCTGTATAGAATATCCATTTACCCTTCATTGGGGCCATTGTTTTGTGCTGGGTTTGCATTGATTAAGGGATTGAGACCTCTTTTGTTCCATTACATTCTTGAATTGTATATTTTAGGTTTATGGTTAGGTAGTACAATAAATAGAAGCTATAAGGACTGCTGAAGCTGAACAGATATATGGAGTTTTAATATCTTCCTTGATTTCCGTGCTTGTGGACTTCAGGTTTTGACATGTAGGTGATTGATTTGTGATAAAAAGGATAATGACCCACTATCTATTTGAAGAGATTCTCCAAAAACTTATGTTACATCGAAAAGTTTCATCTGTCATAGGAAAAATGCAAAAAGAAAGAAAATGATGCACATAATAAGAGCTTTGTGTTTTTCTTGCTTAATCAGGAGGTAAGAATGACAGCAGTACCAGCAACTACCTATTCGATCAGATCATATCCATCTGTTGGCCCGAATGTTGGTTTGCTTAATCAGTCAAAGCATGTCAGTCTGAAATTTGCCCGCCAGAACTACCTCAGGGGCTTCAGCGGTCTCAAGGCAACTGCATCTGTGACTTTTGAGTCGGAGTCTTCCTTTTTGGGAAGAGATGCTACTACAGCTCTAAAAAGCACCTTTGCTGTGATGGCTCAAAAATCCAACCAGAACTCAACGTATCGCCTGAATCCCCAGGCATCAGCATCCTACAAAGTAGCTATTCTTGGTGCTGCTGGTGGGATAGGTCAATCGCTGTCTCTTCTAGTCAAGATGTCCCCCTTAGTATCAGCCTTGCATCTCTATGATATTGCAAATGTAAAGGGAGTTGCAGCTGATCTCAGTCACTGTAACACTCCTTCCCAGGTTGTGGATTTTACTGGCACTTCTGAGCTAGCCAACTGCCTAAAAGGAGTTGATGTTGTTGTCATTCCTGCTGGTGTTCCTAGGAAGCCGGGCATGACTCGTGATGACCTATTCAACATTAATGCTAGCATTGTCAAGACTTTAATCGAGGCTGTTGCTGATAATTGCCCAGAGGCATTCATTCATATAATCAGTAATCCAGTGAACTCAACTGTTCCTATTGCAGCTGAAGTCCTCAAGCAAAAAGGCGTCTATAATCCAAAGAAGTTGTTTGGTATTACTACACTTGATGTTGTTAGGGCAAACACATTTGTTGCCCAGAAGAAGAATCTGAAGCTCATTGATGTTGATGTGCCTGTAATCGGTGGCCATGCCGGAATTACCATTTTGCCCCTCTTGTCGAAGACTAAACCGTCTGTGACATTCACTGCTGAAGAAATTGAAGAGCTAACTGTTAGGATCCAAAATGCAGGAACAGAAGTTGTGGAGGCAAAAGCAGGAGCTGGCTCAGCTACACTGTCTATGGCTTATGCTGCAGCCCGGTTTGTTGAGTCATCTCTTCGGGCTCTTGATGGAGATAGTGATGTCTATGAATGTTCTTACATTGAATCTGAATTAACTGATCTTCCATTCTTTGCATCAAGAGTTAAGCTTGGAAAGAAAGGTGTTGAAGCTGTGATCTCCTCTGACCTAGAAGGTTTGACTGAGTATGAATCAAAGGCCTTGGAAGCCCTTAAGCTGGAACTGAAGGCTAGCATTGAAAAAGGTGTGGCATTTGCAAACAAGCAAGCAGTAGCTGCATAGAGTTCACAGTACGTCGCCATGCTTTACATTTCCTATGATCAACAGTTAAAAAAATGGAGGCTCTAAATTAACGTGCCCAGATTTTGATTTCTATCATCAGAACTTGCATTTTTGTAGATTAATTTGGTTACATGCGAGTATCCCTTTTCAGCCCTGTTTCATGAAAGAATTGCAATGAATGAATCACAAAGCATATGTAAACACAGCTTCTGTACTTCAGGTTCTTTAACACCAGTCAAAATGACATAATTGCGCAATCTATATATCACAGTTTACCTGTTACTATCAAAAGTTTCTTCCTTGGTTCCTTGCTCCACACAAGATATGGTGGTAGCGGTGCAGCTTCATCACATGACAGCCTGATACTTCATATGGCCTATACAGATCTATTCTACCGTCATTTGTGTTAGCCTTAGGGTTAAAGACTTGTTGAAAACGATGGAATTAGCCCTTCATTTTGGGATTACGAAAAATGGCACGATTTAGGCAACCAAGCAGGGCAAAGCCTCAAGTATATTAGTATCTCAGGGGTTATCTTTTCCAATGAAGGCGCAAATGCTTTTCTGTTGAATATATGATCATTGCCCATCTTAGCACAAGCTTCATACTCACACAAAACATGCATTAACTTACCAGAAGTCATTGCACGAGCAGGATCCTTCACGGAAATGATGAAGCCCAGTACGGTCCCTGATAATCACTTTCCGGTTATAAGTTGCCGAAAGAACTTTTGCAAAGTTGTGGCAATCCTTGCAGATCTGAAGGTTCTTTGCCACTCTAATAGTTGTGCCTGGTGGAGTTACAAGAACAGCAAATGCAATAGCCAACTTCTCACTGTGATATCTAGGAGATATATTTCCCTTCTTCTGTGTATCCATATTGTGCAACTCTGATGGTATATCATATAAATAGCCAGCGATTCTTAGTTGCTGTTCAATTTCAGTAAGCATTTTGTATATCTCATCCTTACGAGGATGTGATATGTCATCGGCAACAAATTCATATGACACGCCTTTCAGCTCAATCGTGCTGCACCCAGGCGTGATTTGTATTTGATTGTCCTCCATATACTTCCTCAGCTCATTCACTTTCTCCAAGTTACCAACCGAAGAATACATGTTCAACAACAAAACGAAATCACCTGCATCTTCAGCCTTCACTTCTACCAATCGATCAATCACAACCTGGCTAAGAGAAACATTCTTATACAATCTGCAAGCCCCTAACAATGTCCGCCAAATCAAAAGGTCTGGCTTGATCTTCATCGACTTTATGAGATCATAAGCCTGGTTAAGTAAACCAGCACGCCCTAAGAGCTCAACCATACACCCGTAATGATGAATGTTAGGTTCTATACCAAACTCTTCTTTCATTTGATCAAAGAATTGAATTCCTCCGTCAATCCAACCAGAACGGCTACAAGCTAACAGAACTGCAGTAAACGTGTGAGCATCAGGTGCAATTGGTACACCAAGCATTTCCCAAAATACTTCAATGGCACGCTGTCCATATCCATTGATTGCTAAACCATACATGATTGTAGACCAGGAAACAACGTTCCTGTTAGGCATATTCTTGAAGACGTCAAAGGCTTCGTCCAAACACCCACATTTTGAATACATTGAGATAAGAGCGTTACTGATATTTGTAGCAGCTCTATATCCACGCTCATTGATAAATCTATGAATCGTCTTCCCTGAATCAAGAGCACTGAGATTAGCACAAGCCTGAAGTGACAGCAAGCAAGTAACTTTATCAGGTTCACATTGTCCATCATAACTTTGCATAGCATTAAACAAGACGAGAGCATCCCGGGTCCGAGAATTACAAATGAAGCAAGACATTAAAACATTCCATGCCACAACATCCCGCTTGGGAATTTCATCGAACAGCTTGGCAGCATCATCGCACCTTTCACAGACAGAATACATTTCCATCAAGGCGGTCATTAAAATCCCATCAAAACGAAATCCTGTCACCAAAACCCTACCATGAACCTGAATCCCCCCAATCAACGACCGAACCTTAACGCAACACTTGGCAGAGAACAATAGAGTATCCGAGCTCAGAACAACGCCCTTTCTCTGCATTTCGGCGAACACAAAAACCCAAGGATCTGGAAACTCGCTAACAGAGTAAGATCTGATCATAAGATTATAGTGAGCCAACTTGGGTCGGCGGAACTGTAAGAAGAGCCGATGCACATACTGAATCATTCCTCGGGAGGATAGTAACTCGGAGGCAGCGGAGAAGAAGGAGAGGGAGATGTCGTGGTGAAGGAAGAGATTGGATCGGAGGAGATGGGCATGGAGTTGGAGAAAGTGGGGACGGTGGAAGCAGCATTTGACGAGGGAGAGTGAGTGTTTCAAGGCGTCAGGTGAGAGGCGTTGGGGTTTGGTTAGGTTGTTGGGAGGACATGGAAGGGGCTGGACGGAGGAAGCGGAGAAGAAACGGAGGAGATAGATGAGTTCAGGCGATGTATTGGGAGTGGTGGAGGCGTAGCGGCGGCAGAGAAGGATCATCGTTTCATCAGTGCGAAATCTGCAAGCGCCCCCGAAGAGGATGGGCGTTTCAGGTATAGTGTGGCGGGAGATGCCGTGCAAGAAAATGAATTTAATACCAGGTAAAGTATAAAATAACATTAAGGTTCAATGGTGCCTCTTTTTGAATAATTTGAGCATTGTGGGGTGGGGTGTTTGATTTGAGGCAAGTCTTTTTCCATATTTTCTAGGGTTTTGTTGAGGCTGAACTCAGTGTAGTCATGATTTTTAAAGTTCTTTTTGTCAATTTCAGTGTATGTTTTGAGTTATGTTTGAGTTGCACTAGTATGTTTTATGACGGAATTTTCGAAGGGAAGCGTTTATCCTGAATCTTGTCTTTCACTTCCGGTCCGATGGTGTATTCTGGTAGTGACCTTAATCTTTGGGAGATTCTTCCGGTCCGATGGTGCTATTTTCCCCCTTTTGCCGTTTTACTTTGTTGTCGCTGGGTATTTCGTTGACATTATTTTCGTCCGCTGATCTCTTTCGGCCTTTTGATATATCGTTATGTTTATAATGATTAAATTTCTTTACTTTATCATATTTAAAAAGGAAAAAAACTAAATCAGACAAAAATTGCAAATAGAATATTCATGAAAAACAACGAGAAAACCTCATACTTGAGCTCTTAAGGTTAATATTTTGATCACATTTACGGAAAATACAAACAAGCAAACTCAACTTAATGGTTCGTTGTTAGAGGTAATGTAACCCTCCAGTAAAGTGCAAGGCACAACGGTATGGAACCATAATCTAAGTATTCGTACAATACTATCAACTGCATAATTATTAATTATGTAACTATTACAAGCTCAACTACAAAATAAAATATTATATTACAACTTGACTACTACCGTTTGTTGACTTACACAAGATATGATATCTTATTCATAGCATAGAAGTAGTCTATGGAGTATGCAGTAAACTCATTATATGGTGTTATACAATAGAGGTTGCTCATCGATGTACAAAGGACTACCAAACTGAACAAGAACTGGGCTCGACATGAACTCGACATCACTTGGCTCAAACATGACAATCTCACTAAACGCTTCATCAATGAAATCTTCTTGGACTCGAGCAATCATTTCGGTTGGGGACTTTATGATCATCTCCAATATCATTGCGACTTCTTTCATTGTAGGCCTCATCTTTCCCTTCCAACTCAAGCAACACTTTGCCAACTCAGCAACGGCAATCAACTCCTCATCATTGGCCTCTGTAACAATTTTAGTGTTCAATATGTTATACAACTGAGCGTTTTCCATGAGAAACATAAACTCGGTCACCAAGTTCTTTTGTTCCATATCCTCCCCCCTATATATTGGCTTCTTGCTTGTCAAAAGCTCCAACAAGACGACACCAAAATTATAAACGTCACTTTTCTCCGTAAATTGATAGGATTGGAAGTATTCAGGATCCAAATATCCCATTGTACCCTGGACGAGAGTCGTCAGGTGGGTCTGATCAATTGCAATGGTCTTAGAAGATCCGAAATCAGAAACTTTTGCTCGGTTTTTTTTCATCCAATAGTATGTTTGTAGGCTTGACATCTCTATGATAGATAGGAACCGATGATGATGAATGTAAATAAGCAATAGCTCCTGTTGAATCTGTAGCGATTCTCAAACGGGTGACCCAGCTAACATCAAAATCTTCAACAGGATCATGGATATGCTCAGAGAGTGTTCCGTTGGGTATGAACTCGTAAACGAGAAGCGGGACTTCAGTCTCAAGACAACAACCTAACAGCTTAACTACATGTCTGTGATTTACTTGAGATAGAATGACCACCTCGTTTATGAACTGTTCTAATTGGATTTCATCGAGTAGTTTTGACTTCTTAATTGCAACAATTCTACCATCATACAACATACCTTTGTACACTGTCCCTTGACCTCCTTGTCCAAGTATCCGATTTTCATTGAAGTTGTTTGTAGCTTTCTCTAACTCACCAGTAGTGAAAATCTTTGTTCTCCCCACAACACCTTCAGTAGACAACAATTGTTGTTGCAACAACAAACTACCATTTCTCTTGAAAAATTTAGCTCTTCGCTTCATCTTCTTTCTCCTTTTCAAGATTCGATATAACCCATATCATCCAATCACAAGAAGTACTACAACATTGGCCTTATAAACAGATAACTTGTTGTTAGGCATCTAATTACAATAAGTATTGACAAGTTTAATAAGTCATACAAAAGTAAAAAAACAGGATAATTAGAACAACTTGTTTCAACAAGATTTGATGCAAATATAATTGCTAGACTACTGTATCTTCTTGGGAAAAATAGTGTTAAAAAACGGTGGACGAGGAGAAATTTCTTACAATCCTTACCTAGAATTGCAGCAAGGGTGAAGCGTGGTGTCGCATCACAATAATACGAACTATCTGGTCCATTCTGATAACAGTATCCGTGACAACTCTTGCAGTCCTCGGGAACTAAGCAAAAAATAATAGTTTGATGGACTTGTTTAATACAAAAGCACAAAATAGTATAGCTCTAAATTGACAAAAAATGCTTGTGGAAAACCATATCAGTTACCTTGGCATCCATCTGTGACATAAGGATTTCCGTAATAGTTTCGCTTGCACTCATATGAAATACTATTAGTTGCTTCATCAAGGTTACATTTAGCATTAGGATCCTTGTCAGGCAAAATATTGCTTATCCAACTCCATAAAAGTACCACTGGGACTGCGGAAGTATCCGGGGTAGACAACCTTCCAACATATTGATTCACATAGTCACTCTTTATCAAAGTTGCCATCATGCAACTTTTGATGTTCGCTTGATCTAACTCTATTTGAAAAGACTGAAGTGGTGATAACCAATCATAACTATATGTAGACAATGAGGTCTGACAACAATCGACCCCATAACATTTATTCGTGGTAATCACACTATTGTTGTTGCGGCAAACAGTTCCACATCCCTCCATAATAGTGTTTGTTTGGTTAAACAACACTGCGTTGCTTGCACAACCCTCCATGATGAAGAAATTTTGATGTATTGAGAAGTATATGGGCTACCCTTCAAATCTATACTAGAATGTTGTGTAGCGGAAATACACATATTCAAGGGAGGCATTCGTACAATCAGGTTTCTTGTAGCATAGCTTGAATTAAACAAATTTACCTCCATTAGCTCAACACCAAATTTATTCAAGAAAAGGGTGGTTGTTCCGTTGGAATTTACAGATGCCTTGCACTCGATTTCAAACCACGAGTCAAGAAAGCAGCCACTGCCTATCCCAAAGGGGAAGGGTATACTCACATTTCCGCAAGTATCATTACAACCATGTCGGGCAATGGGCGCAACTGCCTGAGAGGCCCCTGCTAATGGTATCCCTATCAGAAGTGAACATATTAGAAATGATATAAATTGTGGCAGTGGAATGATATCTCTGCAAATAAATAGGGAATACCAAAAACCAATAGTATTGTTTCTCTTACAAGTATCTAAATTAACTTATTATATATGTTGTATGTGGTATATAATTTTCTAAGAAGGAACGTCAAGGTTGATCTGTTGACCATTCCTCACCATCTTAGCCTAACAAGACACGGAATTCCTACAATGTACACGTATAAAATCATTATCATATATACGTTTTTCTTGTATTGACTATTATTTATGATTATCAAAGTTTGTGAAGTCATCCTCTTAGAGAAGAGCCATGGAAGGCTGGAAGGCTCCTATCAGTAGATAGTATCAGTCAATGAAGGTGGCGTGGAAACAGGAAAGTAATTAGATTAAAAAGTAAATTATTTTAAATTATTAGCCCTTTCATTTTCAATCCGATGACGAATTCAAATTAATCTTCTTTTCCATCAAAAGAAAAATCAACCTTCTCAAATAGAATTCCTAGAAGTCAAAGAGTTCATAGCACTAAAAATGAAAATGAGTAACAAAAGTCAATAAATTCAGTCTTTAGTCCATAGACTTACATCATTGTATAATTTTAGTCTAATATTTTTTTATGTTTAATTTTGGTCTAAGACCTCCACTTGTATTAACATAATAGCATGTAGTATGTGGTCCAATTTCTATAAGGATAAATTACACCGAACAAACCGAAAATTAGGATACTCTCCTTACAAAATCAACCATAAATCTGGAAATTACATCAACCACTCATAATAGTTTTTTCTTTTACACACAAGGGCTCGTTCAGCATATCAGATATATGTTTGGTATAACTCAACATAAATCATACTCATATCTTCATATCATATTCATTACAAAGGACAAAATCTTCATATCAGATACCAGCTCAATACAAAATACAACTAATAACGCCTAATAAGGTCTAGTATTTAGAAGACTAGCAGAAATGAGAGAACTCCAAAACATAATCTGAGGGGTGAGAAGCCCCATTCAAAACATTCCATGGGCATGAAAATAATAACAGTTAGAATGCTGGCAAGCTGCCAAGAAGTTCTTCACATGTTTTCATGATCACTATGGTTATACATCGTCTAATTTATCACAAAGGTGGCGTTTCTCAAGTGATTTCCAACTATGGTGTTTCAAGTATCAACTGACAAATCCCTTTCATTTTCCTCAAAAAAATGCAAGTATACGTAACATAGTGAAAAGGACAAACAATCAATTACAATTTAGGAAAGTGAAAAAAGGACAAACAATCGTTACCTTATTCGCTTTGAAATTAGGGTTCCAATAATGAAAAAATGTGTAGAAGTAATCAAACATCTCCATTGACGATACAAGAGTCTTTTGGAACCAACACTGATACCTCTTTTCTCACTTCACGCATATCTCCTTCTCCATCCTCCATATTCTCCAAAGACCTATCAACCTTCTACTTGTTCGAGCTCTCTGTGACTTTGTCAATCTCAGAAATCGCCATTCTTAGGTTTTGCTTTACCAAGCTCTTTCTCTAGTCTCTGCTACGTAAATTGCGATTTTCTTTTAGGTTATTATTCCATACACGTTACTTTCCTACTAATTGATGGGCCCTAACATGAAGAACTAGTAATTTCTACCGCCATTTATTATACGCAAGATGGGCAAGAGATCGATCAGGGTGCGTTCGGTTGCATAGGGGTATGAGAATGAAAATCCTCATATTAGAATTCGATTTGCAGTACTCAGATTTGGGGTATGTTCGGTTGGCATCAAGATGATTGACCTAATGTGAAACAAACGGACTCCATATCCAAATGCCCCATTGAAATACAAGTTTTTCAGTAAATTTCCGATTTGTACCCGATTGCATATTTGACAATTTTAAGCGGATCGGTTAATTTCGATTTGCACTTGGATGGATATATGACAGCTTTAAGTGGTCGGAGCTTCAAACTTTAATATCCAATTTTAATTAGATCGGTTGGTAACATGGTATTTATCCACGTGTATTTTTCGTATCCTTAAGCTTAATATCCAATTTTAACTACATCAGTGAAGTTTATCCCATGGATGAATTGTACGCTGACAAAAATATGAATTAGAAGTGTTAGAATGGCAGTTCCCGCTCCTTGGGCATTATTTAATAGAATACTAGATACAAATTTTTTTATTAATTGAACATTTAATGCACAAAAAAAAAAGGATATTTAAAAATTATATAACTTTTTAGATTTTTTTCCTGAAGAAAAAAAAAATCATATTTGTTATAATATTCAAATAAACTTGGGATAAATGGGCTATAAATGCGTTTTTTTATTAGGAATACTAAATATGTAGGCTAAATTAATATAGGTATTAACTATGCATCTATAAATAGGTTTTTTATTTTATTTTATTTTTTATCTTCTTTCTCTCTCTTGGCTCTCAAGGATTAGGGCGATTTGACGATTTCTTCCACTTCTTGGATTTCTCTTCCATCCGATCGGTTCTCTCCCAAGCCAGATCTCAGGCTTCCTCCAATTTCGCTTCTCTTCTCCAACGGATTCGACCTCGCCTGGGCCCAATCGGCCGGCTCCCCATCCAGATTCAAAGAACGTCGCCGGTTGATCTTCTTCACAGTGCTTCTGGTTTCTCTCAATCTCCCTCGCGCGGTGCTCTCCAATTTCAAAATTCAGGTTTCGTTTGAGCACAGTGCTTCTGGATTTTGTCTTCGTCGCGTCACTTAGTAAATTTCTTCCCCAATTCGGGTGGTTAGGATTTAGGAAGTCGAGTGTCTCAATTATTTGTAAACAGATTAGGGGGACCATTCTCTTGTTTTTTCTCATATTTACCTCCACAATTTACTTCTTTTCTGCAAAGATACTGCCTTCACATAGAAGATATTTAAGAGAAAAGCATCACTTGTTCCTTTCATATCTGACCTAACAGCAGAGCTTCTGAGTTAGGCTGAAAAGCTACCATGGATGAGCCTGTTCTTTCCAATATCTATGCTTCGCTTTTAATTTATAATTTGACTTACCTAAATCTCAAGCTTCCAGGGGATTATTTCACTATTGATGAGTAATAATGAGATGATTGGGGATTAGGATATATGGTGGTGAAGCCTTGAGAGTAGATATTTCTTGTTTTTCTTATCCATTTTTTATTCTAGCTTTCTTAATTTCTTTTGTTGTAGTGTGTAATGACAACTTTGACAAATGATGGATGATTTGTTCTGACTCTTTTGTGGTAGCTCAAAGTAGTGTCTCTCTTTCGTGTTCAGCTCATCTTATGATAGTTATAGGTATCGTTAAGCTACTATCTATTCTGCAATTAATACAAATTCTCAGGGCACATTACTTGATTCATGAGCATTCATATCCTAGAAAGGCTTTTCTAAGTAGTTTTTTCAGCTTATCATATAAATCCATGAAGCTACAGTTGAAGCTTAAGTTCATTTAACACAGGTGTGCCCTTTGCTGCCTCAAAGGTGTGCCCTTCCTGTATTGTGTATGGGGGTCTTTGTAAGGTAGATATCTAACATTTTACACTACTGCCTCGTCAAATGCTTCCAAATTGGCTTATTTTTGTATTGTCCTTTGTCAATTGTTATAATTGGGAGTTGCAAGCTTCCCAACCTGAATTATTTGTCAGCAATAGGTAAAACATAAAAAATTGAGAGCAATGACATCCATAGTTTTGCAAAGCACTGTGTTGTTATGAATTTTATCTTTGGAAAATTGGCAGAATTATGAAATTAGGGTTCCAATTCAAAGTTATACATGAAATTAATTGAACTTACTTATACATGAAATTAATTACTGCCCTAGACCTGTGCAAACTTTACAGCAAGACAGTAGTACTCCTGTGCAAACTTTACAATCAAGACAGTAAAAACACTTGGTTTTTCTAGATGAGGTATGTGGCCACAATCTGGTAGTTTATCTATGAAATTTTAGTTCTTGTTAAAGCAAAGATTATGCCTTGGAAGGAACTCTTGGATTTTGGGATTGAAGATGAAGTAAAAAATTAATATTCATCCCTTAAACTGGAGACAAACTTTGACCCTTTCAGGATTTGAACAAGTTTTCCTGTATAGCATTAGGAGGTATGGCTGCTGCATATTTAGAATATGAACACACTAGAGGGTTCGTTTCTGATGTTGATAAGGTAAAGTTCTTCTCTGCGCATATTTAGTATATGCATATTTAGTATATGTATTATTTAGGGAATCAGTTTTTATCCCGAAAGGTAATTCACAAGTCTATAAATGATTCTATGTGACATGGATGTATATGCGGACGAATAATGAACAATCTCTCAAATGCTATATACATTTGCTCAGCTTCCTGTTAGTGCCTAAGCTTCATTTCTCGGCGTGATCTTATACATTGGAAAGGTCAACTAGAGTATGATTTTGCCTCTGTGGGAAGTATGGAGGTAAAGTGTGTTCAGTTTACTCTAAAAAGAGTTGAGTTTTGCAAATTTCTTTTTGAGATTTGTTAAGCTGTTAAAAACCTGACTTGTTTGCAGTCCAGATATCAAAAATGAAATCAGATCTTTATAGCCGAAGTATGATTTAATGTTGCTTGTTGGATTGGAATAGGAACATAACAATCATATTATTGAAGAACTGTTGATTGGTTCATGCTGGGAACCAATCAGCATTAGGTAACTCAAAGGACTTGCCAACCTCGAACTATGTGCGCCTAAGATATATCCATGTAATGAATTGAAGCCTTTAAACTCGAACTGAATTCGGAAAACAGACTTTCTATGTTAAAAATAGTCGATAGTTTAAATATAACCTTGTAAAGTTTTTTAGAGCTAGAGTTGCCTGCATTGTATTACACAATACTTGTATGCAGAAAGAATCATGTTTTGCATAAATCAAGTCGTAAACATGTTTGAGAATTGAGATATCGAATCTCCCTCTTGACATAAACAAATCTTTACGCAAATTATTTGTATTTGTTGGCACTGTTACATCGAAAATTGGGCCCCCTCTTAAAGTCGTATCCATGCATTTTGTTTTGGGTTTGATACTTTGGTTTCAGTTTTTTATCTGTCCGTCTGTCTGTCTCTTACCTGGATTTTGCTCCAAACTTTGGCTGTAAGCAAAGGTCTTACTCTTTTCTCATACTTTATTTGGATTGGGTAATCAGTAATCACTAATCAGAGCAGCGTATAGAGTTTCTAGCTCAAGTACTGCAGCTCATATCTTTCATGGCTACTTTATCTGATTTTTGTAGCCTTTAAAAAGCCCCTTCCTCGTCTGATGTTTGGTAAGTTTGTTTCCTGTCTTTCTTCTGATTCAACTTTCACTTGTCTCTTTCTTTAGGATGCTTCAAACTCAAAATTGAGTTCAATTTTTCCAACTGACAAGGCCTAATTCTGATCACTTTACTTTTTCTGCGGTTTCGTTCAACTTTTTTCTGTTAGGATGCTTTAAAACTCAAAATTGAATTCAGCTGTATTTGAATTTCTATCCTGAGAGCAGAGGAAATCGAATTACGGAAGGTTGGATATGATTTTGAATTTTGGAAATCTATGGGTTGGCTAAGCAAATTTTTTAGAGTTTCACACCCTAGGGTCTGTAAGGGCCATTCCCATGGCCATCAACGATGTCGGGAAGATTCGGTTTGGGATTATGGTCCTGCTACTACTTCACTGGTATGCTTGTCACTAGTTTATATTCAATTCTTGGGTTTATCCAACAAGCTGCTACAAGTATAACCGCATTTTCTTTACAAACAAGGTATTAAGTTTAAGATATCAGATGCAAAAGCTTTTACTATCTCAATCATTTTACAGACAGACAAAACCCAGAATTATTACTTGCTACTGCCTTCCTAGGCCCATATTTCGTTAGACGCAGATCTATTTCCAAATGTACTACTCAATTAACGATTAAAATCGGGTAATTACAAAGTTGGGTAATCGAAGTGAAGTTGGTTGGGTATTAAAATCGGGTAACAATGAGGTTGGATAACCGAAGTGAATTTGGATATAGAACGTTGGGTATTAAAATCGGGTAACAACGAAGTTGGGTAACACAAGTGAATTTGGATGTAGAACGTTGGGTATTAAAATCTGGTAACAACGAAGTTGAGTAACATAAGTGAATTTGGATGTAGAACGTTGGGTATTAAAATCGGGTAACAACGAAGTTGGGTAACATAATTGAATTTGGATGTAGAACGTTGGGTATTAAAATCGGGTAACAACGAAGTTGGGTAACATAAGTGAATTTGGATGTAGAACCCTGTGTATTAAAATCAGGTAACAACGAAGTTGGGTAACATAATTAAATTTGGATGTAGAACGTTGGGTATTAAAATCGGGTAACAACGAAATTGGATAACATAAGTGAATTTGTGTAATAGAGTATAACGTTGGGTAACAAAGTTGGGTAACAGGGTTGGGTAACAGAGTATAACGTTGGGTCCCTTCACAAATAGAAAGTGCATAGTTAGTGTTTCTATAAAATTTTGCCTACACACTTTGTTTCATTGATAAAAAATCTACACACTTACCATCTTCACCCAATAAACTTTATTCAAATAATCTCTTTATTTACATCGAGTTATAAGGTATGCGGACAACAAGTTGCGCTGCTAACTCTTTCAGGATAGCAAAATCGATCCTCCTAAAACCTACGTCTGAAAACTTGAGATACACAACATTACCATGTAAGACTCGTTGCATCATCTTGAAATTTTCAATGGCATAGGACGTAAGAAACCCAAACGTGTCAAGCCCTTTCATGCTTAGACACCTTCACATATGCCGCGTTGAGGGCCGTTTTACCCACAACAAAAGACCCGCTACACAAACTGACCAGAAGAGAGACCCCGTCAAATCAATATCAACTTGTTTTCCACCGACCCATCCAAACACTAACACATCTTCCGGCCTCAAAGTAGATCTCCCTTTCCCGCGGATCATCTAAGAAGGTCATAGGCGCCTCCTTCTTAGCCGCCGAAACTCCTGCTCTCCTAAACACGTCACATAAAACATCACGAACCAAATCATGCCTATATTTGAAGTCAGGGAGTTATTTATAATGAACTGCATGCTTCCCAAAAGCATCTAAATTCCACCGACAATTAGACATAAGATAAGTCGCACCAGCCAGAAACAAAGGAATCATACGGCGATACTTAAGGATCGTGCGATACTCAACTAGAGACATACATTGTTCAAGCCCCTCAATGGGTATGGCAAGAAAGTTGTTTTGGCTATGCATTGACTGCAAATACATAAAAACCGCTTTTTGTCTAGGGATCAAACCAAAAATCACTTCTATTGCCTGCACTGTTTTGCTGAAAAGAGCATTCGCTAAAGCATGTTGGGCTTTAGGGGGACGATGTTCTTGACAGTAAAACTAGAAAGATCGAAACTAGGAATTGAAGCTTGAAGATTGTTTAACGCTGCAAAAAAACTCAAATACAATATCAACTACTCCACTGTCCCGCAAGAAGTGGTCTTGAAGGATCCAAGATTGGGCCCTGGAGGCCACAAAAGCAAAAGAAGAAGTCTCCATATCTGATTATAAACCAAGCCCTCTAAACGGAATAGGCAAAGAAGCAAGCCACCATTGAAATCCAAAAAAAAAGGATCACCACAAACCACAATATCCTCGACCGATCTACGGATCCGGAGTCCAAAATCAAAATAAGTTGTTGCACACTCTCCATGCTCCGGTAGACAAGTCCTCAAGCTAAAATACATCTTAGAAACACCCATACATGATACAAAGCAAGAGAAGCTCACTTTGCGGTTCCCTCGGCTGTGGAAGAAGGTGCATCAACTCAACCACCTTAACCGCTCTCTTCATGACTATCTCTCTAACAAACCCATCATCTTTACGCACTGCCCCACCCAAAAACTTAACATCCAACGCCGACCTCGCAATGCCATGAGGGAATAAACCATCTCTAAGCTACGACCCATCACACGAATGCCAAAAGAGTTCAGTCTTTCCAATATTCAACTCGAGACCAAAACTAGGCCCAACTTCTCAAATGACATCAAGCGCTCTAGCCACTTCCTCTGACCGGCCAATAATAGTACCATCATCAAGATAACAAGCATGTAGAAGAAGCTTGCAACAGTCTCTGATCCTATGAAGAAGGGGATGCAAGACAAGAGAAAAAAAAGGAGCGACCCCAAAGGGTCCCCTTGTTGCACGCCAGTAGCCGAGTAGATAAACTCATCACCAATGTTCAAACGGGCAGCCTGACCATGCAAGAAATCAACCCATAAAGAGATATATGGGCATATTTCCCTTACTTCTCTAAGCAACACAATTCTATCAACCAAGTTGAAGGCATTTGAAAAATCCACTATCAACATAACAAGAGAACCATCATCGTGACATTCATTCAAAACCCGATTAACACTATGTAAAATAGCTTCTACACCACCCAGAACACCGACCCCAAACTGAAAATCTCCAATATATTTTCTCATATCTTTATTCACTCCCTTCATTGCTACTTTAGACACCAACTGTCTCCAAACAATACCTACCGCCAAGTCGAACCCGATTGTCAAGCTTCAGCAACAGCGTAAGGGGTGCCGAAGCAACAAACTCAGCGGACACTTACCTCCTAACAACAAATTAACCACTAATGAAACCGCTCTAAAAAAACCTGTAGCAACATCATACCCCTCACCACACATAGCATCTAAAATATGGTGTTCCCTCAAACCATCTATGCCATAAGAAATACCTTTGGGAAGATACTTAATGCATTTAAAGATCAAATCAACAACAACAATGAGGGGTAGTTCATGAAAAGTAGTGCAAGACTTAGAAGGAGCAAGCTTGTAGGGATGTTTATCCTCCAACGCCTTCAAAGTCTCATCACTGTAAGGATCAACTCCTGAGATGCACAAAACTTTTGCAACAGCTGTAAAATGTCCATCTGAAACCTTATGAAGACACTGTATGATGTTAGATTTCCTCTCCAAACCAGCTCTATTCCCCGAGTTACCCTCAACCCTCACGAAAGGCCTGCAGTTTGATCCGCCTTGCACAAGCCTAGAAACACCACAATCCTCTCCCCAAGTAGACAAGACCTGTAAAATCCACTGATGATGGATCGACTTTCTATTTTCCGATCTTCCGTTTCGCCTACACAAAGGTTTGAACACCTGCAACGTGCACCGAGGAAGCAAAAACAACTTAACCCAATCAGCCACACAACTTGTCTCAGCGGACACCTTCAAAATAACACCCAACAACGCTTGAGAGAAGCCTAGACGACAACTATGAGGGATGCTTTTCACAATAGAAAAAGGAACACGCATAACCCTCTCCAACAAACCTCCATCATAACCTACACCCTACTCTGCAATAACCGACCTCGAGATACCCACAATGTATCCACCATCCTCACCAAAAGCAAAATTAGAACCATCGGTGTGATGAACCTCACAACTCGAAGCATGAATACTCATACACCGTCCACACAACCACATCTCGAGAACAGTCAAAACCTCCATAAACGCCACAAAAACATCAAGGTCACCCCCAAGGATGCCTCTAACCTCATCCTTGCACTTAACCGCAAACAAGTGTAGCCTTTTCAAATGAATTGTCAAACAAGAGAAACCTCTACCTCCTTCTCTACCACCACCACACCCATGGAAAGAACTAAACGGACAACGAGAAAACCACCACCCTCCGCCATCATGTAAAAAGAGCACCTTATTTTAATCCTTTTTCTTTTTCTCTTTTTTTAACTGCGCAGTTTTTTTTAAACCCCCCAAAAAAATTACGGGCCAGGGTTTCCTCATCCTCACGCCGCCTTCCTCCTCTTGCCTGATGTTGTCTTTAAACTCTTGCCTCGTTAATCCAGTAAGAGTTAAGAACTCTAATTAAGGCCACCTAATTTCCTTCCAACACGCTCCTCAACAACAAATCTCTTGCTCCTCTAGAACTTCAAATTATCACCGGAATAGAACCGATAAGCAGATTGGCGTCAATTGGAACCCTAGATTTCTTCTTCAACCCTCTTGCCTGATGTCGTCACCTTCTTCAACCGATTTGAGAATAGAAGATGGCGTGATGATCGCTCATCCCTTCGTTGGCTATGTTGCGGTTATTCCATGACGATTTTGAATCCTTTTGATTCGGAAACTGTCGCCGGATTAGAGGGGTTGCCGTAAAGGCTCGGCACCGCAGAAGATTTCCGTAGCGCTTGTCACCGCTCGCCGCCGTCGGTGGAAGAGTCGAAGCGGAGATTCGCAAAGCTCTACGGAGCTTTTCGGGTCGGTAAGTTGATCATTGTAAGAACCTATCTCACACTTGATATGCAGTATCGACCAGAGCACCTAAACTTCGTTTCAATACCGGAGTCCAAAATCTAAAAAAAGAAAGTAGTCCTCCTAATACGACTATTAAGGGAGACTACGTTCTCTACGCTAGTTGTATTAGTAGTTCTCGTATCACGTTGAACGTAACTAGTAGTACTAGTAGTTTACGAGTGTAACATTGCGTTTTAGATGTTGTACATTTAATACGTTAAAGTAATTGGCGAAATAGACTAGGAGAACTAACGATGCGAAAGGAAACATACATGGCTTCTCGCCTTACTTATCTGATCGTAGAACATAGTTCGCCTTACCAAACAATACTCGAAAACAAGCGCTTTCTAAGGACTCCACCTCGCCTTTTCCTTCCCTACTCCCACACTTGGGTTACAATGACAACGAACTCATAAGCTTATGAGAGCTTATGAGTTTTCCTTTCTCGTATATTATTTTATTACCTAAGTTTCGGAGTTTTATTCCTTCTTTTGCAAATTGTATTTTTCAATGGAAGTAAGCCAGTCCAGCTAGCAGATGAATTTCATGCTTTCAAGTGGAATGCGTTCATTTCCTCTAACCACAGAACTATAGCTATAGTTTCATTCCACTTGCAAAGAAAGAGCTTTAATTTCTAGAGTCAAGTAAGGATAGATTCACTATCTTATGCCTTTCCTTTCCTCAAGTTAGATGCCTTTCAAGTGCTTGTGAACTCATCCTAAGAAAAAAGTATTTACAGGAAGAATGACTAGAACTACAAGACCTACTAGATCTTATTCTTATACGGCTGCAAACTATATATTCTCGCCTCGGGATAGAATTCGATGGAAAAGCTATAAGCAACACAAAGTTTTCCTGTTGAATGAGGCTATCTCTTCTATCGCTCCTTACAAATGAGTCTTTTTCATATGAATTCCCCCATCATATCAGGGCTTCCTATAGAGGTCATGAATATTAGTTTGAATTTTTTACGCTAACGGTTCAAAGTTATGTTAATTTAGTTTTCATATTTTACACGACCACTCCTTACAAGTGAGCCTTTTTCATATGAATTCCCCCATCATATCAGGGCTTCCTATAGAGGCTATGAATATTAGTTTGAATTTTTTACGCTAACGGTTCAAAGTTATGTTAATTTAGTTTTCATATTGTACACGAACAATTTAAATATTTTTGGTACTATTCTCGGTCAATGTTTATGAAACACAAATTTTACTACTATATTTTTATTATAATATTTGTTTAAAAAACTTTTATAACATTAGCTTATATAGAGTGTTTCATTAGTTTAAATATTTATATTATTAATAAATATTTTATTTTTATTTTTGGTGGTTATGGCTTCAAAAAAAAAACTAAATTACGCATTTAAAATTTTATAATATTAGTTCAAAATTTGTGTAATATTAGTTCCAACATTGTGCTTTGTTATATAGTTCATACATTGTGTTTTATTAGTTAAAATATGTACAAGTGAAAAAAAATGTTAGAACTTATAGTATAGAAGTTTTGAAGGAACCAAACAAACATTTTGAACTAAAAAGTGATATGCATAAAGTTTTTTTAACAAAATAAATATAAATAATTTGTAGAAATAATTTGAATTAATAAAACGTACACAAATTTGAACTAAAATAATTATCATTAAAAAATTAACATGTTTCAATATCACAATACTCTACAATAGTATTATAACTAAATCTTGTCCTAACAATTCAAAAAAAAAAAAGGAATCTAAATTCGTATAAGATAATTAGAAAACATTTTTTTTGTTTAATTGATTAAATTTGCTTCGAAATACGGATATCCTTCGGCTATCTAAAAATTCTTTTTCCTAAAAATAAAATTTGTGATTCGTATCCGATTAGATGATCCAAATAAATCTTAAATTGACTGCGGTGAGAGCGAGACATTAATCGTTTTGTAATTTTAGTCTGACCGAATAACATCATTCATTAAGATAAACAATTATATTTACGGATTTCTTCGATGATTGAAGTTCTTGGAATGGATTTGTTTGTTCCGTTGGTACGAGTAAATGGCGTCAAGGATACTAGTAAACAAAGAAAATAGAGGCGTATATCGTAACTGTGATGGTGTAAATTGTGTAACTTAATACTAAAATTATTGTAACAAAATATATTACTATCGAGTAGGTGGGGGTTAATAAAACCTCCCCACATTCATAAGCTTACAAGCTATTAATAACCGGCAAAACGAGGGAGTTGGAAAAGATGGAGCTATTATAGGAGATGGTATGAGGCGTAAATAAGAGAGATGGTTCAGGGGCATTTAGGTCCACCCCTCTTGGTCTTCCAGTTGTTGTAGCAAGGGCAGACTTGCTTGTTACCATAGTAGCCAGGAGGCACGCATTCGCACTTCCTGCAACACTTTTGGCAAAAGAACATGCACGGCTTGTGGTATTGCGTCCTGCTGCACCTCCTCGCGCATTGCGAGGGACATTCTGCTCATAATTCACATAAATTAATATTTTTTTAAAAATAATTTATAATTTTATTACAAAAAAAAAAAATTACTTACGAGTTTGGGGCACACTCCCTGATCCATAATGGCCAGTGGCCAAAACCTGGGAAGCAAGCATGGAGAAGGCAAAGAGAGAAAGTATGAGGAGGCAGGCAAGCTTCACCATTTTTATTGCTTATTGATTCTTGAAATGTTATTGTGTGTTTGGGGTACTTTTTATAGAGTTTATTATGGAAAGCAAATCTAACTGACAAACTTCAATGTGGAGCTACTTTGCCTACTTTCAGCAATTGTGCCTTGATTTGTGCCACCGTCTCCGTTTCTCAAATTTACCCTTTGTGGGTCCAACTCACTTTTATTTGTTTAAAAAAAAAAAGTATTGTATTTTATTTGGCATTCAGAAAATATATAGAAAATATATATAGTTCATGTTGATTTATGATAATATGAGTTTAAGCTACGTTGCACGGAAACGGACACGGATACGGGAAACGGACACGGCGAGAAACGGGGAAGCGGTAATCCTAAAAATCTTAGGAAACGAAGACACGGCGAAAAAATATAAATAATATATCATTTTAAAGACCTTGCGAAGAGAAATTTATATATATTTAAAAAAAATATGCATATATGATATAACCAATGACACATGAATGCGCCATTAGTTATAGAAGTATTGATAAATAAAAATATTGATTGTGTTAAGTGATATTGAGGTAGTAGTTATGAATGTCTTATTCATCTTGAATTCGAAAAAGAAACCAAAACGTAAGATCATGGATGTCTTGTTCATCTCTTTTGTATCCCTCTTTGATCTCACACTGAGCCATCATTTATGATCATGATTTGGATGTGTCCGATCCATTCCCGATGTTGGAAACGTGTCTTGACCGTGTCCTCATTATTTTGACCGTGTCCGAGAAGTTTCCGGAAGCTTCCAAGTTTTCGACACGGGAGGACACGGGAAACGGCACTGTCTAGAAGTTTCCGTGCATCATAGAATTTAAGTCGAGAATCTTCGGGTTTTAGTTGGTTTAGAAACAGAAATCGATCGACCTTTGTCCTGAGGTCGATACTGAACTAGATTTTGAGTAATTTGCTTTTATGAGCAATATGTGTTGTGCTATCTTAAATTTTGTTGAACTTTATGTTACATATTATGTTATGTATTATATTACGCGATACTAGTAGGTGAGTTATGACTTGTTTGATGATATTGTAAGGAGAGACAATACAATAAAATAAGGTTTGGATATGGTATGATACAACAATTTATGTCCTAATTGAATTTTATGAGATAGGTTATGCTTAATCGTTTTTTTATGTTCTAATTTAATCATAGATTTGACGATCAATTTTTCATTGGCTGGAAAGATATTCAAAACAACGAAAAGTACGAGATGATTATATCCGACTCAAGACTGAACATTTGTTTATTTGACGAAGTCCATATTAGACGTGTTTTCAGAGAATTCAACTGTGTTGTTGCCCGATTGACTCATTTGGAAATCTCGATCTCCAACACCATTTTTTCTGAAGATTTCAAACCTCGTGTTCTTATTCAAAAGGATGTTTTAAGTTAGACTACCTCTAAAAGGTAGACCAATCTAACCGTTTTTCATTTTCATGAAAAAATAAAGTTAATTTTTGACCAATGGATATTTTTTTACTTATGTTCCAACCATTTCTTTTCTAGTTTGTTGAACAAGTTTAAAGGAGTATACCATAATTTTTTATATTATTTTATGGATTTTAGTATCAATAATGAATAGTGGGTTGTAGGGCTTGATTTGTCAGACATTTTTTTTCACGGTTTTTGGGGGTTTCGTCAAAGTTTACTTTCTAAATTTTGTTCTATTGATGAATGTTTGAGTTTGTTTGCATCGTTGTGTTTTTTGACGGCTATATATATTTAACTCTATACATTTTATTGAATTCTCGTCTTTAACATTTCCAATAGACCGAGTATTTTTTTTTTTAATTTACCTTATTCCGACAATGCTACTACAACAATGATCGGCTCATTCCTCACATACTTCACATTCAGTATAATCTTCATGATCGTGTTTTGACATGTTTTCGTCCTCCTTCCTTTCACACCATTTCTTGATTTTCATCAGTTTATCGGATTGTAAACTTGAAAATTTTTTCGTCGCGGGTTTCTTTTACCTTTTGATTTATTGTTTGGTTAACATGATCGAGTTTCTTTCTTCTACCATACAAGTTAAGTTTTCTTCGATAAAGTCTGATACCGCAAGTTCACAACTCTGTAAAAGTGTAAAGTACAAACTCAAAAAAAATGAATAAAATATGTCAAGTTTAAACTAAAAACGAAGGTGAAAAAAAGAAGAAAAACTATTACAGGGGCATTTATGGAATTCAGGTTTCCGTTGTTTGTGGCGTGTTGCAAGTTAAATTTTAAAAACAATTTAAAATTTTCCGCCGAATGCGTTATGCCGATCATGAAATTTTAACAAATTTTGTTTAACAACTAGGCGTTTGGTTTATACAATTTTCATGCGATTCACCAAATAATCACGAGATATTGATAACTTGAATAAATATACTTGACTTAAGTATAATTCGGTTCTTAGCGTGTTACCTTCATGATTGTTCAGTTTTATAAGGTTGGTTTATTAACATGTATTAAAATTGTTTCCGTTGTTTGTCTATTGGTATTAGTGTGTATTAAAGGTTTATGTTACAGGTCTTTTGATATTAGTGTATATTAATTGTTGATATTACAAGTCTCTTGATATTAGTGTGTATTAAAGGTTGATGTTACAAGTCTTTTTATTTGCATATACTTAATGTAAGTATGGCTTCCAAGGATCTGACCGCCTCCAACAACCGCGGAACAACACCCGTGCCCCCTCCAACCACCGCAGGCGCTCTTACCCTCCTTCTTGGTCTAGTGAACGCCCCTAAAACCGCTCATATGGCTTCCAAGGATCGGATTGCCACCCCTTGCTTCCTCCCTTGATGCCTACAGGAGGCCCCGAGTCCCATGACAAATATGTGGCCAAACAAATTACCGAACACTCAATTGTTGGAATAGGCTAAATGAGACGAACTTCCCGCCTCACCGTCGTAGCAACTCCTCACAACAAGGCTCTTTGGTTGCTCCACCCCGGTCTGCTTAACTCGGCTAGTCTCTCGTCACCCTCTTTCGTGGTTGATCCATCATGGTACTTTGATACGGGTGCAACGGATCATGTCACATCGCAATTTGCGAACATGCATATGTCGGAGCCTTATAGTGGTGGTGATCCTCTTGAAGTTGGGAACGGTAACCATTTGTCAATTTCAAATATTGGCTCTTCTACTTTACGTGCGTTGCATAATTCCATTAAACTAACCTCCATTTTATATATGCATTCAATCACAAAAAATATCTTTAGTGTTGCCAAACTTACAAGAGATAATGATGCTTATATGATTTTCTTTCCGACCTTTTGTCTTGTCAAGAATTTACATGGTCAAACCATACTATGAGGCACCCTTGAAAACGGCCTATATCGTTTCACCCTACCACACCCTCACCATCCAACTCCCATGCATTGCTGAGTTCACGTACCTCTCTCGAAGGTTGGCATCGTCATCTTGGTCATCTTCACGAGTCTGTCTTTCGCTCTATAGTATCTAAGTTTAAACTGCCACTATTATTAATAAACTCCCACATGTGTGTGACGCTTGCCAACTAGGTAAAAGTCATAGAGAACATCTTGCACCGTCTCATGTGCCGTCTACAAAACCGTTTGATTTAATATATTCTGATGTTTGGAGTTCTTTTCTGGTTCTTTCTTTGAACGGATCACGTGACTTTCTGTTCATTATTGATGATGCAACTAAATTCGTTTGGATATATTTCATGTCACAAAAAATCACAAGTATAGGATATATTTGTCGCGTTCCATAAAATGGTTCAAACACAATTTAAGTCCTCCATTCGCTTTGTACTAACCGATGGTGGAGGGGAATACCGCTCTCTTACAAATTTTTTCAGCTCCTAATATATCCTTCATCGCATCTTGTGCCCTCACACTCCACAACAAAATGGAGCCGTTGAACGCCGTAATCGTATTGTTATCGAAAAAGGTTTCTCCCTCTTAGCACATGCCTCTCTCCCTCAAATCTTTTGGGAGCATGCATTTCATACCGCCACATATCTTCATAATCGTACCATATCGTCTACTCTTAATCACAAATCACTTTACGACCTTCTCTACAACCGTACTCCCGATTATAACTTCCTCAAGAGTTTTGGATGCCTTTGTTATCCTTTCCTCCGCCCATATCATCCTCAAAATATTGACTTACGTTCTCTTCCGTGTCTCTTCCTTGGTACAACTCGAAACACAAAGGATATCTTTGGCTATCATCTTCTAACTTCGAGATTGTATGTGGCTCGGCATGTCATTTTCGATGAAACGTCCTACCCCTATCATTTACTCACAACCCACGCAACCTCTCATTCCTGCCCTAACCCACCTGGCCATGTGATACTTGATAACCTACTACCACTTGCCACCCTTAAAGCCTCCTCACCCACGCTTCATGTGCAACCCACTCCCCGTGTAATAACCGAACAACCAGTTCCAACCACTGAACAAACCGCCACAAGCCCTATACTGCCCTCCTCCGATACCACCTCACTATCCCCTACACGGTCCCCCCCCCCCCACCCTCCTCCTCTTCTTTCCCCTCCTCCACTTATCCGACGCTCCTCCCACTCTCAAACACCAAACACCCTCCTTCGTGATTACATTTGTTATCTTACAAATCAAAAGGTACCCACTGAACCGAAAACCTTCCCCTAAGCCTCTAAGCACCGTAAATGGAAATTAGCAATGGAAGAAGAGTATGGAGCTCTTATGGAAAACAATACTTGGGAACTTGTTCCTCGCTCTAATATTTCTAACCTAGTTGGTTGCAAATGGGTTTACATGATCAAGACTAACGTTGATGGGAGTATTCAATGTTACAACGCACGTCTTGTTGCCAAATGTTTTCACCAAGAAGAAGGATCGGAGTTGACTACTTTGACACGTTTTGTCCGGTTGTTAAACCGACCACCATTCGAGTCGTTATTTCTATTGCCTTATCTCGGGGTTGGTCCATTCGCCAACTTGATGTGAACAATGTCTTCTTGAATGACGATTTTGATGAAACGGTGTACATGGAACAACCACCAGGATTTGCAAATCCGTCATTGCCCTCTAATGTTTGTAGGCTTCGTAAAGCTCAATATGGTCTCAAACAGGTGCCTCGGGCTTGGGTCAACAAACTCAAACTCTTTTTCACCTCCAATGGGTTTTGAGCATGTCTCTCCGACACATCCCTATTTGTGTTTCAATCCAAGACTGACGTCATTTATGCCCTTGCATACATCGATGATCTTATTGTTACCGGTTCCAACACCGCGTTAATCACTAGTCTTGTTACCACTCTAAACAAGGCGTTCTCCTTAAAAGACCTTGGTTCGCTTCACTTTTTCTTGGTATTCATGTTAACTGTGTCGGATCCTCTTCGCGCTTACATCAATACAAGTTCATCATAGATGTCATTGTTCGTGGCAAGATGGAAGGTTGCAAGCCCATTCGGTCCCCGACAGAGTCATCCTCTCGCTTGACTCTTGATGGTGACACCCGGTTGATGATCCTCGCATATACCGGATAATTGTTTGGTGCCTTACAATATATCACAATCACTCGCCCCGACATTGCATATACCGTCAATCGTGTATGTCAATTTATGCACTCGCCTCACACTCCTCACTAGCAAGCCGTCAAGCGTATCCTTTGCTATCATCAAGGTACTATTTCCTCCGAGCTCTCTATTTATCCTTCCACTTCACCTCGACTCATGGCTTACAGTGACGTTGGGTGAGCTGCTGACAAGGCCGATTTTTCGGTCAGAATATGACTTTGTTATTTACCTTGGCGATAACCTCATCAGCTGGACCTCGAGAAAACAACGTGTCATGGCCGGTCGAGCACTGAGGCAGAGTACAGGGTTGTTGCCTACACCACCGCTGAGTTCATGTGGATTTTCCAACTCCAACATGAACTTGGTCTTTCTACACCATCTTCACCATTGCTCCTTTGTGCGACAATTCCGTGGTCGGCTCTCGCTCGAAACATATCCACCTTGATTTTTTTTTTGTGCGAGAACAGGTTGAGTCTAAGCAACTTGAAGTTCGTCACGTCTCGTCCAAAGCTCAAATTGAAGATATTTACCAAGCCGCTTGGCTCTACTCGATTTTGTGCGTTGTTGTCCAAGCTCTAAGTTCGTGATCATCCTTGATCTTGCGGGGGGTATTAACGTGTGTTAAATTGTTTCCGTTATTTGTCTCTTGGTATTAGTGTGTATTAAAGGTTGATGTTACAAGTCTCTTGATATTAGTGTGTATTAATGGTCGATGTTACAAATTTCTTGATATTAGTGTGTATTAAGAGTTGATGTTATAAGTCTTTTATTTGTATATACAAAATGTAAATATGGTCATTAGTTTAGTATTATAACTTATATGTATACATTACTGATGACTAATGAAGTTTATGGAAAAATTGTTATCATTATTTTCTCTTTCAAACCCATGTACATTCACATGGGTATATATATATATATATATATATATATATATATATATATATATATATATATATATATATATATATATATATATATATATATAAATTTATGTTATAATAAGACAATAAATCTAGGTATACTGATACAATGGGCCAAGAAAAACATATTTTGGGCCCATGGATTAATGGGCCCGGGGCGACAGGGGGTGCGGGGGGCTTAGCCCCGCGGAGGATTCTATCTATTTATTGAATTTTATCTATTTATAAGGAATTCTATCTATTTGTAGGATTCTATTATTTATAGGACTCTATCTATTAATAGAGGATTCTATCTATTTGTGGTTATAAATAGATAGGTGCAAGGTTGTATTCATTATCCACCAAAGTATATTGAAAACCCTAGCTGCAAGGTTTGTGCAGCAAAACCACAAAACCTTTTGTCTTCTCTTCTTCTCTCTATTTCTGAAGTAACTCGTTGAAAGATCTCAACAATTGGTATCAGAGCAAGGTTGTCGATGAGTTTCGTTGCAAAATTTGAGGTTCCGCGATTCAACGGAACTGGAAACTTCGGTCTTTGGCAGCGACGAGTTAAGGATCTGCTAACGCAGCAGGGGATGTTGAAGGCGCTGAAGGAGACAAAACCGGAGTCGTTGAAAGACGACGAATGGGAGGAGATGCAGGAAAAGGCAGCGTCGGTCATTCGGCTCTGTTTGGCAGACGAGGTAATATACCACGTTATTGATCTCAAGTCTTGTCAAGAAATTTGGACTCAATTGGAGAAACGGTATATGTCAAAATCTTTGTCTAGCAAATTGTATCTCAAACAAAAATTGTATGGGTTGAAAATGGTGGAAGGTTCTGACTTGGTAAAACACGTGAATATTTTCAATCAAATTATTGGGGATTTGGCTCGGGTGGATGTAAAACTTGGAGATGAAGATAAAGCTATGATCTTGCTATGTTCTCTACCCTCTTCATATGAGAATCTGGTGATGACGTTGACGTGTGGGAAAGACGAGATAAGTCTTGATACGGTGTCAACAGCGTTGCTTTCACAAGCCGAACGACGACAACATACCAGTGAGAGTTCTCAAAGCGAAGGGTTGTATGTTAGAAGCAACCAGGATAGAGGGAGGACGAAAGAGAAGCAAGAAGGAAGCAACAAGCAATCCAGGTCTAAGTCCAAGGGTAAAAAGCCAGTAACTTGTTACTTCTGCAAGGAGGAGGGTCACTTCAAACGTGATTGTCCTGCCAGGAAGAAGAAGTACGAAGATAAGAAGTCAGAGGAATCTTCAAGATCAGCAAACGTGGTGCAGAAAGATGACTCAGATGGTGCAGATTCTGATATGCTCTCTGTGACGTCAGGCAACTACTCAGATGTATGGATCATGGATACGGGATGTTCGTTTCACATGACTCCGAATAGAGATTGGTTTGAGACGTACAAGTCTGGAACTTTTGGCTCCGTCCGATTAGGAGACAACAAGGCTTGTGATTTTGTTGGCATTGGGCAGATAAAGGTGAGGATGCACGATGGTGTGATTCGAACATTGATTGACGTGCATCACATTCCAACTCTAAAGAAAAATCTGATTTCCTTGGGGAGTTTACATTTAAAAGGGTTCTGTTTTAAAATAGAAAAGGAATGTGTAAAGGTGAGCAGGGGGCAATGACAGTTATGAAGGGGCAGATTACATCGGGTAATATCTACCGGTTGGTAGGGAGTACCGTTGTAAGTGGAGTTGCAGCCGTGGCTTCTGAGACAGATTACACAACTCTGTGGCATATGCGCCTGGGTCACATTGGCGAAAGGGGGATGATTGAGCTTCACAAGCGAGGTCTCCTGGATGGTGTGAAGAGTTGTAAGATAGACTTCTGCAAGTTTTGCATGATCGGAAAACAATCCAAGGTGTCTTTTAAGACAAGTCAGCACAACACAGGTGGAATTCTTGATTATGTGCATTCTGATGTGTGGGGACCAACTCAGGTGTCGTCCCTAGGAGGATCTAGGTATTACGTCACTTTCATTGATGATTATTCAAGGAAGGTCTGGGTGTATTTTCTAAAGTATAAATCTGAAGTCTTCAGCAAGTTCAAGCTATGGAAGGCGGAAGTGGAAAATCAGACAGGGAGAAAAGTGAAGTATTTGAGATCTGATAATGGGACAGAGTACACGGATTCTCAGTTTCAGAGTTTTTGTGGTGAGCATGGCATTCAGAGACATTATACAGTGCGGAAGACACCACAACAGAATGGTGTTTCTGAGAGGATGAATCGGTCCATTGCAGAAAAAGCGCGGTGTCTTAGATTGAATGCAGGGCTTCCAAAGCAATTCTGGGCAGAGGCAGTGAGCATGGCGGTCTATTTGATAAATAGATCACCTCGGACTTCTCTTGACGGGAAGGTTTCAGAGGAGGTATGGACTGGTTCTGATTTAGACTTATCAAATTTGAAGATTTTTGGCAATCCAACATATGTGTTGATTCCAGGTGATGAGCGAACAAAGCTGGATGCAAAGTCTAAGAAGTGCATTTTTCTGGGTTATGAGAAAGGTGTGAAGGGTTTCAAGTTTTGGGATCCTGTTGCAAAGAAACGAATGATCAGTCGAGATGTTGTATTTGATGAGCAGGCAATGCTTCTACATGCCAAGGAAGTTAGGAAACCTGCAGTTACAGAGACTGAATCCAGATCAGCAGTGGAGGTGGAGCTTTCAGATTCTAGCACACCTACACCAGCAGGTGGTGAGCATGATGTAGATCAACAACAGGTTGAGAGTCTTGTTTCTGGCAGAAGCAGACGCATCACAAGGGCCCCTATAAGATATGGTTTTGAGGAGATGGTTAATTATGCTCTAGTCATTGGCACAGATGATCCATCCAACTTTCGAGAGGCTACTCATAGTCAGGAGAAAGAAGGATGGGTAGGTGCTATGGCTGAGGAGATGGAATCTCTCCATAAGAACAGGACGTGGGAGCTGGTTCCTCTTCCAGCAGGTAAGAGGGCAATAGGATGCAAATGGGTGTTCAAGAAGAAACAAGACATCTCAGAGAAAGAAGGTATAATGTACAAGGCACGACTAGTAGCAAAGGGTTACTCACAGAAGAAGGGGATTGATTATGACGAAATTTTTTCTCCTGTGGTCCGACACACGTCTATCAGATTGGTGTTGGCATTGGTAGCTAGCTGGGATTTGCATCTGGAGCAGATGGATGTGAAAACAGCTTTCCTTCATGGTGATTTGGAGGAGGAGATCTACATGGAGCAACCAGAGGGTTTTGTCCAGCCGGAAGAGGAGAAACTTGTATGCAAGTTGACAAAGTCATTGTATGGTCTGAAGCAGGCTCCTAGGCAATGGTACAAGAAGTTTGACTCTTACATGCTTCGGATAGGCTACCAGAGATGTGAGTATGATTGTTGTGTTTATGTGAAATATTTGGATGATGGATCACCCTTATACTTGCTATTATATGTTGATGACATGCTAATTGCTGGAAAGAATATTGATGATGTTGTTGAGTTGAAAACCTTGTTGAGCAATGAATTTGACATGAAGGATCTTGGTGTTGCAAATAAGATCCTTGGTATGGAGATTCGCAGGGAGAGAAGTTCTGGGAGGTTATGGTTATCTCAAAAGACTTACATTGAGAAAGTGCTTGATAGATTCGATATGGCCAACTCCAAATCTGTCAGCACTCCTCTAGCGAATCACTTCAAGCTCTCCTCAGCTCAGTGTCCGAAGTCTGATGGAGAAATCAAAGATATGTCCAAAGTTCCTTATGCAAGTGCAGTTGGTTGCTTGATGTATGCTATGGTGTGTACAAGACCTGATTTGGCCCAAGCTATTAGCCAAGTGAGCAAGTATATGTCTAATCCTGGGAGAGAACACTGGGCGGCCGTCAAGTGGATACTCAGGTATTTGAGGGGTACTGCTGACCGTGGAATTATGTTTGGTGGCCAGGAAGGAGATCCTTCAGTTGTAGGGTATGTTGATTCAGACTATGCCGGTGACCTTGACAACCGGAGGTCCACTACAGGGTATGTCTTTACTCTTGCTGGGGGGCCTATATGTTGGAGATCAGTTTTGTAGTCTGTAGTAGCCTTGTCTACAACTGAGGCAGAGTACATGACTTTAGCAAAGGCAGCTAAGGAGGCTCTGTGGATTAGAGGAATTGTGGAGGAACTGAGTGTTGAGCAAGGTGGAGTTGAGGTACATTGTAATAGTCAGAGTGCTATATATCTAGCTAAGAATCAGGTGTACCATGCTCGGACTAAACATATTGATGTGAAATTTCACAAGATTAGAGAGCTAGTAGCTTCTGGTGAGATCATCCTGGAGAAGGTACACACTTCTCAGAATGCAGCTGATATGATGACCAAACCGGTTACCGCAGACAAATTCAAGCATTGCTTGGATTTGGTTCATGTCACTCGTTGTTAGATGAGTGAAAAAGCCCCCTGTCAAGAGAAACAAGGAGGATCCGACGACAAGATCTTGGAGTTGTATACGTGTTTCCAAATTTTTGTATTAGATTATGTTGTCTAGGTGGAGATTGTTATAATAAGATAATTATATTTATATATTTTAAAAACCATTATTTATTTATATAAATAAAGTAACTTTAACACTTCATTTTGATATTTTTAACAAAAAATTAATCGAACCATAGCTTAATTTCTATCAATTTTAATTTACTAAAAATTTTTGTTTTCCTTAGGCGAGTTATATATTTCTTTTAATTCAAATGAAAAATATAATGTAACTTCACATCTTCTTGGTGGTTAATTAATTGTCAAACCTTCCATGTTCGAAGATGGTGAAAAAATTAAAAACCAAAACATCTCTGTTCATTGATAGTTTTGCAATCTAACGGGCTTAGAGCCTTAGAGGCAACCATGATTGTGAATCGTTGCGTGTTGCGTGTAGGCTAATGAGATATTGAGATGTGTCCAGACCAGAGTGTAAGTGAATATTGAAGAGTACGTTGATGTAGCTTTACATTAAACCCACACCAAGTATAATAGGCTTTGTTTTGTTTGCTCAAATACGATTCATGTAGTATCATGTATCTTCTGTTTTTTGGCAGTAATGTTCCTCTTAGTTTGTTTTAAATTAAATGTTATTCACAAAAATGAGGATGATTTGAGTCGATTATTTTCACTTGCTAGCTCCTGCATAGACCTGACAATACGGACCGGCCCGTTTGCCCGGAAAACGGGCGGATATGGTGTAGTAGTCGGGTTTGATCGGGCTCTAGGTCCGGCCCACTGGACGGGTACGACGGAGTGTGCGGCTTGTTTTAAAAAAATCGCTATATTGGATATTGAAATTGGGTAACTAATATTAGATAACCGAAGTGAAGTTGGATATGTAACGTTGGACATTGAAATCGGGTAACTAATATTGGGTAACCGAAGTAAAGTTGAATATGTAACGTTGGGTATTAAAATCGGGTAATTAATATTGGTTAACCGAAGTTGGATAACCGAAGTGAAATTGATTATGTAATGTTGGATATTAAAATCGGGTAACTAATATTGGATAACCGAAGTTGGGTAACAGAAGTGAAGTTGAATATGTAACGTTGGGTATTAAAATCGGGTAACTAATATTGAGTAACCGAAGTGAAGTTGAATATGTAACGTTGGGTATTAAAAATCAGGTAACTAATATTGGGTAACCTAAGTGAAGTTGGATATGTAACATTGGGTATTGAAATCGGGTAACTAATATTGGGTAACTAAAGTGAAGTTGGATATGTAACGTTGAATATAAAAATCGGGTAACTAATATTGGATAACCGAAGTGAAGTGAAGTTGAATATGTAGCGTTGAGAATTAAAATCGGGTAACTAATATTGGATAACCGAAGTGAAAATGAATATGTAACGTTGGATATTAAAATCGGATAACTAATATTGGGTAACCAAAGTGAATTTGGATATGTAACGTTGGATATTAAAATCGGGTAACTAATATTGGGTAACCGATGTGAAGTTGGATATGTAACATGTAAGGTCGCATTTTTATATTTATTTTAATTAATGGAGAATTATTTTCGGGTTTGTATCCTTGTTATCGGGCGGGTCGAAAAGTTTACAATACGAGAACAAAAGAACCCGTAAATAAATTAGTGGGAACCATTTCCTTTTAACCTAATTTTCACATTTTTCTCTCCCCTCCCTCCCTCCTCTCTCCTCCCTCACTTCTCTCTCCCCGTGCAGTTCCTCTTCCGATCTTCTGGCTTCCTCGTCAACAGGCAGCAGCAGCCGCATAGGAGATCTCCGTCGCCGTCGCACCCGCACCCGCCCAGCCGCCACCGTGTGCCGACCGTCACCGTTGCGCCACCAGGAAGCCGTAGCCGCTAGCCTTACCGACAAGAGGGCGTGGTCGTGTGCGGCAACCCTGCTCCTCTGTTGCGTGGACGACTCCGGCATGCTCGCCGTCGTTCCGCCACAAATTTGCCGTCGCCGGCAGCCACCTTCCACGCCGGAACCAACCAGCCTTCCCTCTTCTTAGGGTGTGTATTCGATCGATTTTGGGTGAGATTCTTGTGGTTTTTGTTGCACAAACCTTGCAGCTAGGGTTTTCAATATATTTGGTAGATAATGAATACAACCCTAACCTATCTATTTATAACTATAAATAGATAGAATTCTCTATAAATAGATAGAGTCCTATAAAAAGATAGAATTCTATAAATAGATAGAATCCTCCGCGGGGGCGGAGCCCTCCGCACCCCCTGTCGCCCCGGGCCCATTAATCCATGGGCCCAAAATATGTTTCCCCTGGCCCATTGTATCAGTATACCTAGATTTATTGTCTTATTATAACAATCTCCACCTAGACAACATAATCTAATACAAATATTGGAAACACATATAAAACTCTAGGATCTTGTCACCAGATCCTCCTTGTTTCTCTTGACATGGGGCTTTCTCATGGCCCCTGCGGCTCCTGGCGCCTCCTGGTACCGCCTAGCGCCTCCTGGCGTCGCCCCTGCGGCTCCTGGCGCCTTCTGGTGCCGCCTGGCGCCTCCTGGCGCCGCCCCTGCGGTTCCTGGCGCCGCCCCTGCGGCTCCTGGCGCCTCCTCTGCGGTTCCTGACACCTCATGGCGCCGCCCCTGCGGTTCCTGGCACCGCCCCTGCGGTTCCTGGCGCCTCCTAGTGCCGCCCAAGCGGTTCCTGGCGCCGCCCCTGCGGCTCCTAGCACCGCCTGGTGCCGCCCCTACGGTAGCCTGAGCCGCCCCTGCGGTTTCCTGGATCCGCACCCGCGGCTCTGTTGATCCACCCCCGCGGTCACACTGCAGAAGCTCGTCTTCTTCGTCTTCAACATCCCCTGCTGCGTTAGCAGATCCTTAACCCGTTGCTGCCAAAGACCGAAGTTGCCAGTTCCTTTGAATCGCGGAACCTCAAATTTTGCAACGGAACTCATCGACAACCTTGCTCAGATACCAGTTGTTGTGATCTTTCAACGAGTTACTTCAGAAATAGAGAGAGAAGAGAAGACAAAACGTTTTGTGATTTTTGCTGCACAAACCTTGCACCTAGGATTTTCAATATACTTTGGTGGATAATGAATACAACCCTAAACCTATCTATTTATAACTATAAATAGATAGAATCCTCTATAAATAGATAGAGTCCTATAAAAAGATAGAATTCTATAAATAGATAGAATCCTCCGCGGGGGCGGAGCCCCCGCACCCCCTGTCGCCCCGGGCCCATTAATCCATGAGCCCAATAAAAGTTTTTCCTGGCTAATTGTATCAGTATACCTAGATTTATTGTCTTATTATGACAGTAATTATATGACAATGTGATTAATTGTAAGAGTTTGATGAGTTTTGTGATATTTGAGATGATTGTAGAATTTGACCTATTATTATAGGTAATTGGATATTTCGGAGATGTTGAGTTGATCTTGTCATAGCTTTTATGAGTAAATTATATGTGATGAAGTGTTGAGAAATATTAGGAGTTGGTATAAAATTTGCATGTGGTGGGTAATTATAGAAGGTTGGAAAGAGATGAATGAGGTCGACCAAATTTGAGAATGGTTGTTATGTCTTGATTTTTATGTGATTGAATAGACCGCTTTAGTCATAGCGTTGACATATGCCTATCAATTTGTGTTTAGGCTCGAGATTGATTTGAGACAGCCGTAGGAGGATCGTTGGAGTGTACTTTGTGTTTGACGAGGTGAGTCTCCGGACTTACTTAGTTGCCGTTCCGTTCAGATTTCATTGTTGGTAACTGTAGATAGAAATGGATTTTCCCTATCTTCAAAATTATTATTATTATATATCTGTAATACAGGTTTGAATTATACGTAAATTAGATATCATATATTTTTACAACTGGTGACTATCGGTATAGGGCATGGGTTGGTGACCTTGTCGAGGGAGTGATGTCTCATGCATGGCCATACGACGTGGTGGGAACCCCTTTCATATATATACATATAAAACCTTGCATTCATGTTTTGGACGGTGCTCTAGTAGGGACCGAGCCGGGGAAAGAAGACAGTTAATCAGAATGAGAGACGGAATTACAAATTACCGTAACCATCGTATACCGGAGGGGTACATATGACTTGAGATAGAGAAAGCGTTGCGTTACCCCGTTGCCGAGAGTTGAGAGAGGATGCATCATTGCATTCATGAACATATCATAAACATCATTCATACTCGCATGTTCATATCCTATTTAAGTTATTATTATGTTGATTGTGGTTTATTATTTTTGTTATTAGTATGGATGATTGTAAGACTTGTTTGGAAGACATTTGTAGGTTTACATATGTCTTATTTAGTTGTTACTGGTATAATAGCTCTCTCTCTCTCTCTCTCTCTCTCTATATATATATATATATATATATATATATATATATATATATATATATATATATATATAATCATATGCATTTCCCTACTTACGTATCCTAAAACTTATTTTGGGTTTCCTTGTTCTGCTCTACTTTTACTAACTCTGATTATGTGATCTTAGGGCCTTACCCTAGATTTGGGAACGTTAGCTAACGGGTTTTCTCCTGTTTTGTTGTTAGGTTCTGCTCCTGATATCAGGTACGCTATTGATGTTACCCTCCAACTCGATGGTGTTCAGCCGGACTTGCAAGTGCCTTAGGATTGAGATTTTTTTTTTTAATATTGTTGGATGGTTTGCTAGACGGTAGTCTTTGCTGGTTTAGACGTTTCTTTTTGAACCTTTGTTAAGGCTGTTACATTTTATTTCTTGAAATCTAGTATGTCAGCATACATTAACATCGTTTTGCACACTTTTTCTTGATAAACAGGTTGGGTGTTTTTATTTCTTATTTTGTCGTGTCCTTGTTGAAAGGTCCAATTGTTGTTGTTGTTGTCAAACTGTTAATGATGATTCCATTGTGCGAATCTAAACCTCGTGATGCCTCGGTTGCTGAAATTGGGGCGTTACAACTTGGTATCAGAGCATAGGTTGACAACAAGGGCACTTGTACCCTGAACTTTGATGTGATAACCCAACTAAAACAAAACTCAGCCCGAGTTTTGACATTTTAAAGGGAATTTTCAAGGGATTTGAAATATGTATCTTTTGTCTTTCCAAATCATGTTGCATAGTCGGGTTGGGTTAGTAAGGCACGAAGGAGGTTCTCACCATCGGGCGGAAGAACTCGAGTATATAGTTGAGAGGTATTATGTTAGTACAATTTAGTTAACACGGAGATTGCTCTTTACAATTATGGCTCGTTCTGGAGATGTTGAGTTTCCCACCTCCCGAGGACGAGGTAGGGGTAGAGGTCGTGGTCGTGGTTGAGGTAGAGGCAGAGCTATACCGATGTCTGGACCACCCGAGGAAGTGCATGTGGAAGAGGTAAATGAGGGTGTGGTCCCATATGAAGTAAATCACTCTATAGCCGCATCAGGGCGAGTGTCCTTGAATGACCCGGCTTTCTGAGCTATGCTGCAAGAGATTGTTGTTGATGTCCTAGAGAGGCTATTTGAAGGAAGGGATGCACCAATGCCGTCCCGTGATGTCTCCCGCAGATCTGAGACAGTGATACCATGCAAGAGAGCCTCACCCCTTAAGGCGCCGACTGCTAGTGTACCAGTGATCCATATGCCACCCCCACCAGCTCAAGGGGAATTGTAGAGATCAGTGGAAACTGAGTGAGACCGAGGAGAATTACGGGAGCCGGGCCTGATAAATGGTCAAAGGCTTTCCACCAGATGAAGGTTCCTGTTTTCACAAGAGAAGCCGGAGGAGAGGTGGAATTATGGCTTGGACGTGTTTCTTCAGCTTTAGATTCCTTGAGAGCACCCGCATGATGCAGGTTGAAGTTAGTTCAGACATTGCTTGAGGGTGACACTTTTCTTTAGTTGTTCTCCAGACTTCACGATAAGGTGAAGAGTTTTGAGGAGTTCCGAGTGCTTATGAGAGAGAGGTTTTGCCCTTCAGCATTCAGAGAGGCCCGTGCCATAGCATTTCAAGATGCTGAGCCATAGGAGATACCAATAGAAGAGGCAATTAAGAAGTTTAAGAGGGAGTTGACCTTTGTAGTTGAAGATTACCCGACCGAGAGACAGCATATACAAGCGTTTGCTAGAAGGATGAGGCAAGAGATTCGTGCTTATGCTTCAGGATTCAAGTGTACAACATTGAGTCAGTATCAAGACTTGGCTATGACATATGAGATGTCTCATCCAACTCTCAAGAGGATGGACAATGCTCAAGGACCGGCTAAAAGACCGAAGATTCCATCTAGTTCCGGAGGGGATAGTAGACCGAGCTTTACCCCACATAACACTTTTCCTCCTACTCGACGCCCGACTTTTGATCATCAACGTGAGACAACATGTTCAGTGGGCTCTAACGGGTCAAGACGTTGTTTTAACTGTGGAGGTTCAGATCACATCAAGAGGGAATGTAGGATGAGACCTGTCACATGTTATTCTTGTGGACTGGTAAGCCACCGAGCTACATCCTGTACTTCGAGACCTATGGCATCATATGGATCTTCACCGGCTAGGGTTACTACAGGGCCGAGACAGGCACCTTCACATTTTACAGCACCGGTACCGGGCCGTGGACGAGGCCGCGGTGGCGAGGTAAGTTCAGCTAGTGGATCTGGGGCCGGCCAACCCCGTGTGCGAGAGATGAACAGGACCAATGCTCCAAAGGCGCCTACTGAAACAGGTACTATTTGGATTCAGTCTGAGCCAGTTAAAATCCTTTTTGATACAGGAGCTACCCATTGTTTTATTGCTACATCATGCGTAGATAGATTGCATCTAGAGACCACAGTAGGGTCGCCTTTCATAGTAGGGCTCCCAGATGGGAGCAAGGTATCAGGAAATAGAGATATTTTGTAGTGTCCTGTTCGTTTAGTTGGAAAGATTTGGCCCACAGATTTTATTGTCGTGACTTTACCCCATGATGATGTGATATTGGGGATGTATTGGATGATTAGATACCGAGCACGCTTGAATATAGACCGTTGGACGATTACAATGACTTCACCGGAGGAGACCCAACATGTGTGTCAATGTCTAGATCCCGCTATATCATAGGTAGTACTCCGTGCTATTCAAAGGGTAAAGCCCCTTAATGATAGAGATGTGGGATATTGGTGTTACGCCTTGCAGGAGCGGGCGAACATAGAAGTGACAGAGATTCCGGTGGTAAGAGAGTTTGAGGATGTGTTTGCTGCGGATCTACCTGGTTTGCCCCCAAAGAGGAAGGTGGACTTTAGTATTGATTTGTAGCAAGGGACGAGACCAATCTCGAAGGCTCCTTATCGTATGGCACCCACAGAGATGAAGGAACTCAAGACCTAACTGGAGAAGTTATTAGAGAAAGGGAAAGTTAGACCGAGTGCATCACCTTGGGGAGCCCCCGTGTTGTTTGTAAAGAAAAAGATGGATCCATGAGGTTGTGCATTGATTACCGAGATATTAACCGAGTCACTATCAGAAACAAGTATCCACTTCCCCGGATTGAGGACTTGTTAGATCAACTCCAAGGAGCAGTGGTTTTCTCTAAGATTGACTTAAGATCTGGATACCATCAGTTGAGGGTTCGGGAAGAGGACATTCCGAAAACGTCTTTCTGTACCCGTTATGGCCATTATGAGTTCGTTGTCATGCCTTTCGGACTCACTAATGCCCCCACCGTGTTCATGGAATTAATGAACCGCATCTTTATCGAGTACTTGGACCGATTTGTGGTAATTTTTATCGATGACATCTTGGTGTATTTGTAAGAGCCTTGATCTTTTGGAGCCATTTTGGCCTTAGCCGCCCCCGCGGGTTTGTAGAGCCGCCCCTGCGGCTGAGCCATGATCCGCCCCTGCGGCCAAGGAATCCGCCCCTGCGGTTTCCTGCGGCTGTAGCCAGCTTTGTTGACTCTTTGACCGTGCTTTGCCTTTCTTTTCCTTCCTTCTTAAGTTTCTCCTTGGCCTGCAGAGCAAGGGTTTCTTCACTCTTTTTCCCAGCCTTACGTCCTCCTTGTTTACCATTCTTACTCCTTGATCTTCTTCTTGGTTTCCTTAGAGTTTGGAAGTGTTTTGGTGTAGCCTTGTGTGTGTTTGATGATGATGATGATGGTAGAGGTGTTGCTGAGCTTGAGAGCTAGCTGAGGAGGTTGTTGATCTTCTTTCCAGCTTAGGACCACAAGTGTGGCATGTATTCTCCTTCTTCTCTTCTTTCTTCCTTTGATTCCTCTTCATAGCTTAGGATTAGATGTATGTTGATGTAGATTAATGTTGGTATATGTATGTATATGGTTGTATGTGACTTTGGGATGAAGAATACGTGAGTTAATCACGTGAAGAGCCGAAGAGGAACCGCGGGATCACCTTTTGCACTGTCGCCGCCCCCACGGTCCAGCAAAGCCGCCCCTGCGGGTACCTAGTCACCGCACCCACACCCGGAATCTGCCGCCCTCGCGGCCACTGTCCCAGCGCCTGCGCTTGCCTGCGGCCTTGTCACCGCGCATGCGGCTGAGCTTTTCCGCGCCTGCGGATTGCCTGTTCCGCCCCTGCGTCTTTCCATCATGCAGGTGCGTCTTGTCCCGGGTCTACCTAGAGTAAGGTAGATCCTTTCCTTTCCTAGTATGAGCGGGTTAGTAGCATGCTAGGTATGTGTAGGAGGATAGAATGATGAGGATGTGATATATTTGTATGCCGGTTATGGTTTTGAGGTTTATGAGTTAGGATATGATCCTTATGGATCCCTTGGGTCTAGGTGTGACCCCTGTTATGGATATGAGTTGATATATTGTTATGCCTAGTTACTAGGCAGTGTTGTCCTCCAGATTGGAGTGGACCCGATTGAGAGTTGATCATAGTGAGACTGCTTCTGAGTTTGAGGTAAGTCCATAGGACTTACTTAGCTACCATCCTTATATTGGATGTATGCATGAGTGGTGTCTGTTATATGCTTTATAGCATGCGATATGGTTCATTACCGACCTATGTTATATTGACCGCCCATTGTAGTGGCTGTGACAACTTACCTTTCATCCCGTTGTGGAGTCTGGAAAGTTCTCTGTAAGCTAGTTAGATCTGGTATACGGGAAGGGCACTTACCACTCCTTATGGTATACGGGAAGGTGCGTCAGATACCATTCCAGCTAGCTATTGCACGCAGAGGCGAGGTTTATATATATACCTCGTGTCACATATTTTCATATGCAGATCTATATACTATTTGCGTGGTTGACGTTATAAAGATAATAAACCGGGTAAATGTGTGAAAGCATGATGATGTGTTATGAATCCTGATGTGTGTTTGTGCTCTAGCATCTCTATATATATGTATGGTTAGCTAACGGTTTTATACTGTGTTGTAGATCCTTTGCAGGTTAGGAGAGCTGCAGAGTGATCCAGAGTGGGTGATCCGCTGAGGGCTCCGTACACAGGGGCGATATCGTGGGTTATAGGGGTTTTATGTTTTACGGATATATACTTTGATTTTGTACTCAGCGGTTACTCTGTATTACCTTTTGATATGTATGTATATATATATATATATATATATATATATATATATATATATATATATATATATATATATATATATATATCAGTTTCATGTTTTGGTTTTAATCTATCTGTGTCTTGTTGTGAACTTGTTGTCAGGCTAGGGTCAGGATCCATTGTGAGATCCTAACCCAGTAGCACCTCGAGTCCTACGGATTCGGGGTGTTACAGTATTCTCGAAGCAGGGAAGAGCACGCAAATCACCTGAGGATAGTGTTGGGCGTGCTGCGACGGCATCAGTTGTTTGCCAAGTTATCAAAATGCGATTTTTGGATGCCACAGGTGACCTTCTTGGGACATGTAGTGTCAGCCGAAGGGGTTAAGGTGGACCCAACGAAGATTGAGGCAGTAGCATCTTGGGAACCATCTAAGAATGTGAAGGAGGTATGTAGTTTCCTTGGACTAGCAGGGTGTTACCGGCATTTTGTAGAAGGTTTCTCCCGTATTGCCCAGCCTATGACTAGTCTCCCCCGCAAGAGTAACAAATTTGTATGGACCAAGCTTTGTCAAAGGAGTTTTGAAGAGCTGAAGAAGAGACTAACATCCGTCTCGATTCTTGCTCTACCGAGCGGAACTGAGGGATTTATAGTATACAACGATGCTTCTAAGATGGGCCTAGGGTGCATACTCATGCAGAAGGACAATGTGATTGCTTATGCATATCGATAGTTGAAGGTAAACGAGCAGAATTATCCAACCCATAATTTGAAACTAGCAACATACCTAGATATTATGTGTGTGTGTTTTGAATTACTCTGAGTAGTCTTATGACGGTAGAACCTTTATATGACACGGTAGATTTAAGTTTCGGGACGAAACTTTCTTTTTGATGAGGGAGATGTAAGGTCGCATTTTATTTATTTATTTTAATTAGTGGAGAATTATTTTCGGGTTTGTATCCTTGTTATCGGGCGGTTCGAAAAGTTTAAAATACGAGATCAAAGAACCCGTAAATAAATTAGTGGGAACCATTTCCTTTTAACCTAATTTTCACATTTTTCTCCCCCTCCCTCACTTCTCTCTCTCCCCGTGCCGTTCCTCTTCCGATCTTCTGGCTTCCTCGTCAACAGGCAGCAGCAGCCGCATAGGAGATCTCCGTCGCCGCCGCACCCGCACCCGCACCCGCCCAGCCGCCACCGTGTGCCGACCGTCACCGTTGCGCCACCAGGAAGCCGTAGCCGCTAGCCTTACCGACAGGAGGTCGTGGTCGCGCGCGGCAGCCCTGCTCCTCTCCTGCGTGGACGACTCCGGCCTGCTCGCCGTCGTTCCGCCACAAATTTTCCGTCGCCGGCAGCCACCTTCCACGCCGGAACCAACCAGCCTTCCCTCTTCTTAGTGTGTGTATTAGATCGATTTTGGGTGAGATTCTTGTGCTAATTTTGTTAAACCCTAATTTGTAGAATTGGGGATTTTTATGGAATTAAGGATTTTGGTGAAATTGAGCCCTAATTAGTGTAGTTGGGAATGTAACTAGGTGACTTGTTTAACTGAGTAGTTGCTGATTTTTTTAAAAATGTTTTAGTGTTTTTGTAAAATTATGTGCAAGTATTGTTAATCTCAAAGTAATTATATGACAATGTGATTAATCGTAAGAGTTTGATGAGTTTTGTGATATTTGAGACGATTGTAGAATTTGACCTATTATTATAGGTAATTGGATATTTCAGAGACGTTGAGTTGATCTTGTCATAGTTTTTATGAGTAAATTATAGATGATGAAGTGTTGAGAAATATTAGGAGTTGGTATAAAATTTGCATGTGGTGGGTAATAATAGAAGGTTGGAAAGAGATGAATGAGGTCGACCAAATTTGAGAATGGTTGTTATGTCTTGATTTTTATGTGATTGAATAGACCGTTTTAGTCATAGCGTTGACATATGCCTATCAATTTGTGTTTAGGCTCGAGATTGATTTGAACATATGCCTATCAATTTGTGTTTAGGCTCGAGATTGATTTGAGACAGCCGTATGAGGGATCGTTGGAGTGTACTTTGTGTTTGACGAGGTGAGTCTCCGGACTTAATTAGTTTCCGTTCCGTTCAGATTTTATTGTTGGTAACTGTAGATAGAAATGGATTTTCCCTATCTTCAAAATTATTATTATTATATATATGTAATACAGGTTTGAATTATATGTAAATTAGATATCATATATTTTTACAACTGGTGACTACCGGTATAGGGCATGGGTTGGTGACCTTGTCGAGGGAGTGATGTCCCATGCATGGTCATACGACGTGGTGGGAACCCCTTTCATATATATACATATAAAACCTTGCATTTATGTTTTGGACGGTGTTCTAGTAGGGGCCGAGCCGGGGAAAGAAGACAGTTAATCAGAATGAGAGACGGAATTACAAATTACCGTAACCATCGTATACCGGAGGGGTACATATGACTTGAGATAGAGAAATCGTTGCGTTACCCCGTTGCCAAGAGTTGAGAGAGGATGCATCATTGCATTCATGAACATATCATAAACATCATTCATATTCGCATGTGCATATCCTATTTAAGTTATTATTATGTTGATTGTGGTTTATTATTTTGTTATTAGTACGGATGATTGTAAGACTTGTTTGGAGACATCTGCAGGTTTACATATGTCTTATTTAGTTGTTACTGGTATGATAGTTCTCTCTCTCTATATATATATATATAGTTGGGTTTCCTTGTTCTGCTCTACTTTTACTAACTCTGCTTATCTGATCTTAGGGCCTTACTCTAGATTTGGGAACGTTAGCTAACGGGTTTTCTCCCGTTTTGTTGTTAGGTTCTGCTCCTGATATCAGGTACGCTACTGATGTTACCTTCCAACTCGATGGTGATCAGCCGGACTTGCAAGTGCCTTAGGATTGAGATTATTTTATTTTTTTATATTGTTGGATGGTTTGCTAGACGGTAGTCTTTGTTGGTTTAGACGTTTCTTTTTGAACCTTTGTTAAGGCTGTTACGTTTTATTTCTTGAAATCTAGTATGTCAACATACATTAGCATCGTTTTGCACACTTTTTCTTGATAAACAGGTTGGATGTTTTTATTTCTTATTTTGTCGTGTCCTTGTTGAAAGGTTCAATTGTTGTTGTTGTTGTTGTCAGATTGTTAATGATGATTCCATTGTGCGAATCTAAACCTCGTGACGCCTCGGTTGCTGAAATTGGGGCGTTACATAACATTGGGTATTGAAATTGGGTAACTAATATTGGGTAATCGAAGTGAAGTTAGATATGTAATGTTGGATATTGAAATTTGATAACTAATATTGGGTAACCGAAGTTGGGTAACCCAAGTGGAGTTGAATATCTAACGTTGGGTATTAAAATCGGGTAACTAATATTGATAACCGAAGTTGGGTACATGATGAAGGTTGAATATTAAAAGTTAGGTATTATTATTTAAATGAATGATTCCTTCACAAATAGAAAGTGCATACTTGCTAAATTCAACCATTATTTTTAAAATTAAGTTAAATGCAAAATGGTGATAAATAGCATCAGCTTTAGGATTGATGTGTTCAGTTACACGAACTTTCAAAAACTCGAAATAAAGCACAAACCTTGGGGGTGGTTGCGGTTTATAGCACAAGCCTGATTCCGGTGAAATGTCCGGATTATTTTGCTGATGCGGCTTTTTTAAAAAAACTTTTTTTTACACCTATGTGTATTAACTTTTTCTAACTGAAAAAAACAATGCAATAAAGTAAAAAAAAATCATTTTATATTGTGAACTCACTACTTAAATATTTATTTTTTTTTACAAATCTATTTCAATTACTAAAACAAAGGACACTAATGCCACTTGTCAAACAACTAGAGATCCCACCTCAACTTTTTTTTTTAAATATTTACAAAACTGTCATTATTTTATAATAATATGAAAAATAATTAACCTCATCCCACTCCATTTTTAAATACGTAATTCAAATCATTATTTTGTAAATCGGATTTAAAAAAAAACTAAACACAATTGGTTAACATTATTTATTTTCTAAAATTTTCTTAAGTTTAATACTTATGTTTCTTAAAATAAAAATATTTCTTAAAACATATTACTTAACAAACTAATAGACTTTATAGTAGAAAAAAGCTAGTATAATTATTTATACCAACGATAAATGATTATAATCAGGAAAAAAAAAAACACACACACACACACATATATATATATATATATATATATATATATATATATATATATATATAATAAATATATAAATTTCATCAACGGAAAATAAAAGTAATGAAAAATATTGACACTAAAAAATATATATTTTTTAAAAATACTATATATCAACCCATAAAAAATTTATAATCCCAAACTTTTTTTTATGGTATATAAATTTGTACTTTATTGTATTATAATTTTTAGATAGAAAAACAAAAGTTAATACATATAGGTGTACAAAAAAAGTAAAAAAATGTCAAATCATCATTTTCCAACGCCACATCAATAAAATAATCCAGACATTTCACCGGAATCAGAATTGTGCTATAAAACACAACCACCCAAAGTTTGCGCTTTATTTCGAGTTTTTAAAAGTTCGTGTCACCGGACACAATCACCCCTAAAGTTGGTGTTATTTATCACTATTTTGCCTAAATTAAAACTAAGTGAACTTTAAAATGTATTCACGGTACACTTGGATCTTTAGGATTAATGAAATATAAATAATATTTTAATACAAATGTATGCAACTATTATATATTATCTTAGGTTAAAAAAGTAAATGTATATTATATGAGCATTATTCATACTTTGTTAAATACATTATTTTAATATATGTAGTGTAATGTATATATTTATTTACTTTAAAATAATGTCTAGGGAAATATATATGTATAAAGTAAGTTTGATAAATATACATATATTATTAAGTATTGCGAGATAGTTATTCAATTAATGACATGTGACTAAAATTTTGTGAGGAAGTGACACGTGAAATATTATTGAAAATTCAATTTTTTTAGAAAATGACATGTGATAAAAGTTGTGAGGAAGTGACACATAGAAAATTTTGTTTTGACTTTAATAGTAGTATATAAATATGAACTTTATAATATAAGTTCAAAATTTGGGTATCATTAGTTCAAACATTGTGTATTGTAGTTCAAACTTTGTGTTTATTAGTTCAAGCAAAAAAAGTGCATAAAAATATAATTAATAACTTAACAAAATAATGCGTGACAAACAATAGAAATATTAGGACTGGTATTGTATAATTTTAAATGAATTGAACAAAAATTGTGATAATAATTATTAGAGTTTTCTCATAAATTTTTTAAAAAATATCACCGCGTCCCCTCCTTAAAAATAGATTATAAAAAAGACAAAATTATTTTATACCTTAAAAAATTATCACCGCACCTCTTCTAATTTTATTGGCAACGACCCAGATTATTCCGTAAGCCTATACACAAAAACAATCTTTATTTGAACCATTATCATATTAAATATTTTTTTTGGTAGAAATTATCATATTAAATATGATATATACTTTATAATAATATCTTCAGTTTTCATAAATTTATGGCGCGGGGGTGCCGGCAAGTTCCCTCCACAAATTCCAACGCTCTCAGACTTTCGGAGTGTCGGGAGAGTGAATGACCAAAAATGGGAGCAACAAATATGAGTACTAACAATACTTTCAATAATCAATTATAAATATTATCTGAAAAAAAAAAAACAATGATATAAGGTCCAACAGAAGGATCTAGAAACCCTAAAGAACTCACCTTCTCCATCCCATTTCCAATATATATATATACTTTGCCCTTCCGCTGTATACTTCGCCTCTTATTCTGCTGTTCCCAATCTCGCTCTGTTTGATCTCCCAATCTAGCAAAGGTTTTCGAGATATTCTGACAGCATTAATGGCGGATACAGAAACGTTTGCCTTCCAGGCTGAGATCAACCAGCTCCTCAGTTTGATCATCAACACCTTCTACAGCAATAAGGAGATCTTCCTTCGTGAACTTATCAGTAACTCCTCCGATGTAAGTTCCTCTAACCCTCTTCCCTCCATTTCCCTAGGTTTTGCGCCATTTTGCTTCCAGGTTAATTGATAGTTGATAGGGCTGGATCTGAGCGATGCGCAGCCGTCATTAGGTTTTGGTTTTGGCTTTATACGACGATCACTGTTTCCTGTATCATGCTTGATTGAAGTCGTTCTATGCTATAAAGTCTTTGTGAATTTTGACATCAGTTTGCGTGTTTTGGTTAATTGAAATCAATCTAGTTGAGTGCTCAGCGTTGTTATGAATACAGTTATCGATTTCAGCCTCAGATCGTTTGACGGTTCTGGTTTAAAAAATTTCCTGTATTAGTATTGCGTGCTCTTTCGATTTTCTGGGTAGTACTGTGAATTTCGTATTATTCTTCATGGAGGGAGAATTATACCTATTTTGCCAGAAGACTTTATTGACTTGCTAAGTATTCTTGTGTTGCATTATGTCTTCGAGCATCTTTCAAACGAAGTTGAGAATTTAATTGCTACTTATATAATGTACTTCATTTCCACTAGTGCTTCTTCTGTATCACTGCTCCTGATATAATTCCAAGATTTTGTTGGATTACTACCCCATTATTGTGTTCATACCGGGAATTGTACTTCAGTATTAATGTCACTGGGAAATTGTTGAGTCTTCATGCTCTCAGGTTGATGTTTTTCTGTTGTTAAATCTAATTTGGAACCAATTTTGCTATTTGTTCTCCAGGCTTTGGATAAGATCCGTTTTGAGAGCTTGACAGACAAGAGCAAGCTAGATGGCCAGCCAGAGCTTTTCATCCACATTATCCCTGACAAGACCAACAACACACTCACAATCATTGACAGTGGTATTGGGATGACCAAAGCTGGTGGGTATCTCATGTGGAATTTTATTGTCACTATCAATCTGATGGTTGCGTTCCTTAGCTTTTCATGAATTGTGTATTGATGGATGCTATTGCTCTTGCTTGCAGATTTGGTTAACAATCTTGGTACAATTGCTCGCTCTGGAACAAAAGAGTTCATGGAAGCCATTGCTGCTGGTGCTGATGTGAGCATGATCGGTCAGTTTGGTGTTGGTTTCTACTCAGCCTACCTGGTTGCTGAAAAGGTGGTTGTTTACACGAAGCACAATGATGACGAACAATATGTGTGGGAATCCCAGGCTGGTGGATCCTTCACCGTCACCCGGGACACCTCTGGTGAGAACCTTGGCAGAGGTACAAAGATGATCCTTCACCTGAAAGAGGACCAGCTAGAATACCTTGAGGAGCGCAGGCTCAAGGATTTGGTCAAGAAGCACTCTGAGTTTATCAGCTACCCAATCTCCCTTTGGGTTGAGAAGACCATTGAGAAGGAAATATCTGATGATGAAGATGAAGAGGAGAAGAAAGACGAGGAAGGAAAGGTAGAGGACGTTGATGAAGAGAAGGAGAAGGAAGAGAAAAAGAAGAAGAAGATCAAGGAAGTCTCCCATGAATGGAACTTGATTAACAAGCAAAAGCCTATCTGGATGAGGAAGCCTGAAGAAATTACAAAGGAAGAGTATGCTGCATTCTACAAGAGTCTCACCAATGACTGGGAAGAACACTTGGCTGTGAAGCACTTTTCTGTTGAAGGACAGCTTGAGTTCAAGGCTGTACTCTTTGTTCCCAAGAGGGCACCATTCGATCTCTTTGACACTAGGAAGAAGCCAAACAACATCAAGCTCTATGTGCGTCGTGTGTTCATCATGGACAACTGTGAGGAGTTGATGCCTGAGTACTTGGGCTTTGTTAAGGGTATCGTTGATTCTGAAGACCTTCCCCTCAACATCTCAAGAGAGATGCTCCAGCAGAACAAGATCCTGAAGGTGATTCGTAAGAACTTGGTGAAGAAGTGCATTGAGATGTTCTTTGAAATTGCTGAGAACAAGGAGGACTACAACAAGTTCTACGAGTCCTTCTCCAAGAACCTCAAGCTCGGTATCCACGAGGACTCCCAAAACAGGACCAAGATCGCTGAGTTGCTCAGGTATCACTCGACCAAGAGTGGTGAGGAGTTGACTAGCTTGAAGGACTACGTCACAAGGATGAAGGAAGGCCAGAGTGACATCTACTATATCACGGGCGAGAGCAAGAAGGCAGTTGAGAACTCCCCATTCCTCGAGAAGCTGAAGAAGAAGGGTTACGAGGTAATTTACATGGTTGATGCCATTGACGAGTACGCCATTGGCCAGCTGAAGGAATTCGAAGGAAAGAAGCTGGTTTCAGCCACCAAGGAGGGTCTAAAGCTGGAAGAAACCGAGGATGAGAAGCAGAAGAAAGAAGCTCTAAAGGAGAAATTCGAAGGTCTATGCAAGGTCATCAAGGACGTGTTGGGTGACAAGGTAGAGAAGGTAATCGTCTCTGACCGTGTTGTGGACTCTCCCTGTTGTTTAGTAACCGGAGAGTATGGTTGGACTGCGAACATGGAAAGGATCATGAAAGCACAGGCTCTGAAGGACTCGAGCATGGGAGGTTACATGGCGAGCAAGAAGACAATGGAGATCAACCCCGAGAATGCCATCATGGAAGAGCTGAGGAAGAGAGCTGATGCAGACAAGAACGACAAGTCTGTTAAGGACTTGGTTCTGCTCCTATTCGAGACCGCTCTTTTGACCTCTGGATTCAGCCTGGACGAGCCCAACACCTTCGGAAACAGGATTCATAGGATGTTGAAGCTCGGCCTCAGCATCGATGAGGATGCTGTTGAGGACACCGACATGCCGCCGCTGGAGGAAACTGACGCTGATGCTGAGGGCTCCAAGATGGAGGAGGTCGACTAAGTATATTGTCGTGGGAACAAGTTTGCCTTATTTTGCACTCTCTTACATAATGAATTGCCCTAATTTTATTTTGTAGGCAGTATAATCCTTTTTTTTTTTTTTTTTAATTCGCGTATTTACGGATAGCTGCTCCAATCATCATTCGTCAATCGTCGGAACAAATTAGTATGTTGATTTATGGAATTTCATCTGAAGGTAACATGAGTTGACAAGTACCGATTGTGTGTTGTGCTTAGGAAGAGTTGGCTAATGTAAAACGTTTTCACAAAATAAGTTTTATAAATTTAGCTAAACTCTAAAAGTAAGACATATTTGCTGTCCACTTGATAAGAACTAATTGATCATCTCGAAAGGAGTTCAATTTTGTCCAAGTTACAAAATATCTCTATAAACCACAAAAAAATGTGAATAAAATCTAAAATTATTAGCAGAAATAGCTTTCAACAGTCTCGATTCTTTTAACTGAGAGTGAATCTCAGTGGATGGGAAAGGAAATTTATGATCTACTGATCCATTAGTCAAATACAAGATGACGGAGTAATATGTTAGGAGGATAAGCTTGTATTGACGCAACTTTTTTTTTGGGTTCAAAATACAAAAAAAAAAAAAGCTTATATATAACTATGGGTACGTTCGAGAGCAATACTATATTACTGTGGGTTGATGAACCCTACTTCATCCCATTCATCCACATAATTCCACGCTAGGAGAATAAAATTTTAGCCCAAATTTTATCCTCAATCATACTCATAATTTTCTTCAACTTTATAATTTGTAACCAAACAGCCCCAATATCATATTTATTAGAAATCTATAATTTTTATATCAAACTAATAAAATGCTTATTTATTTTTACTGAGTCTAAGTTTCAATAAATTAATGTTATTAACGATTGCTAAAACCATACCATGTTTTATATAATTATATTAGAACAAAACACCATCTACTTTTGTTAAATATAATATCCACATTAATTTATGTGAAATTATACACGAGTTAATTAAACTAAAAGTCACACAGATAATATAGTTAATATGCGGGCGTTGCTTTTTTGTTCGATTTGCACCGAAAGTGGAACAATAATTTATTTTTATTTTTTTTTATTGGAAATTATTACTTTAAAAATTAATTACATCGAGCTAGAGGAAAGACGAGCAACCAACTGCGCCGCCAATCCTTTCTGAATTGCAAAACCGATTCTCCTAAAAACAACATTTGATGACCTAGGAGACATAACGTTACCGTGTAAGACCCGTTGCACCCTTTTAAGAACATCAACAGCATCGGGCGTCAGAAAACCAAAAGTGTCAAAAGCGAACGGAAGAAACACGTGTTGATTTTCGACACAAGCCCTCTCATGTTTGGCCACCTTAGCAGAAGCTGCATTAAGCGCCGCCTTACCCACCACAAAAGGCCCATTGTCTAAACCAACCAATGGGGAAACCCTGTCACATCAATACAAGCATGCTTTCCACTCATCCATCCAAACACCAAGACGTCCGCCGGCCTCAACGTAGATCTTCCCTCACGTGGATCAGTCAAGAAGGTCACAGGTGCCTCCTTCTTAACTGAAACCCCTGCTCTCCTAAACACGTCGCATAAAACATCACGGACAAGATCATGTCTATATTTGAAACCAGGAAGCTCTTTACAATGAACAACATGCTCCCCAAAAATATCTAAAGGCTTACAACAGTTGGGCATAGGACAAGTCCCATCAACCGGATAAAGTTGAATCATCAGACGATACTTAAGGACCGAGCGATACTCAACCGGGGACATACACTTCCCAAGCCCATCAATGGGAATGGCAAGAAGGAAATCTTGGCTATGCGCTGATTGAAGGCACTTAAAAACCGCTTTCTGTCTCGAGGTCAAATTGAAGGCAACTTCCATCTCTTGAACAATCTTACCGAAAAGAGCACCCGCCAAAACTTGTTGGGCTTTACGGGGACGGTGTTCTTGACAGTAAAAACCGAAAGATCGAATTCAGGAATAGAATCCTGAAGATTGCCCAAAGCTCCGCAAAACTCAGAGCCTATATCCACAACTCCATGTCCCGCAAAATGTGGTCCTGAAGGTCCAAAGATTGGGCCCTGGAGGCCACAAAAGCAAAAGAGGAAGCCTCCATAGCCGAGTAAATCCCAAGACCCCCAAACCGAAGGGGCAAAGAAGCAAGCCTCCACTGAAGATCCCCAAAGAAAGGGGCCTCACACACCACAATATCCTCTACCGCTCCACGAAGTCCATCATCAAAATAAAAAGATAAGTGGAACAATTAAGGAGGAAAAAAAAACTACAAGGAGAGTTATACCTTTTTAACTTGTATCCGGATCGAACCCACGTGTCAAAATCCTAATCCTCAACGATGTAATTAGATTTGTACAAGTGCTGGTTTGGGTCGGGCTAAATAAAAAAATCCTAGTTGTTTGGGTCGACTCGTCTTGTCCGGATCTCGAACGTTGTCCATACTTAGTGTCCTCAAGAAGTTCGGTTTTAATAACATATCTTGGAATGTCTAAAATAACTAAAAGAATGTATTATAACCGTTTTTTTATTAGTTTTGATAAACAACAAACCAACGGAAGAATTTTCCCCGAAAAAGAACTAAGACAAGAAGACCACTTATCTTTTTATTTTTATTTTAGGGGCAATATTTGTTGGAACTAATTTATATGAATAAGACATGTATTTAATACATGGTGCGCCGGACAAATTTGAGTTCTGTTTGAATGAGAAATGGAGACCCGAAGTTGGTTGCTCGAGAGGCAAAACTTGGGAAAACTGTCAAAACGTGTGTGACATCGACCAGAATGAGAAATATCCTACAGGATATAAGGAGGAAAATACCAGTAAAGACCGTAGCTTTTGGGTCACTACCCATTTTCAATGGGGATGAGGTGTGGCTAAACCACCACACAAGCACGCGTGCCGAGCCGAGTCGGACGCTCGGGCTTGGGTTCGTCGTGACGAGATTGGACTGGACTGACAGTGTTGGGCTGCCACCCAAGACTATCATTTTGGGCCCAGTCTCGTAACAGGCCAGTCAACCAATCCGTAGCCTGTTTGCAGTCAAAATCGGAGCTTTTAAATGCCCGATCTGCAACATCCGATTGTGGTTTAAATTCAATATTGAGTTATAGAACATCCTCCATTTAATCCTCCGATTTCATTTGTGCCTATAAAAGTCTGAGTTGTGGCTCATTCTAATATCATCCGAAATACAACTTTCCTCCTCTCTTTTTGCTTTCTGTACAAACATAGTTCGGTTCGTAGGTTTCCGAGAGATTACGCGTCATACCCCATCATCCGAAATACAACTTTGCGGTTTTATCCTGGGACTCTTAAACGTCATACCCCATCATAATACGGGTCGTTTTTAGAGTTAAGGACAAAGAGGCTTCTCTTGACTCCACTTATCGTATAACTAACGGTATAGTTTCGAACCAATACTCAGTTGGTCTAGTGGGATGTGGTGCTAGACTCCTTAAGTGTTTAGCTTGGAGATTCGAGTTCGAATCCTCCTGGCGGCATGTATGGAAAAACTGATATTGGGAGGGTATCCCCAACAATGGGCCACGACTTTCTACCCGATCCGGACGTAGAGTGGCTAAGCCGATCGAACCGGGTGGTCTCCGAATTTACCATTACCAAAAAAAAAAAAAAAAAAACGGTATAATTTCGATACCAATACTCAGTTGGTCTAGTGGGATGTGGTGCTAGGCTCCTTAAGTGTTTACCTTGGAGATTCGAGTTCGAATCCTCCTGGCGGCATGTATGGAAAAATTGATATTGGGAGGGTATCCCCCAACAATGGGCCACGACTTTCTACCCGATCCGGATGTAGAGCGGCTAAGCCGCTCGAATCGGGTGGTCTTCGAATTTACCATTTACCAAAAAAAAAAAACAGTATAGTTTCGATCCTAATTTTTACAATTTTTCCTTGTTTTATTAACGCAGTTATGTGACCCGTATGGGAAAAATGCGAGGCCATACAATATTCGTTACACAAATGTTACAAAAAGATTGTGACAACTATGAAAACCATATCGGATTCTCGTTGTGCATACAAGGAACCTCAATCCCGTTCTTGTCCTTTGCGGACAATATGATAATTTTCGCTAAAGCAAATGCAGCTTATTGCCAAAGGACCAAGCAAATCTTGGAAAAATATTGTTCTATCTCGGGACAAAAAATTAACTACAAAAATTAGATTTTCAAACAACAAATAATACAAGTAACAACTACATTGATCATTAATGGAATAGTTACAAACAATACTTTTAAAGATATTAATACAAAAATAAAGCAACAACTCACAAAATAGAAAATTAACTCATTATTACAAGAAGGAAAAATACCCTTATAAAACATAACTTGGGTGCCAAACCAATATTTACAATGCAAAGTTTTATACTTCCAAACAACAATCTTGAGGATTTAGACAAATCCTATAAAAAGTTATTTTGGAATAAAGGAGACCAATGTAGACTCATAACTAGTTGGGGCAAAATTTGTAAACCAAAAAAGAATGGTGGTCTTGGTTTGAGAAAGCCAACATCAAGAACAAAGCTTTACAAATGAAGTTTTTGTAGAGCATTCTAACAAAACCAGAAAACATGTGGGTAAAAGTCGTAAAAGAAAAATACATGAAAATTTTTGACGTAATGCATTACCAAAATAAAAAAAAATCATCATTTCAATGAAATAACCTAATGAAACTTAAAACCAGTTTTAAGAAAGGACTTATTTGACATGTCCAAAATGACAAAACAATCAATTTTTGGCACAATAATTGGATAACCACATCACCACTTGTAAAAATGTTTCAAAATTTAAATCAAATTAATACCAACATCAAATTAATTCATTATATAAACAATTCTACAGAATGAGATACTAACAAAATTAACAACAAGCTCCAAAATATTATTAGCCCGGATCTCCTCGAGAAAATCAAGCAAGTAATCACCCCGATAAATGAAATACAAGGTGATTATATTGGTGATGCAACTAAAATGGGTGGTTTTCAACCAAGTTTGTATCCGAGCTTCTAAGGGAAGACAAGTATGTCATTCCTGCTAATACTTGTGACCGAATTTGAAAACTTAACACGCAACCTAAAATAAAGAACTTTTTATGGAAAATTTCAAAATTTTGACCAACAAAAGCAAAACTTGACGAAATAAAAATTGCATTAATTAGAAACTGTGAATTGTGCATCCACCAACTTGAGGATTTATGTCATTTACTAATGGATTGTCTTTTTACAAATAAATCATTAATAAAATTGAAAAAAAAATCTCAAAGTTTTTTTATAACACCAAACATGAGAATAAGAAAAATAAATGACATTTTTCAAGAGAATTAGGATAAAATTGGACCAAAAAAGATCACATGTCTTGCTACTATTTGATGGGATATATGGCTCCCTAGAAATAAAATTATTTTCAATGAGGAGTATCTTGACTCATTTAATAACACAATTTCTTTTATTAAGAATACAATCCGCGAATGGAAAAATAACTATCAATAACGAGGATGAGTGGATGACTATGACATTAAGCCCCGACCAAAAAATAATAATACTAGCAAACGGAAAAAATAACATCAAATGGGCAAAACCAAAGCTTGCTTTTCACAAACTTAATTTTGATGGCTCGATACTTGATTTTGGGGTTACCTCCACTGTTTTGTTATCCTGAACCACAATGAAGAGGTTATTGGTTTTGATGCAATTTTTTTATATAATTCTGTACTAAAAGCATAAGCTTTTGCACTTAAACCTAGCTTGTAAGAAGATATTAGATTGCAAATTAAAAAAGATTGAAAACAAGGGTGAGAATTTGTGTGTCATCAAGACACTTCAAAGTTTGTAGAGTCGTTGGTGGAAGGTCGAAATGATTTTATCCAACTCCATACCGGATCTTCATTTTCTTAACGAAATCCAAATCAGACATATTTTTCAGAGAATTTTTCGGTGTTGTTGACCGGTTGACCAATATGAGAATTTCGACACCCAACACCAGTTTTATGATGATCCCGAACCTCGTGTCCTTATATACAATGATGCTTTAGGTTGGACTAACTCTAAGAGGTAGACCAACTTAACAACTTTTCATTTTTAAAAAATTGCTTTTAAACAATATTTATTTTAAACTCTAAGTACATATAAATTAACATTCTTGCAATAATTTTTTTAAATCAGTTAATGTGAAAAAGCCACACCCCTTCATTTTAAATATGTATATTAAACAAATATTTATAATTATAATTTAATCTATGTATAAGATCATAATTTTTAAAATAAGTTTTGTTGCATTTTATGTAATCTAGCCAAACGCATCCCTTCTTAGAATATTTTTTTTATACCAATATTTATAAATAATTTTTTTTAATAAGAGTTTAATTATAAACTTAGAACCGTTCGATCTTAACGTATTAAGTTAATCCTAAATAATTTATTATTTATACAATAAAATATATTAGAAGCAAAACATATAAATAAAATAAATTATATTTAGTAGTTGATTTTTTTTGCTAAAAGCAATTAAAAAATAATTTGTTATCAGATAATCGGTTACTTTTAGTAATATCTGTGCTTAGCACAGCTTTATACTCTTAGTTATATAAACCGATGCACTAAATGAACATGAACAAAATTAATAATGATCTTAAAAATATCCTTATCCACGATGTTTTGGATAAAACAGAGGAATCAATCCTTTCAAAAAAATTAAACGCAAGATATGTTATATTGAAGATGTAACAAAAATGATTTATTTTCTACCAAATCAGCAACCAAAATATGTGTGAATGAATTTTGAAATTAGACACACAACCAAAAATGAAGAACTTCTACCGAAAACTATCCATAAACAATCTATCAACCAAAACAAAACTCGATAAAAAAAAATGGTGTCAATATGCATTGTGGATGATGTAATCATCATCCCGATGACTTGTACCATTTGTTGTTTGATTGTACTCGTAGTAAACAAATTATTAACAAAACTGACAAACAATATTGGATAAAATTAAAGCATTATACACGTGAACAAAAAACCAAATGATATTCTCGAAGAAATTAAAGTCAAAATAGAACTAAGTGAAATTACGTGCCTTGCAATAATTTGGTGGGGAGTATATGGTATAATAAGTATAAAAATATATATTTTTTTAAATGACATGGGAGGATCAACTAATAAAAACATTGATTTTATTAATATACAAAGTTGTGAATGAAAAAAATGTTTAAAGATGAGGATGGGTATGTAATCGGGTCACCACACAACAATCACAAAACTAGTAAACGAAAAAAAACGAGAAAAATCAAATTCAGACTTCCACAAATTTAATTTTGACGAATCTAAACTTGATTATGGAGAAATCTCCATTGATTATGTTATATGTATAACAATGGAGAAATTATTTTTCTCGTTGCACCAAAAACAACCTAAATTCTATGTCCTTAGTATTGACGTGTAAGAAGAGGCTATCAAACTATAAAAGTTTAAAATCGAAGGTGATAATTAATTCATAGGAGACATTTCAAGGTCGTTGGAGTGACCCATAAGATGTTGAGATGCTTATATCCAATTTCATTATAAAGTCTCATCATTTTCATTGAAGTTCAAACTAAAGATATTTTCCAAAAAATTTAATTGTGTTCTATAATATATGAACCACTTAGAACAATCGATCCTCGACATTAATTTTGGTCGACTACAACGACTGAAACGACGCAAAAAATCCAGACCCGGAAAGGGGAAGGGCCGGTGGTTGCCATTTGGAAAAGTCGGGTACTTGATCGGACGGAGGGTGGTTTGGTTTCGGGGTCTCAAATTTCATATTTTCATTAACAAGTATCTTTAAGTAATAGCAGCTTCAAATTAGTGGTTTAACCTAACCACTTTTCTTTTTTCAAACATAAAACTCTATTATTACCTCGGTCATTTATATATATAGACTCCACGTACAATAATAAACCTCAGGCTTAGGTTGTTTGTGGTTGGTTGGCGGCTTAGATTGTCATACACATTTTTTAAATAAAATATAAGCTTTTGATTGGTCGAATCTAATGTGACAATGTTGTTTGACAATAAAATGTTTGGTCTTCCTCGTACCATCAATCCAATGAATCCATACTAATTGTCCAAACTTAGCTTACCAAATGTATAACATTAATTTGTCCAATCAAATAACCTAACTGTCGGACCTATCATGGTAGAGCTCTACCCACAATTTATCCTCATATTAATGTGGCCTTCAACCACACTCCGACACCGATTTTAACCACTAGTAATAGGAATCAAACTTTATGTCACACATTCATACCAAAAAAGATATAAAGATAAAATCATATTTTCACAAGTTATTATATTCTTTCTAGCAAAAAAGGCCCAATTCTACTTAATACTTAGAAGTTATATTTTCAAGAAGTACAAATGAAATGCAATATACTAACCTCGTTTTATTGATCTATCATAATGAATGCTTTTGTTTTTCTTACGTGATATTTTTTTTAAAACTTATTTCACAAGCATTTAGTTTTATAAATTATACGACATAAAAAATATACGCCATTTTTACCCAAAGTTTATTTTATCTACACATAATATAAATTTTAGTAATGATAATTCATAGTAAATACAAACAAATAAATATTCTTTTCAAACCTCAAGAAAAAATATCAAACAACCTCAAATTCATAAAAAAATTTTTCGCCACTCATAAAATATATATTTTTCCTTTTGAACAAAGTTGTAAAATTTTTGATATAAAAATAGTGAAGAAAAACAACTTATATAGTCACCTAGATCTCAAACTAACCGTCTAATAGGCTTAACACAACACCCGAATCAATTCTTATGTTGATTAAATTGTTATTTTTATTATGAAGTTTATGTATAGTAACATAGTCAATAATACCTAATCAAAGAAAATATTCGTACATGTCTAATTTGTTCCTATGTTGCATGGAAACGGACACGGATACGGGAAACGGACACGGCGAGAAACGGAAAAACGGCAATCCTAAAAATCGTAGGAAACGGGGACACGGCGAAAAAATATAAATAATATATCATTTTAAAGCTCTTGCGAAGAGAATTTATATATAATAAGAAGATATGCATATATGATATAACCAATGACACGTGAATGTGTCTTTAGTTGTAGAAGTATTGATAAATAAGAACATTGATTGCGTTAAGTGATATTGAGGTCGTAGTTATGAATGTCTTATTCATCTTGAATTCTAAAAAAGAAACTAAAACGTAACGGTCATGGATGTCTTGTTCATCTTTTTTGTATCCCTCTTTCATCCCACATTGACCTGTCATTCATGATCATGGTTTGGATGTGTCCGACCCATTCACGGTGTTGGAAACGTGTCTTGACCGTGTCCTCACTATTTTGACCGTGTCCGAGAAGTTTCCGAAAGCTTCCAAGTTTCCGACACGGAAGGACACGGGAAACGACATTGTCTAGAAGTTTCCGTGCATCATAAATTTGTTCTATAAAATTAAACAAGTCATTGAAAAGTATAAATATAAATAGAAAAGTAATTATAAGTATCGAAATGGTTACCCGTAATTAGGCACAATCCGACCCGATAGATACCTCCAGCTGTCTATCTGTATAGATAATTAGATGGAGTAAAAGTGAATTAAAATGGTGAGTCCCACTCTCACACTAGTGGAAAGAAAAAGATAAATGACACCCCATTAATTAAAATAATATTCTAATATGAAGATCAACTAAAACAATTTTGTGGCTGAGAATTAACTAACATGCTGAGGTGGCAACAACGTTGATTTTAAACGGATCAAAAACCCTTCCTTCAAAGCTGCCAACTTTCCTTCATTTCTTCTCTTCTTAACCCAACAAAAACCAACGACTGTCAAAACTCAAAACCAATACCAAATTTAATCTCTTTAAGGAAAAACAAAAAAATGTTTGATCTTGGTGACCCTAAGTTCAAGCTCTTCGGCAAAACGATTCCTTTTCCTTCCGACGTGGATGAGTCTTCCGGCGACTCGATTCGAAGCGTTACTAAGCTGATTACACAACAAAGAGATGCAGAGTACGAGGCTCATAAGGTGAGAACATCAATTCTCTTTTGTTTTTTCTTTGATTCTTTTGCTGTTCCAGTACTTGTAATTAATGGGTCGAATTTAATTTCTTTTGTAGTGGTGTTGATTTATGCTAATTTTGGTTTTCAGTTAGCTGGTTATGTGTATATTGAGGGGGGTTTGTGTGAAATTGGGCTTCAATTGAAGATATTTGCTTACGCTTCTTGCTTGTAATTGCATATCCTTGATTGGGGTTTTCAGTTTTTCGATTGATTCTTTTCCCATCACTTTTAACCCTTTTCTAGGGTTCTTATCGACTGTTTATGAATTTAGCTTCAATTTTCTTTGTTTTAGTTTCAATTGAAGATTTATATGATGCTCTACCATCTTTTTCCCCAATTCCATTTATATTAACTCGCTGATAGATCTACTGTTTTTATAGGATATGAATTTGCTATGTTTTGTAGTTGACTACAAAAGAAGCATGCTTGTCTTCTTTGTCAATTGACTGATTGTTGAAATAGTAAAGCATATGGATTTGAATGGGATTGTTTAATTAAAAACAAAAATAGTTTGAGTTTTGAGTCTCATGTGTTGATGTTTGATCTCAGTTACAAGAGTGCGAAAGAAAATCAAGTGATTATTCTGTCCTTGAAGATGATCCTTGTCCAAGAATTCCAGATGAAAAATCAAGTGAGGATCAAAATGAACCAATTAGTGTGGATGCAAACTCAGATGATGAAGCACAAAAGGATCAAGGCGAAGAATCAAAGAACTCGCAAGATAAAGTCTTGAAAAGGCCAGACAAGATTCTTCCTTGTCCAAGATGCAACAGCATGGACACCAAATTCTGCTACTACAACAACTACAACGTTCATCAGCCAAGACATTTTTGCAAGAGCTGTCAAAGATACTGGACTGCAGGTGGGACCATGAGAAATGTGCCAGTTGGCGCAGGCCGACGCAAGAACAAGACTGCCTCATCTAAATACTGCCACATCAGCATCTCCGATGCTCTAAATGGCGTCCATACACATCAGCAACATCAAACTGGCTTGAAAATGAATGGAACATTGCTAACATTTGGATCAGACTCGTCACACTCTGAATCCATGGCTTCTATGATGAATCTTGCAGAGAAGAAGGTTAAAAGTGGAGAGAATGGCGATGATCGTTCAAGTGGATCATCGACAGTAACCACAAGCGGTTCAGTTGAAGGTGGAAGCTTTAAACATCAACCTGTTCATCGAGTTCCTTTCTTTCCCGGGTATCAGCTGGCTTATGGTTGGAACTCAGCAGTTCCGATGCCATTCTATCCCGCACCCTACTGGAACGGGGCTGCAATCCCGTGGAACGGACCTTGGGTAACACTCGGGAAGCATTCGAGAAGTGAAGAGGCTGTCAATCCATCAGTTCACCCGGAGAAGAGATCTTGTTCGTCTCGAGTATTGCTTCCGAAGACATTGAGGATCGATAACCCAGAGGAAGCCGCGAAGAGCTCAATATGGAACACCCTTGGAATAAAGAAAGTTGAGAGTGTTGGTAATGGTGGATTCTTCAATGGGTTACAATCGAAAGGTGAAGAGAAGAAGTGGAAACTCGAGACTTGCCCGTTACTCAACGCGAACCCCGCGGCCTTGGCTCGATCAATCACCTTTCAAGAGACTGCTTAAGAGTTGGTTTGTTAAGTGTTTAGCCCTCTACTCTTTTTGTATATATTACCCCTTTTTGTAACTGTGCAAGTGATTTTGAAGATAGTAACTTTAAGGTGTAAGTTTTAGAAGCTTTCATAGTAATGTAACAAATCCAAATAATGGAAATAAAGGGTATGTTTGCAAATGTGTGCATATGTCAAAATAGCCCAAAACATAAGGAAACTTGTAAATATGGGTCAAAAGTAATGAGGTTCTAATTCTTTATGGTAACACATGAACATCCTTTATGTGGATTGATGCCAAGTGTAAAATACATGGTGGAGATTACAAGTAAGTAGGGACAAAGAGTGAGAAATAATGAAAGACAATGGAGATAGTGACAATGACAAATCCAACTCAATCCAAAAGAAAATTAAAGGGATCACTTTGTAGTCATACACTCATACATACACCTATATCATGTCAATTGTCACGGTGTTTACAAACCATTTGCTTTTATACATATATGTAATATGAATACATGTAGACCTTGAAAACTCGGGTCGAACAATCCTCCCGTCCGAGTAAATAGACGAGTATAATTTCGATCTGACTTTTAGGTCTTTCAGATCGAAAAGTTTGGCCCGGAGTCTGAATATATATATATATATATATATTTTTTTTTTAATTTTTTTTTTTTTTACAAATTTCTTCTAAGACTAAATAAGAAGAATTAAGATAAGTTTTTGTTAGAGATAAATTTTGATGAATAAACGTTTATGAGTGAACTTATTTGAATAAAAAAAGGAATAAATAAAAAAGCAATGAGATATTTTTATAGCGAAAACAAATATAGGCCACAATTGAATTTGAGTGGACCATTCACTTTGAATAATATTTATATAAAGAAAATAAAGGCCTTTTTAACTTTTCCTCTTTTATTTGCTTTCATTGTTTTCCTTTATATGGAGGCAAGACATGCTCTTTCGCTTTCTCCCACACATGTCCCATTTTTGCTTAAATTCCTTTCGATTTTTCAAGACATGTCTTCAATTTTTGGCATTTTATCGCAGAAAAAGGATTTTTTGGATGCTTTATTTTATGGCTATGGATAGCTCCTATATCCTCCAATCGAAAAATATCTATCAAAAATGTTATTCCTAGAGTTTATGGTATACTATATATTATAGAAAATAGTCACTATAAGAATAAAAATAAATGATACACGAAAAGTAAATCCAACCCATCTCAAATATACAAAAAAGATCAAATAAAAAATTGATTTAAAAATCTCCATCAATCTATAACATATTTTTATATGATCATTGTTAAAATAAAAAACAAAAGATTCGAGTTTGATAATGCCGTGATTAGACCTATTTCATGTTAATCATTCGTCAACTTAGTATACGAGGCCTTTGATGTCATTGAAAAATATTATATTAATATCTAAGGTATAACTCAAACATTAGGTTTCAATATTATAATATGGGTAAATTTTCTTAAATTTTTTTTTTAAAGTACAACTTGAAAAATTGATAGGAAGGTGAATTGAAAATCCTTCCTTCACAACTAACCAGTTCAAAACTCTAAATTTCATAGATTATTTGTTTATGTTTAATTAGCATAAAATATAAATTAAAACCCAAAGGACTAGTTTATTAACTTTATTGATATAAAAAAAAACATTATTTATTTCTCTATGATGATAAAATGTCTATTTACGTACCTAACTCTAACTCGTAAACAAGAACATCTAGTTTTCAACTAATAATAATTTTCTGTAAATAATTGGTAATATAGTGGTGGCGTAATTCATTTTGCTGAATCATGATTTTTGTCAATAAGGTTATAAGTTCAAACTTAATGATCGAAGAAAGGCGAATTTCTTGTCATAAATATTATACAAAAGTTGTCAACTCTTTTTCTTTTCTTTTTTAGAAAAAGAAGTTGAATAATATGAAGAAAATTGCCAAAACCATGATGAACGTTGACATTCTTAGATGTTAACTCGGTCAAATGTGAACTTCCAATACCATGAATCTGTTACTAGTTTAAATCAGAATGTGTTTCACGTATTAAGAAAATCGTTGTAGTAGTCGAAATGTTATTCTTACTTAGGTAATTTTATTTGGGTTTTCGACTCATTACACAACATTTCGGTTACTACATTGTTTTCCATTGTAAAAATGTCATCTTTGTCCCGAATCTCCGCTCTAACATTTCAATTACTTACTCTTTGGTGGCGAGTAAGGTTGTTATATCAAGTTCGGATTGAGCTTCTTCATTTAATAAATAAGTTGAGTATGAGCGTACTATTAAACTCGATTAAAATTTAGACTCAACTCAAGATATGAGCTTATCAAAGTTAGGCTTGAATAAAACCTCCGATGATGACTAAACGAGTCAATCTTTAATAAAGTTGTTATATTATTTGAGCTATAAGCATATTTTTTAAATCGATTATAACTTAAACACCGCTCAAAATCCAGCCGATTCTAAAAACTGAACACAAACAAAGCTCATGTTATTAGACTAAAAAAAACACCCCTACTAATAATGAGAGATGGAGGTGGAAAAAAACTATATAAATTGAAAATTGAGCCAAAAAAAATCAAGCAATAAAAATTTTCAACAATTTAATTGATAATCACACAAAAGTTGACCATATCATAAGTGAGTAGCCTTTGTTTTTAAAGCAACATAATTTAGAAGAGATTCATTTTAGTGGAAGGAAAATGGCCACAAAAGTAAGTGTAAATGGAAGTGAAAAGTAGGAAAAAGAAATGAGAGTGGATGTAAAACTCCTCCACTTTCCACATCAAAGGGAGCAAAAGATACACATTGATACAGGTTAGGTGTCAACCCTCTTGTTGTTTTGTGGCCAACAACATTGACTTTAAGTCTTAGTGGAACTTGACTTAGATCCCAACGAGTTGACCCACTACTTTATATCAACTATTTTCTACATCACAAAAAGTCATCACACTTTCATGTCTAACCTCAAATATCAACTAAGATGCGTCTACGGTAACACATGATATTTTTTTGTCAAGTAAATTTACGCACACAAGCATTCAAGATTTCATCCAATTGGCAATATGAGGAGTAGCTATGTTACTTATAAGTAAGGTTCATAGGTTTGACATTGTCGATGTGAGACACATTTCCACACTCAAGGTAATGCCTTATCACATGCGAGTCTTATCCAAGGTCGCACCTATCTTAAGAGTGTAATCATCAGCTGCCTCTGACTATGATGAGATTTAAGATCATGATTCATACTGTATTATTCAACATAATACGAAGATTAAATAATCAATAGCTTCAGTTGACTTAATTACAATCTCACTAATCAACTTGCTTAACTTGTAGGGCCAATCACAAATACTACGCAAAAGGGCTCTTGTTGGTGGATACAAATACCTGAAAGACACTCCCTTGAACGCAAACTCATTGAATGGAGCAACCGCGGGAATCCTGCGCATGGCGAACATTCCCATATGCGGACAACTCGAGAAGATCCATGTCTCTACCTATAATTCGTTCAAAAACCATTCATATTTTGCATCTTTGACTAAAAGCAGTAATTTGATATAGGTTTGTGCAGAAAAGTGAATACCTGAGACTTTGCAGTAAGAACTCCTTCGGATGAGATCAGCTCTGGAGATATCAGTTCGGTTCCCCTTTGATCGATTCACAGTTGCCTATGAGAACAGTAAAGAGTGCCCGGTTAAGCATTGTAGGTGCAACCAATTTTAGATTCATGCTAATGATCAATAGGTATTTGCAGTATAAAAATTAGAGCATGAGGATGCATGACAAATGCTTTAGCTTCGAACTTTAGGCCACAGAAACCGGTTCCTAGTAGTCAAAGAGAATGCTGAGCAAAGAGATAAAGACCAACGCGTTATCCTCTCTGAAGCTCTCAACATAACACAGGACATTTCCAGATATATAATGGGTGAAATATAGGTACTTTGACAAAGATGGATAAATAATGGGTGAAATATAGGTACTTTGATAAAAACAATCCAAATCTGACATTCATTCTACAGAACTAATCCCAATACATAATATTATAAGTCATCAATCCCCAATTATTGAACTTCCATAAGAGGTTTACACAGACAACAACTAGCAACAGAATCTTTGGCACCCTTATAATGACAAATCTGCATCATAGAGCTTATTTTGAGGCCAATATGCCATAATATAACGACGAATGTTGCTACCAATTAATTACGGTGGGTCTATTATGATTAGTGATTACCACTTACTAGTGTTCAGATTATTGATGTAAAAGTTCATGTCAATTTATTGATGTCAAATGAACTAAAGTTTGGACTATTTATACCAAATATTCCAAAAGAAATTGGCTAAGAAAAGATCTTTTCAATATTCAGGTACGAGGAGTCAAAACACAAGATATATGCAGTCTAGCATTCAACATCAAGATAATCATGTAATTGTATGCCACAAAATGTATACAGTTCTCAAGTAAAGAATAAGACGCCGTATAATTTATACCTGTAAAACTTGACAGTTCTCTAGTGTGCTTTTTCCACCCTGAAATTTTGTGCATATCAATATAAAGCATTAAAACCTTGATCAATAACCTTTCAGCATAATTATTTATGAATGGGTTAAAAAACCGATTTAGCAGAATCGAAAGGACTCAAAACACTTTTTGGCTGCATGTTTGTCCCGCTTTTACACCAAGGACATTTCAAGATAATTATTGACATCTAACAGGCACCAAATGGTTACTCAATAAAAAAAACAGGCACCAAATGCTAGGAAGAGATAAAGCTATGTCTCAATCCTAACAATTGAAGCGATATAATGACAATCACAAAAGTTGAGTCACGTATGTCGAATGACATAGATATGTACACCTTATTAGATTAAAAGTTTAGTTTAATACTTACATTGCTTACATTTTGCATAAAATCTGGCCTAAGTCAATAAAATACCACCTTAAGCACACATGAAGAAAAACACCCCAACACAAAATAAGATCCAAATGAAGTACCTGATAACAGGTTTCTTTCCTCTTCACCTAAACGCCTCCTTTTCCCTTTTGACCAACCAGTTAATATCTACCTCTTCCCTACTCACCAAAAACATACTGTAATACTTCTTTACAGTACCTACAACAAACCTCCCTCATGATTCACAACTGACTTTACCACGGCTACAGGCTACTAGTTCCTTATGGTTTATCAGTTTATGTCTGATGGATTAATTGGTTGTGACTTGTGAATATCATCTTAAGCGTTGTTGGAGACCAGCAAAAACAACTAAAGGTAAGGAGAAGGAGAAGAAGAGAGGGGGGGTCCAGTTTCTAGAGACTGGCCACCCTATAACCTGTCAAAGAGTTAAAAGTTGCCTGGGTAAGTGTATGTACAAGACTCAATGGTTATAATGGACAAGAAAGATTTGGTTAATAAGCTAAAGTTTTAGAGGTCAGAATGACAATTAACAAATATAAAGGTAACTTTGGGATACCTAGATGAAACCATCCAAGTGTATATCGTAATTTTTGTTTAATATCGTCTTATGCCTTCATGATGCAACCTTAAAAAGTTTCTAGAGACTTCATCCGCATAAACAGTAGCAAAAGACTATTGATTCAAACATTCATGTAGACAAATTGGCTACGTAGCCCGGATTCAACTTTGTGATGGCCTCATCTTTCTGAATTGGCTGCCACTTACTAGATATATACAACAGTACCACAGCATTAGAAATAAACTAGATCACCAAGTATTCTCAATATTTATTTCATAATATATCCTCATACCCTCTTTTAGTCCATATTCAGATCAAGCACAATGCTGACTCGGAGAGTATTTAGTCTTATATTCAAATTTCACAGAGTTTCAAAGCTTTATTTGCAAATAACAACTTCTTTGCAACTTCAAGACACTGGAAAGAAAGAATCCAGAACTTCAACATCCGGAGAGGAAATCATCTTCAATATAAACATATATGTCTATATTCAGTGTCCTGAAAGAGCATCATCTCTCATGATGCAACCTCCAAAAGTTTCACGAGACCTTGTTAACTTGACAGTCACAAACTGACTACTGATTCAAAGAGACAGATATCGTTCTGAATAAATTGTTTTTAATGATAAGTTGGGTGTGCAAAGTATTCCAAGTATTTAGTAAATAGATAATATATATTCACATTCCCACTCTTTATGTTCCTAACAAATCAACTCAAGCAAGGTGCTGCAAATATGAGTGTTTGGTCCTTGGGTTATCAAGTTTTGAAAGTTCCGAGGGTAGAATAATTTAGCAACTTTTAGATACTGTCATGGAAATGGTCAGAACATTTGGATATCTTTGTCTTGTTAAAAATCTCCTCATACCTTGTTCAAGAGACTATCAACCAAGGCATTGTCTGATAGTTTGATGCTCAGAGGCAATCACATTCATGAGAATGTTCAAACAAAATCAGATTGAACAGCAATACAGCATACATGAATTAAAGCAAAAGCAAACCCTAATTCCTTCCCAGTATGAACACTGAACAAGCAAATAGAGAAAAAGACTAGGAAAGTCGAACCTTAGAGTAAGGGACAATATGGTCATAATCATGGCAAAGGCAACCAGGGCAACCCACAAGCTTCCTAAAGAGTAAATTTCCAAGTAAGTCCTTCCTCCATCGAGCTGGATCTCTTCCATTAACCTTCTCTGCCTTCTCCCAACACTGCTGCTTAACGCTGTAGGGAAAGCTCCTAGGGTTTGCATCAGAAGATGGGGAGGGTGCAATTGGGAGTTCGTCCAGTTGCAGACCTTCGAATGCGGTGGTGAATTCATCGGTGACGAGTGTAGAAGAAGAAGAGGAAGCGGATACAGAAGACGAGGGTGAGATTTTCGATGGTCTAGTTTCGAAGGCAGTGGATTGACCTCTTGGTGGAGAAGAAGTGCGGTTTCTTCCTCTCCTTCCTCCTCCCTTGCTGCTACTGCTACTACTTGTTGGCGTCATGTTTGAATTTTGAAGCAAATTGGCCGGAAAGTTGAAACTAGCAGTGGTTCTAATCGACTGAATTATCCAGTCAAGGGGATAAACTCTCTGTTTTTCTAGACTTTTTAGGTTCATTTTATACCTTTCTTGAGTCAATTGTGCACGTATTCTTCAGAGAAAATTATTTGTTAGTCATGTGTATTATTTAGTTTAATCAATAAGTTAAAATCTTAACGATTCTATCTCGAATGGATCCTAACAAACTCTCTTTTTTTTTTTTTAAATTACAAAATAAAAGTATTTCTCTAAAATTATGTCATGAAGTCCCATTAATATTTACTTTAATTTATTTAGAAAATTTCCTCGTGTCCATGATAAACTGAAATATTATTTTGGTAACCTATATTTTACAAAATTTCTTGTGCTACCCACAAAGTTTGGTCTAATTAATTTCCTTCACCAATTTTTTACTTTCCATCCAAGAATGTTCATTTTCCATCCAAGAATGTTGAGATATAGAATTAAGGATAAGTATAAATTACTTTTACTAAATTAAGCCAACATAAATTTATCTTTAAAACAAATTAAAGTTATTTAATCTAATTAATTTTAATCTAATTAATATGAACTTTAGTGAAAATTTTATTATGCAAAAAATTTAACATTTTTAGGAGATAATTAATAAATAACTTAATTGAAATAGTTATAATGATCAACAAATAATATAATAAAAAAGTATATCACCCTGATAAAATTTTTTTTTAGTCATAAGTTATTATCCATCAAATTTAAATGTTTATATGAAAAGTCAAAAAAATCAAAGAAGATCAACAAATAAAATAGTTTTAACACTTCTTGAAGGTATATGACATTCATATACTTAAATAAAATAAATGTTCAGCAACACAGAAGATCAAAAAATCAAAGAAGCATGCACATGATTTTGATGTCCTTTCGATTTCATCCATTGGAGAAATAGGCGCATCATTGAAGTTTTCTACGAGTCATCCATCCGATGAAGGAACATCTCGCACCCCTTTTCTTGGTTGTTGAAAATTGAAACTTTATTAATGCCTTGATATTTTCACTATACTTTGACATACTATGTCTCAATGCTTGTGAGTTGTGGTACATTTTGTTTATGTGGTATTTGTGTCCCATATGTTTTTGTAGGCCTATTAAACTATATATTTATATATTTATAATACATTTGTTATATATATATATATATATATATATATATATATATATATATATATATATATATATATGTTAAATTTTTGTATAGGAACATATAATTTATACATTTAAATTTGATGGATAATAACTTATGACTAATTTTTTTTTTTTATCAAGGTGATATAATTTTTTTTAATTATTTTATTTTTTAATCATTATAACTATTTCAATTAAGTTACTTATTAATTATCTCCTTAAAAATGTTAAATTTTTTACACAATACAATATAAAATTTTCACTAAAAAAATCCATACATGTTAGATTAAAATTAATTAGATTAAACAAATTTTATTTATTTTAAAAATAAATTGATCTTGGCTTAATTTAGTATAAGCAACTTATACTTACCCTTAATTCTATATCTCTATATTCTTGGATGGAAAATAAACATTCTTGAATGAAAAGTAAAAGAATGGTGATGGAAATTAATTAAACCAAACCTTGTGGACACCACAAGGAATTTTGTAAAATATTAGTTACTAAAACAATATTACAATACCTCATGGGCACCGTGAGGAATTTCCCATTTATTTATTATTCTAACATGTTTAATTTTATGTATTTTAAAGTATGTTTTAACTATTAATTTTGCTTAATTTTAACACTTTCTTAGTGATAGAATATTAGTTCATTAATATACATTTTAAATTTTTTTAAGATAATGATCAATTTATTACGAAATTCATCAAGTGGGATATTGAAAACTTGTGAATACTAATAGGAAAAGTCCAGGGGCGGATATAAGGGGTAATTAGTGTATAATACGTCATGAGGCTTAATAAACTGTTACTATCATATTTTCTATTTGTTTCAAGTATATTTTTTGCAATAAGAGTAAGTAAATTCGTTATGATAAGATTTTCCGATTTTATTAGGATTTTTTGAAATTGCCTATTTATATTTCAATTAAAATTAGGCTTTTTGGAAAAAAATTTTGGGAGTTGCAGGAAACGTGGAGGTGACACGTGAAAAAAGAAGACTCTCCTTTAATATATACTAATTTTAATACCCGTGCCCTACACGGGTTAGACGATAATTGTGTGTCAAAATATTTTTTTGAGAATTGTCTTAATTGTTATGTGATACTTATTGTAAGGATGTATCTTTTCACATTATGAATGGAAAACAAGCAATAATACAAATCCTGCAATAACAGTCGGAAAAAAGTATTCCGGTACAATAATTCAAATCCTACAATAACATATGTTAAGTTATTCAAATAATAAACATTACTAAAAAGAATTTTCTTTCTAAAAAAGTCAAAACAATAACAACTATCAATTAAACTCAAAATAATACCAACTTTGAAAATTATTGAAAATAATACATACTATCAACATATTTATAAAAAATAATATAACTTATTATTCCGAAAAAAATCTAATTCCGGTGATGATTGGACAACTTAAATTTTCACGTCATTAAAAAATTTAGGATTATGAGTGTAACGTGGTTTCTTCTTTTTATATATAAATAAATTAATATCATAGAAGTCATAAATTAAGTAAAATATTTTTAATTTTTGTAAAAATAATTGAAACTTTTTTGATTTTTTTCCAGAGTTTTTCCCCCCTGATTTTAGGAATAATTTTGTGTAAATGACAAGAAAATTATTAAAAATAATTGATTTATTTTTATTTAAAAAAATAGAAATTATTTTCTTAGGAAATTTTTTTTCGAGTTTTTTCCCCATATATTTTTAATATGAAATTTATGATTTTTATACAAAATCATTTTAAATTATCTAAAATATTTTTCAAATAAATAATAAAATCGATTTAAAAAAAAATGAAGATACACTTATTATAAAAAAGGAATTTTTTAACTTTTAAAATTTTATTTATTCTAAAAAAATGAAGACTTATTTTTGTTAATAGTTTTTAAAAAAACATATTTTAGACAAAAATAAAGTTTATAAGTTTCAAAAAAAAAAAAGTTCAACTAAAAATTAGAAATATAAATGAAAATTTTACATATATTTAAAACTTTAAATAAAAAATAAAGTTATAAGTTATAAAAAAATCAACGTTTGAAAATTATAACTAAATAAAATAAGATTAATTAAAATAAATTTTAAAAATTTTTGAAAGTATAAAGTTCAATTGAAAATTAAAAAAATACAAGTAACAAAATATTAAGATCTGTAAAATTAGATTACAAATCTTAATTATTTTGATTTTTAAATTACAAATAAAAGGTCAATTAATAATATGAGGGAATAATTAAAAAAATCAGTTATATTAAATGAATTCCTAAATTAAATAATTAAAATAATTTGTTTTAACATGTTGGGACCTGGATTAACAAAATATTGACACGTGTAAATTTAATGACGTGAATTCACAAAATTGTGCCACGTGTAAAATTTAATGATGTGGTTTTACCATAATGTGCCACGTGTAAGTTTACGGGCTGCTTTAGTATATAGATAGATAAGATGATAAGATTTTCCGGTTTTATTAGAATTTATTGAAATTGCCAATTTATAAAATGATAAGCTTTTCCGATTTTGTTAGGATTTTTTGAATTGTACAAACATAAAGTTGACAAATTATCCCAATTGTATTTACATAAAATCAAAAGGATTCAGAGTTACAAGCTTTCAAGTCTCAATTCCCGAACCCTCAATTTCATCAAACAACATAGGCATCGTACTATCAATTTTATAACGTATTCAATAATAAGGACCAAAATATATATACTATGAATTGAAATTAATTAAACTGAAAATAAATATATAGGTTATACTTTAATATAAATTATATAATATTGAAATAAAGGTTAAAAAAACTATAATATAAGACTACAAATATTTTAAAAAACATATAATATTAAGCGGGTGAATACGGGTCGGATGAATGGATGGATGCTGGATCGGGTGATGGGTGGATGAAACGTTCACCTGGAACCTACCCGATCCACCACCCACTTTCACCCGTCTTTTAACGAGTTTCACCCTTTTTCGTTGGATTTAGTGCTGGATATCTGTCGGATACGGGTGACATTTGTAACACCCCAAATCCGCGGGACTCGGGATGCTACGGGCGAGACCTCACAATGGGTCCCGACCCTTAGCTTGACAACAATTTCACCGGACCTTCCAACAAGGCACAAATAAAGGCGAAAACTTAAAACGTTTTTAGTGCATGCGAAAACGAAGAGTGACAAATACAAGGTGGAAACTCAGCCGAGTCCTCAAAACAAAACAACCCGATACGAAAGTCTAAACGTACGACAACATCCATGAACAACGATAGGAAACATGACCCAAAAACCAACCCCGTCCTATAATGTACAAAGACCCCGGCTGTCCACTCCTCCACCTCACTCGGCGGCGTCCCTAACCTGCAAGTCATCTACAACACGGTTTAAAACCGTTTAGCTCATATTCGAAGCATTAAAAAAGCGGTGAAGGCACAAACACATACATAACACAAAACATGAATCACACAAGTCCGGTTTATTATCTTTTTATTATTAAGTCGTATCCTGTTCTAATTCAACTTCGGTTGTGACACGAGATCACCGTGGTCTCGCCTCGGTCCCTTACCGGCAAGGAATGGTACGGATGCACCCGTCCATCTAACCCGCCGGACTCGTCGCCGAGAACCTCCTAGACCTCCCGCAGGGCTAGGCAGCTGATGTCACCGCCCGTTATCATACACTTGGGCCAACATATATATAAGGTCGGTGGTCCCAATTACCGGTTTCATTGTCATACAAGAACATAAACACACATCAATGCTAATGCATAGAATACGAGCTAAGTAAGTCCGGAGACTTACCTCGTCCCAATGCTAAATCACAAAACGCTCTCGCTTCCCTTGGGAAGAAGCACACAACCTGCTCACAACAAGATAACCATCAAAACCCGCTCAACTCAAGAAGTCTAGGACTTCCACACACATGATCTACGCAAGATCATTTGACTCTCATTCTAGGACCGCATCCTAGAATCTCTCATACTCACGTCTCACTCAACGCATGAGGAGATATCTCAACAACCTACTAACTCTCATATGATCATACTCAAAACCCAAGAACGAGTAAAAACCTACTAGGTCTATCATGCTCATCACACTCTCCACACATGAAAGTAACACCCAACAGTTCATAACCTCAAAGATATTAGTCATCAACCCAAGAGGCACAAGCTAGCCTAGAAGATCCATCATGCTCACATGCCCATATCCAACAATTACATCGAGCCTTAGGGGATCCTAGGTTCACAACCACTAAATGGTATTTCAAGCTACTCTAGATCCATCCTAGGCATATTACTAACATGATTCAACAACAATACTAAGGAATGAACGAAGGGGAAGGGAGAGGAGGAACCTACTATCGAAGAAACGCAGCCGCGGAGTCAAGCTGGCGCCCCGGCGGAGCAGACGCCGCCCCTGCGGAAGGTTGGCGCCGCCCCTGCGGCCTTCTGGCAGAGCAGGCACTGCCCCTGCGGTGGTAGGAGCCGCACCTGCGGCGGTCTGGGCCGCCCCGCGTCTGTGGTCAGCCGCACCTGCGGCGGTTCGGCGTCGTGGAGCCCGGAGCCGCCCCTGCGGCGGTGCTGGCCGCCCTTGCGGCGGTGCTGGCCGCCCCAGCGGAGGTGCTGGCCGCCCCAGCGGCGGTGCTGGCCGCCCCTGTGGCTGTGCTGGGCCACCCTTGCGGCTGTGCTGAGCCGCCCCGGCGGGTTATGTGCAGAACGTCGTCTTCTTCGTCTTCGATCGTGGATCCTTGGCTCCAAAGTCCTTCTTCTCTTGCTGGATCTTCTCCAAACACCCACCACTGGTCTTAGGCACCTCTCCTCGACCTAATCGAGCTAAGAACACAAGCATGCAAAGGACTTGAGTGAAAACCTCTCAAAGCTAAATCCATGGCCATGGATGAAGGAGGGAAGAAGAAAGGGGTAAGCAACCATGGAGAGGAAGGAAGGAAGGGAGGAAAAGGGACTTACCACACCAGATCTGGAGTTCTCCTACTGCAGTCCACACATACAACTCCTCAATCAACCATGGAAGAAGAGAAGAGAAGAGAAGAGAGTGATGGAGGAAAATAACGTGAAAGAGAAGAGAGGAGAGAGAGAGAGATGGGACACAAGGCTGAAAGGGGTGAGGGGACCAAGGGGTCAGCTGACCTCTTGTCCCTCCCCACGGACCGAGGGGTCGGAAATGACCCTTTGTTATTTTTAACTCGGAACGAAGGGTCGGAACGCGGAAAAAGAGGAAAAATGACGAGTCGGCTCGGAATTTTCTTAGGAATAAATCCGGCACTCGGCATCTCGGCCTACGGGAAGATCTATAAGGCGCTCTAAGTCCGGAATAAAATTCCGGGCGTTACAACTAACCCCCCTAAAAACAAGTTTCGTCCCGAAATTTGCTAAACCCAACACTCTCGGGCAAACACGTCTCTTAACCAAGTGGAACTCATAAAACGTCAACTATTGGCTCTAATCCAAATCTACGTATAGAATCACATTAAGACCTCGCAAGGTACACATAAACTCATACAAACTCACATAACACATCATAACACAAACACACAGATCAAACAAGGAAAGATCTTGGGACTAGCCCGACGGTCCTATCGATGTCGCTAAATCTGCGTAAAACTCAGGATAGTTCCTCCGGATACTATCCTCCGTCTCCTATGTAGCCTTGTCGGCTCCTCGCCTTGACCACTGCACTCTCAGTATCGGTATCTCCTTCGATCGAAGGCGCTTCGTACTCCGCTCTAAAACTGCTATAGGATGCTCTACAAATGTATGGTCCGGCTCGACCATTAGGTCCTCATGACTGATGATGTGTCTCGGGTCGTGTATGTACTCTCTCAGCTGAGAGACATGAAATACCGGATGTATACCCTCTAACCGAGGTGGCAATGCTAACCGGTATGCCACCTCACCGACTCTCTCCAAGATCTCGAATGGACCGACATATCGGGGCTTAACTTCCCCTTAATGTCGAATCGCCTGACGCCCCGCGTCGGTGATACCCTGAACCACACTGGAGCTCCTACCCTGAACTCGAGAGGTCTACACCTCTTGTCCACATACGACCTTTGACGGCTCTGCGCGGTCAACATCCTCTCTCGGATCAAAGCAATTCTAGCCACGTCGTCCTGTACCTGATTTGGAGCTACAACGCTAAAACTCCCCCGCTCATCCCAACATAAGGGAGTAAAACAATCTCCGTCCATACAATGCCTCATACGGTTTCCATCCCCATCGACGCGTGCCAAAACCTTGAGGTAATACGCCTGTCCCTGTCCGAGATGATGGTCTTCGGTATTCCATGTAATCTCACAATCTAACAGTTGTGGGTATGTCCTCCCACTTTCACTGTGGCATGGGCGGTGGGTGAAGTTCTCCTCCGTCTCTGGTGCGCGATCTTGACCTGCTAGCAGGTCGCGCATCGGGCCACATATCTAGCTACATCGGGCTTGAGCCCGCCCCACCAATAAAATCTCCTAAGATCCAGTACATCTTACTCGTGCTTGGGTGCACCGAGTAAGGTGTGGAATGTACCCTATGCAAAATCCGCTCTCTCAACTCCTGGTCTGACGGTACACAAACACGTCCCTGGCGTCTCAATCGCCCGTATGCTCCTGGGATGACTGTGTTGCCTCTCCTTGGGACATCCTGTCCCGGATCCTCATCAAAATGGGACATCCCTCTTGCTTCTACTGGATCTTTCCGGACAGGTCAGGTAATACCTCTAACTCATACAAACGACAGTCCGTATCCGGGAACCGGATATCCAACTCAAACTCTATCAAATCCCTCTGCAACTGTGACTGAACCATAAGCCGAGCTATAGCCTCCTCTCGAGGTGTCCTCCTACTCAAAGCATCGGCGACTACGTTCGCCTTTCCCGGATGGTACAAAATTTCCAAGTTAAAGTCCTTAGTCAGCTCCAACCATCTCCTCTGGCGGTTATTCAACTCCCGCTGAGTGAATATATACTTCAGACTCTTATGGTCTGCGAAGATCTGGCACGTAGCCCCGTACAAGTAATGTCGCCAGATCTTTAGGGCAAGAATCACTGCCGCTAACTCAAGATCATGGGTAGGGTAATTCTCCTCGTACGGCTTCAGCTGCCGAAAAGCGTACGCAATAACCCTACCCCTCTGCATCAAAACACACCCCAATCCTAGCTTGGAGGCGTCACTATACACTACAAAAACCTCCATGCCCTTAGGCTGGGCTAAAACAGGAGTAGAGGTCAACCTCCTCTTCAGCTCCTCGAAACTGCGCTGACAAGGCTCGGACCAGACGAACCTGGTAGACTTCCTCAACAAGGAAGTGAACGGTCGTGCAATCATGGAGAAACCCTCAACAAAACGGCAGTAGTATTCCGCTAAGCCCAAGAAACTGCGCACCTCCTTGACCGTTCTAGGAGGCGGCCATGAGGAAACCGACTCTATCTTCGCCGGGTCGACCATGACACCCTCGGCGGAACTATATGTCCCAAGGATGCCACCTCAGACATCCCAAAACTCACACTTAGAGAGTTTAGCGTAAAGCTCTCTATCCTGGAGAACTCGTAGCACCGTCCTCAAGTGTCCCTCATGCTCCTCCCTAATCCGGGAGTAGACTAAGATGTCGTCTATAAACACCACCACGAACTGGTCCAAGAAGTCGATGAAGATGCCGATCATCAACTCCATGAAGACGGCGGGTGCATTCGTGAGCCCAAATGGCATCACGACAACTCATAATGGCCGCATCTCGTCCTGAATGCCGTCTTCGGCACGTCCTCCTCTCTCGATTGATACACTTGAAACGCCGGGTGAACACCCTTTACTCTCGGCGGCCATGCCAGCCGGTAAAACACTTTCCCAACTTGCGCTAAGATCTCTAAAAGGTCCGATGTATCGGAAACTCAACTTCCTTCTCGGGTCTTCCTCACTACAACATTTCCATTATGTTTCTTCTTTGCTTGTCTCTACAAAGAAGATCGAACTTCCAATTTACACCGCTGGCTTTGGTTCTTGTCAAACCCAACTTCGATGTTACTTTTCCTCAATTCTGGTTGCAAGTTCTAAGTAATGAAGGAAATACTTTGCTTCACATTGCTTCTACTAACGAGGTATGTATGCTATAACTTTTACATCATCTCACAATACTCAATCAAGACCATGTCTTGAAGAATAACCTGTACACTTCAAACCGATCATACCTCGGGGAAATTTCAAAGCAATTGCACCAATGAATTTCCTCTTAACTCTCAACAACTCCATTGTCCATTTCCGTCCCACTCAATACTTCATCGTCATCCGGAGTACGTTAGTCATAGATGGTGTTACTTGGAGAATCTCTCCACCAATCTGGTAATGATCGGCACATCCAAGAAACTTGTAACTTCTTTCCCGTTCTTCGGGGGTTGTCATCCCGAGACAACTGGTCATACAACTTCACTCTTCTTCGAGAGTAGACCAAAATGTCTTATTCGGGCATTAGTAAGCCCATATGGAACCACTACAACTCGTAGTGACCATGGTTTGTCTAGATTGCCATGTTTGCACTATCCCAGTCCCGACTTCCCAATTGGCGACAATCAAGCCTTAACTCGATTTTAGAAGAGATCACCGACCCTTGCAACCGGTCGAGTAGATCATCTATACGCGGCAAGAGGGTACTTGTTCTTCATTGTAATCTTGTTCGGCTCCTTATAATCGATGTACAAGTGGAGATAACTGTCTCTCTCTTCGCAACTGGTGTCCTCCATAACAAATTCAAATCAAGAGTTTAGGATATAATCCAAGTTCTTGTTCCCGTTCCTTTATGATCCCACAACCTGGTTACTCTCCCCCACACTCGTCCATAGACCACCCGCACATGCGCGTTCTCGGTTTCACCAATTAGCTGATAACTGACCTTCTCCTACGTCAATGACTTACCATTCTTCTATGCTTCCATGTTACCATTCTCGTGAAGGCTACCCTCTCGGGGTACTCTACCTTAACTCCGTTAGCTCATTCTTCATTCCACGCTTCCTTTTTCCTTCAACGAGATAAATATACCCTTCTCGGCGTTGTTGAGTCACATGACCTTCTCCTACATCAATGAATTACCGTTAGCTCATTCTTCATTCCATTCTTCATTCCATACTTCCTCCTTTTTGGCGTTTCTTCGCTTTATCGTCATAACGGAAACCGGTCAACTCCGCATAAATCTCCACCTTGCCATTCTTCTCATAACTCTTGTAATGTAGACTCTTCATTTAATGGTACCTTGTAAGCTTAACTTATGGCATCTTACAACTTTCACACTTGGTTCGATCACGTTCTCATCTCGACTCCAAAGCTTAGGAGCGTCTAAGGAAAGCTTCACTTCTCGTGATGGAACACCGCCTTTAACCTTGTTAGATTGCACCCATCTCCTCCTCGATTCGCATCTTTAGTTGTCCACGCGTCTTCTTGAAGAACTTAAGTTTGTTATCTCCATTGTTCTCGTCGTACGTAGTCCTCAAACATGGTAGCTCCAATGGACGCTCCCCTGGTCCTTGCAGATGGAGAACTCTGCGCCTGGACCTCCCAATGGTCCTATCCCCAGCCTTAGGAACGATGCTCTCTGCGACGTCCTCTACGGGAACCTCAACTGCCGGTGGATCCACAACTGGCGGGTCCGCAATGGGGATACGTCCCCGACCTCTCACGCCTGGAGGTTTTCCTACTCGTCCCTGTATCGGGACGGTAGGAGAAAGAGGGGGTCTACCCCTGGCGGGTCCTACGTAAGCGGTAGCTCTCGTACATGCTATCTAATAGCGTATGGAGTTTACTTATGTATAAATACATAGGTAATACTTACTATCTCGGTATGATAAAAATTCTAAAGGCATAAGGTAAACATAGTCATAAAGCACATCCAAAACATACAAGTCCAAAGCATCCTAAGGCCACATACGTAGCTAGGTACATACAAATCCACAAACATCCTAAGGTCATATATATAACTATATATACCTATTTCTAATCCAGAGATCTATGTCGCCGAGGTTTGCGGAAGGAGTGGTGGCCCCGTACATTCTAACCCAAACCCGACTCATGCATATGATTTTGAAAACGAAAAGTCAGAACCAGTATGGGTTCTGTTTATCCCTCATTCGGCCTTTAAAAGATTGCGAGTGCCATTGTTGTCAACCTCGGGCTCTGATACCACTTTTGTAACACCCCAAATCCACGAGACTCGGGATGCTATGGGCGAGACCTCACAATGGGTCCCGACCCTTAGCTTGACAACAATTTCACCGGACCTTCCAACAAGGCACAAATAAAGGCAAAAACTTAAAATGTTTTTAGTGCATGCGAAAACGAAGAGTGACAAATACAAGGTGGAAACTCAGCCGAGTCTAAACGTACGACAACATCCATGAACACGATAGGAAATATGACCCAAAAACCATCCCCGTCCTATAATGTACGGAGACCCCGGCTGTCCACTCCTCCACCTCACTCGGCGGCGTCCCTAACCTGCAAGTCATCTACAACACGGTTTAAAACCGTTAGCTCATATTCGAAGCATTAGAAAAGCGGTGAAGGCACAAACACATACATAACACAAAACATGAATCACACAAGTCCGGTTTATTATCTTTTTATTATTAAGTCGTATCCCGTTCTAATTCAACTTCGGTTGTGACACGAGACCACCGTGGTCTCGCCTCGGTCCCTTACCGGCAAGGAATGGTACGGATGCACCCGTCCATCTAACCCGCCGGACTCGTCGCCGAGAACCTCCTAGACCTCCCGCAGGGCTAGGCAGCTGATGTCACCGCCCGTTATCATACACTTGGGCCAACATATATATAAGGTCGGTGGTCCCAATTACCGGTTTCATTGTCATACAAGAACATAAACACACATCAATGCTAATGCATAGAATACGAGCTAAGTAAGTCCGGAGACTTACCTCGTCCCAATGCTAAATCACAAAACGCTCTCGCTTCCCTTGGGAAGAAGCACACAACCTGCTCACAACAAGATAACCATCAAAACCCGCTCAACTCAAGAAGTCTAGGACTTCCACACAAATGATCTACGCAAGATCATTTGACTCTCATTCTAGGACCGCATCCTAGAATCTCTCATACTCACATCTCACTCAACGCATGAGGAGATATCTCAACAACCTACTAACTCTCATATGATCATACTCAAAACCCAAGAACGAGTAAAAGCCTACTAGGTCTATCATACTCATCACACTCTCAACACATGAAAGTAACACCCAACAGTTCATAACCTCAAAGATATTAGTCCTAAACCCAAGAGGCACAAGCTAGCCTAGAAGATCCATCATTCTCACATGCTCATATCCAACAATTACATCGAGCCTTAGGGGCTCCTAGGTTCACAACCACTAAATGGTATTTCAAGCTACTCTAGATCCATCCTAGGCATGTTACTAACATGATTCAACAACAATACTAAGGAATGAACGAAGGGGAAGGGAGAGGAGGAACCTACTGTCGAAGAAACGCAGCCGCGGAGTCAAGCTGGCGTCTCGGCGGAGCAGACGCCGCCCCTGCGGAAGGCTGGCGCCACCCCTGCGGAAGGCTGGCGCCACCCCTGCGGCCTTCTGGCGGAGCAGGCACCGCCCCTGCGGTGGCAGGAGCCGCACATGCGGCGGTCTGGGCCGCCCCCGTGTCTGTGGTCAGCCACACCTGCGGCTGTCCGGCGTCGTGGAGCCCGGAGCTGCCCCTGCGGCGGTGCTGGCCGCCCCTGCGGCTGTGCTAGGCCGCCCCTGTGGCTGTGCTGAGCCTCCCCCGCGGGTTCTGTGCTGAACGTCGTCTTCTTCGTCTTCGATCGTGGATCCTTGGCTCCAAAGTCTTTCTTCTCTTGCTAGATCTTCTCCAAACACCCACCACTGGTCTTAGGCACCTCTCCTTGACCTAATCGAGCTAAGAACACAAGCATGCAAAGGACTTGAGTGAAAACCTCTCAAAGCTTCATCCATGGCCATGGATGAAGGAGGGAAGAAGAAAGGGGTGATCAACCATGGAGAGGAAGGAAGGAAGGGAGGTAAGGGGTTACCACACCAGATCTGGAGTTCTCCTACTGCAGTCCACACATGCAGCTCCTCAATCAACCATGGAAGAAGAGAAGAGAAGAGAAGAGAGTGATGGAGGAAAAGAACGTGAAAAAGAAGAGAGGAGAGAGAGAGAGATGGGACACAAAGTTGAAAAGGGGTGAGGGGACCAAGGGGTCAGCTGACCTCTTGTCCCTCCCCACGGACCGAGGGGTCAGAAATGACCCTTTGTTATTTTTAACTCGGAACGAAGGGTCGGAACGCGGAAAAAGAGGAAAAACGGCGAGTCGGCTCGGGATTTTCTTAGGAATAAATCCCGGCACTCGGCATCTCGGCCTACGGGAAGATCTACAAGGCGCTCTAAGTCCGGAATAAAATTCCGGGCATTACAACATTGTCATCCCTAGTTGGAATTTAACTTTTTATTTATTTTAGAAACAATAAAAATCCTAAATAATTCAATATATAAATACTTAACCAAATCTCACAGTTATAAAGTCATTATAATCCAATAAAAAAAGGAAAAAAGGGCTATGGGGCTAATATTGCAAAGTTGTGCATCAATAAGGCTAATTACATTATGAATGAACAAAGTAGGAACCTAATTTAAATAACAAAAAGATAAAATAGGAAAATAGAAAACATTCTGACCAAAATAGTCTCTCTCTCTCTCTCTCTCCTAAATTAAAAATTGTGGTTTAAGGTAGTTGAAACCAAATACCGACAATTCAGGGTTCATGTATTATTCTACTTCTCTCCTTCTTCTCTGCTATTCATGAGATTGCGCCGACATTAGAGCTTATGCACAATCATTCATCCGGTGTTTTTATCTATTATACAGATCCGAATTCCAACTTCTTCCTACTTGTGTATAAGGTAATTAACTTTCGCCATTATCAATAGCGTTTTTTTGGTTGAACAGATCCTAAATGGAACTTTGTACATTCGATTGATTCTCCATCATCGATAGCACTTTCGGCTTTGTATGTAATCGCATTGTGTATGTATATGATTGTGTATGTAACTCGAGCATTGTGATATTGAACTGCATTTTAATTTCTTGTGTATTGAATTGTGATTATTTGTGTAATGAGTTGTGTGTGTGTGTAAAAATGCAGTATATAAATCGTTATGTTCTTAAATATGCGGCTTTCTTGTGTATTTAGTGCTTATTATAAGTACATCGTTGTGTTTATACTGTTTTACTAATCTTGTGTATATGTTATGTATGTGTGTTGACATCTTGTGTATTGCGTTGTGTATTTGTTTGAAGACGTTGTGTATTTATTGCGTCTTGTATGTGGTGATTAATGTATTGACTTATGTATGTGGCTTTCTTGTGTATGTACTGATTAATGTTGTGTTTATAATGCTTTGTGTATACAATGACTTATGTATATATATGACTTTGTGTATTGGCGTTTAGTGATTGTTTATTTATTACTTTGTGTATACACACCAATGTATTTACAATTATTTTACATTAACTCCGTAAATAGGGATGACATTTGTGTACGTGACCACATATTGCGGTGGTGTTTGGAAGGTGAAGATGGTGAATGAAATTATAATGGCCACTTGACAAGTAAGCCTTTAGTTGTAGATGTATACTCCACATTTGACGAAATAGTGCAATTGACTGCTTCGAGATTTGCGTTGTGTGTGAAAGACGTCGGGATAGAGTTATCATACGGAAATCCTTTCAATCGTGCACTCAGGCCATATGATATTAATACGAGGGAGGATTTCCAAACGTTTGTTCAAATAAATGAGATGAAACAATTTCATTGGAATGTTCCTTTGTGTGTCAACACAGTTCCAAAATCTACAGATGACCAAATGGGTTTGATGGATATACATAATGATAAGGAAGGGGTGTTTGGTGAACTACCTAAAGACGGCGGATGAGTGATGATTCCTCTACAACAAAATGTTGGGATGTCATTTACAAATATTTTTGAATGTTCTACATATGTACCGGAAACCGAAGCGTTTGATGAGTCAACGTGTAACAACCTAGCGCTTGTCCCCCATGTGAGCAATTGTGTACTGCCTACAACACAATTTGATCTAATGATTGGAAAGACATATCGTAATAAAATTGAGTTGAAGAATGCATTGTGTCTAAACGCCATATCAGAATGTTCACAATATAAGATTGTGAAGTCAAAGTCGAGGGCCGTAACAACTGTAAGAGCCGTAGTCTTTCGGACCGAGATCGGACCATGGCCGAGATTGGCTTTGACCGAATTTGGTCTAGCCGCCCCTGCGGGTACCTGGCGCCGCCCCTGCGGATGGCCGCCCCTGCGGATCTTAGGACCGCCCCTGCGGTTTCCGGCGGCTGCAGCCGTCTTCGTTGACCTTTTACCCGTGCTTTACTCTTTACCTTACTTAATCTTTCCCTTGGCTGATCAAGGTTTTGTTCTTCACTTTCCTCTCCATCTTCCATCCCGTTCCTAGCTTCCCCTTGCATCCCTTGATCTTGTTCTTGGTTTGGAAGAGGTTGGTTTGAGATTTATGTGTGTGGTGGCTTTTGTGGTTGATGACTGTGAGTTGCTGAGCTTGGAAGCCAGCCTTGGTGTGTGTTGATCTTCCCTGCAGCTTAGGACCACAGTGGTGGTGAGTGATCTTCTCTCTCTCTTCTTCCTTTCTTGTTTTCCCTCTTCCTTAGCTTAGGATTAGATGTATGTTAGGGTTATTGATGGTTGGTATGTGTATGTGCATGTGGTGTGTGGTTTTGGAATGGTAAAGACGTGATCTGATCACGTGAAGAGCCGAAGAAGAATTGCGAGATCTTGTCCTGCGCTATTGCCGCCCCCGCGGCCAAGAGTCACCGCCCCCGCGGCACCTACGCCGCCGCGCCCGCGCCGTGTCAACGGCGTGCCTGCGTCCGCCAGCGGCCTTGTCACCGCCCCCGCGGCTACGTTCCGCCGCGGCCGCGGCCGCTTGCCTTTCGCCCATGCGTCCCCTTTGTCACGCAGGTGCGTTTTGTCCCGGTTCTACCTAGATCTAGGTAGATCCTTTCCTTTCCTAGTATGAGCGGTAGTAGCATGCTAGGTACGAGTATGAGGTTAGAATGAGATTGAGTACGGAACTGTTTATGCCGGTTACGGCCTTGAGGTTTACGAGTTGGATATGATCCCTATGGATCCCTTGGGTCTAGGTGTGACCCATTTGTGTGATAGTAGATTGATATGTATATATGTATGCCTTGTATAGGCCGTGTTGTCCTCCAGATTGGAGTGGACGTATTTGAGAGTTGATCATAGTTAGGATTACTTCTGAGACTGAGGTAAGTCCATAGGACTTACTTAGCTGCCATCTCTATATTGGATGTTGCATGAGTGGTGTATGTTTATGCTTGATAGTATGTGCTATTATGTTTACCGACCTATGGTATTGTGACTACCCATTGTAGGGCCGTGACAGCTTTGCCCTGTCATCCCGCGTGGAGACATGGAGGTTCTCTGCGGACAGGCCAGATATGGAAGTGGGACGGGCACTTGTTCCACTCCCATAGGGTACAAGGGAAGTGTGACCAGATCACCACTCCAGCTGGCAACCTCCCCGAGAGGCGAGGGTTATATTCCTCGTGTCACATATGTTCATATTGATACTTATATATATACGATTCGTGTGTTGGACCACTTATATAAAGATAATGAACCGGGTAAATGTGTGATATCATGTTGAAGTGCTTAGTATTTCTGATATGTGATTGTGCTTATACTCATTCTTTATATGTGTATGGTTAGCTAACGGTTTCATACCGTGTTGTAGATCTTTGCAGGTTAGGAGAACTGCAGGGTGATCCAGAGAGGGTGATCCACTGAGGGCTCCGTACATTGGGATTATTATCGTGGGATATGGGATATTTGATGTACGGTTATATGTATCTTTTGTACTCAGCGGTACTTATGTATTACCTTTTGGGATTTATATATATCAGTTTTACGTTTTGTATTTAATCTATCGGTGCCTTGTTGGAAGATTTGTGAAATTGTTGTCAGGCTAGGGTCAGGATCCATTGTGAGATCTTAGCCCAGTAGAACCTCAAGTCCTACGGATTTGGGGTGTTACAACAACGAAATGTATTGACAAAAAATGTAAGTGGAAGGTTCATTTCTCTATATTGGGTTACCCACACATGTTCTTTCCACATGAGGAGGTCACTAAAAAGAGAAGTTTCGTACCAAGTAATTGCTGACAAGGTTAAAACCATATAAGTGCTTAAATTACATTTAACATTTTGTGTTTGTTGTAGATCGTATGTCAATAAAAAGTTATCTTAATAATTGTTTTACACAATGTAGGTATGGTAATTCAAAGAAGTTACCGTTTGTCCACCAGATCATCACGATAATGAAAAGTGTACACCATATTGATGCTAGTTATTGGAAGTATTGTCTAATAACATCAGGGTTCTGGTATCTGCTAAAGCACTTCACATACTGCATTGACTTCTCAAACACATGAAAAACCTAGTTCGTTGGATCCTCAGACAATTGCTACACTTGTTCGTACTTGCGCTCTAATACCAAAGCAACCTCACATTTCAAACACTTTGACTTGACAAACTCGTCTCCTATTTTGAGCTCGGCAGCGTTCTCCTCCTCTTCAACCACGTTTTGATTTGTACAAACATAAAGTTGCCAAATTATCCAAATTATATTTACATAAAAATAAAAGGATTCAAAGTTAGGCAAGGAAGCTTTCAAGTCTCAACTCTCGAACCTTTAATTTCATCAAACAACATAGGCATCATACTATCATAATCACAACGCTACAATTAAAAAACATGCACAACATACCTCACAACTCTGGAACCACGACGAAGATTGAAGAAGGGAGATGGTGAACGAATCAAAGAAGACAAAGCACTCAGTTTGGGGTTAGGGTTTGATAAAAATGGAACAGAGAGGTTTGGTGAAAATGGAACTGAGGGATTGAGAGAAAAGGCCGCAAGAAAAGATAAGCACCTACAATTGTGGGCTGCTTTAAATTGAAAATTTGTTGACCCTTACAAGTTTCTACAAGTATTATTTTCATAACTAATTATTAAAAGTTGAAGAAGTTTAGATTTGAACTTTAATTAATATCAAAAAAGATTTGAAGTTTTTAAGTTTACGGATTAAAATACTATTTTGATTTTTTTGGTAAGTAAATATAATGATTGATCTCACGTAAATTTATATAATAAAGTCCCATTAGTATTTACTTCAATCTAATTATTATTCTAACATTAATTTGTTTAATTTTATGTATTTTGAAGTATGTTTTAATTATAATTTTGTTTAATTTTAACCTTTTCTTAGTGATAAAATATTAGTTCGTTAATATACAATTTAAAAAATTTAAGATAATGAATCAATTTATTACGAAATTCATCAAGAGAAATATTGAAAACTTGTGAATACTAAGAGGAAAAGTCTAGGGGTTGATATAAGGGGTAATGGGGGAACATGCCCTAACAATCGAATTCTTTTCGCCTTAAGAAAAGTGGGAAAAAAAAGAAGGAAAAAACCCCCCCTTAAAACGGGAAAAAAGCCCTTAAAAGGGGATATGATTGTAACACCCCGAATCCGCGGGACTCGGGATGCTACGGGCGAGACCTCACAATGGGTCCCGACCCTGTAAGAGCCTTAGTCTTTTGGACCTAGTTTTTATCTTAGCCGCCCCCGCGGGCTTGTATGCCGCCCCAGCGGGTTCCCGCTCCCGCGGCCCAGTGAACCGCCCCCGCGGTTTCCTGCGGCTGCAGCCGGTTTTGTTGACCGGTTGACTCGTGCTTTACTCTCTTCCTTACTTCTTCCGTCTTACCTTGCTGAGCAAGGGTTCCATTTCATTTCCTTTCCCAGCCAATTCACGTCCTTCTTGCTTCTCCTTCTCTCCATCTTGATATTGATCTTGTTCTTCCTTAGAGTTGAAAGAGTTGTGTGTTCTTGTTGATGTTGATGATGGTAGATGTGGTTGCTGAGCTTGGAAGCCAGCTGAGTTGTGGTTGTGGAGCTTGTCCTTGCCTAGTCCAGCAGTAGAGGTGAGCCCTTGTTCTCCTTTCTTTCTTTCTTTCTTGTTCTTCCTTCCTTAGCTTAGGAGTAGATGATTTGAGCATAGATTGATGTTGGGATGTGTATGTATATGTATGTGTGTGTTTTTGGAATGAAGAAGACGTGATTTGATCACGTGAAGAGCCGAAGAGGAATCGCGGGAACACACTCTGCACCGTCGTCGCCCCCGTGCCTGGAAGCCGCCGCCCCTGCGGAAGCCGTGCCACAACGCCTGCGCCGTGCTTGCGTCGCCTGCGGCTGAGTCTTGCCGCGCCTGCGGGTTGCCTATTCCGCCCCTGCGTCTCTCTTGTTACGCAGGTGCGTCTTGTCCCGAGTCTACTTAGAGTTAGATAGATCCTTTCCTTTTCCTAGTATGAGCAGGTTAGTAGCATGCTAGGTACGTGTATGAGGTTAGAATGATGATGAGTACGTTATCGTTTATGCCAGTTCTAGCTTTGAGGTTTATGAGTTAGGATACGATCCTTATGGATCCCTTGGGTCTAGGTGTGACCCCTTTGATGGATATGAGTGTGCTATTGTTATGCCTTGTTATTAGGCAGTGTTGTCCTCTAGTTTGGAGTGGACCGTGTTGAGGGTTGATCGTGGTTGAGACTACTTCAGAGGTTGAGGTAAGTCCATAGGACTTACTTAGCTACCATCCTTATATTGGATGTATGCATGAGTGGTGTTTGTTATATGTTTTATAGCATGTGATATGGTTCATTACCGACCTATGTTATATTGACCGCCCATTGTAGTGGTTGTGACAACTTACCTTTCATCCCGCAGTGGAGTCTGAGAAGTTCTCTGTAAGCTAGTTAGTTCTGGTATATGGGAAGGGCACTGACCACTCCTTATGGTATACGGGAAAGTGCGTTGATACCACTCCAGCTAGCTATTGCACGCAGAGGCGAGGTTTATATACATACTTCGTGTCACATATTTTCATATGCAGATCTATATATTATTTGAGTGATTGACGTTATAAAGATAATAAACCGGTAAATGTGTGAAAGCATGATGATGTGTTATGATTCCTGATGTGTGTTTGTGCTCTAGCATCTCTATATATATGTGTATGGTTAGCTAACGGTTTTATACCGTGTTGTAGATCCTTTGCAGGTTAGGAGAGATGCAGAGTGATCCGAAGGGGTGATCCGCTGAGGGCTCCGTACACTGGGGCGATATCGTGGGATTTGGGGTTTTTATATTGTACAGATATATACTCTGATTTTGTACTCTGCGGTTACTTTGTATTACCTTTTGATATGTATATATATATATATATATATATATATATATATATATATATATATATATATCAGTTTTATGTTTTGTTTTAATCTATTGGTTCCTTGTTGTAAGATTCAGTGAACTTGTTGTCAGGCTAGGGTCATGATCCATTGTGAGATCCTAGCCCAATAGCACCTCAAGTCCTACGGATTTGGGGTGTTACAGACCCTTAGCCTGACAACAATTTCACCGGCCCTTTCCAACAAGGCACAAATAAAGACAAAACTCAAACCATTTATAATGTATGCGAGAAACTGAAATGTAAAGGTACAAGGTGGAAACTCAGCCGAGTCCTCAAAACGACATAACTCCGATAAGAAAACCTAAACCGTACAACATAATCCACAATCCAACAATATAAAGACATAACCCCAAAAACGTCCCCGTCCTATAATGTACGGAGACCCCGACTGTTCACTCCTCCACCTCACTCGGTGGCGTCCCTAACCTGCATGGCATCTACACAAACGGTTTAAAAGCTCAAATTCGAAGCATTAGAAACGAGGTGAAGGCACATACACACATACATCAACATAACACATACGTATTCCAAAACACACAAGTCCGGTTTATTATCTTTTTATTATTAAGTCGTATCCCGTTCTAATTCAACTTAGGTGTGTGACACGAGAACCACCGTGGTCTCGCATCGGTCCCTACTTACCGGCAAGGAATGGTACTGATGCATCCGACCGTCTACCCGCACGGGTTAGTCGCCGAGAACCTCCTAGACTCTCGCAAGAGCTAGGCAGATGATGTCACCGCCCGTTATCATACACTTGGGCCAAAATAATATAAAGTCGGTGGTCCTCTTTACCGGTTTAGTTGTTTATAACATAAACAATAAGACACACACACACACCACCAACACACATCGATGCTAATACGTAAAATACGAGCTAAGTAAGTCCAGAGACTTACCTCGTCACCACACTCAACTCACAACACTCTCGCTTCCTTAGGGAGGAAGCCCACAACCTGCTCACAAGAGAATATACATATCAACACATGCTCACACTCAAGAAGTCTTAGATTTCACTCTAGTGACCTAAGCAAGATCACTTAACCCTCAAGCTAGGAATGCATCCTAGGGTCCAAGGTACTCACCACACTCTCACCATATGAAATCAACTCACAACAGTTTATAACCTCACATGATCTTAAACCTCGGCCAAGAAGGAACAAACTAGCCTAGAAGGTCCATCATGCTCAACACACTCGTAATCATCAACTACATCGAGCCTTAAGGGCTCCTAGGTTCACAACCACTAAGTGGCATCTCAAGCTATTCTAGATCCATCCTAGGCATGCTACTAACATGATACAACTACATAACTAAGGAAGGAACGAAGAGGAAGGGAGAAGAGGAACCTACTGTCGAAGAAAACGCAGTCGCGGAGTCAAGCTGGTTCCCCTGCGGAGCAGTTACCGCCCCTACGGCCTCCTGGCGCCGCCCCTGCGCCTCCTAGCGCCGCCCTTGCGGCTCTTGGCGTCTTGGAGCCACCCCCTGTGGTGGCCTGAGCCGCCCCTGCGGTGGTCTGGGTCCGCCCCTGCGGCTCTGATGATCCGCCCCCACGGTTTAGCAGCAGAACGTCGTCTTCGACTGTGGATCTTGGATCCAACGTCCTCCTCTCCTTGCTGGGTCTTCTCCAAACACCAAGCACTGATCTTAGACTCCTCTTTACGACCTAATCGAGCTAAGAATACATGCATGCAAGGATTCAAGGGAAAAGCTTCCTCAAGAGCTTCATTCATGGCCATGGACGAAGGAGGGGAAAAGAAAGAGATAATCAGCCATGAAGTGAAGGGAGGGAGAGGAATAAGCTTACCAAACCGGATATGATTCTCCTCCACTATAGTCCACAAATCCAAGAGCTCCCAAGGTGGAAGAAGGAAAAGAGAGAGAAGATAGGAACAAAGAACGTGAAATGAAAAGAGAAGAGAGAGAGAGAGTGAGGGGAAAAGAGCTGCAAAAGGGAGAGGGGATCAAGGGGTCAACTGACTTCTTGTCACCTCAGCTAGGAATGAGGGGTCGAAAAGCGGAAAAGGGAATAACGAAGAGTCGGCTCCTAAATCCCGGCACTCAGCACCTCGTGCATGCGGGCAAACTGAGCCGCTAACGCGGAAAGGTCGACAAAACGCTCTAAGTCCGGAATAGAAATTTTGGATGTTACAATGATACATGTTATTCTGCTAGCTCATCTAGTCGAAGGAGGGAAGGAGACAGTTGGAGTGCAATGTTTGAGTTTCGGGAGCAGGAAGAAGGGTCATTTTTTAATTATTGCATAAACTCTTAATCAATACAATCAACTCAATATAATTTTAATACGCTAGTTTATCAATCATCGATTATTTTTTTGACAATTTATTTATAAACTATTACTTTAAATTAATATACAAAACAAACCTTCTTGTTTAATATATAAAATTAATTCAACTATCATCTAAATAAAAAAATATATACAACGAAAGTTCACATTTATAATAAAACTGAGTTGAAGAACGCATTGTGTCTAAACACCATTTTTGAATGTTCACAATACAAGATTGCGAAGTCAAAATTGAGGGCCGTAACAACGAAATGTATTGACAAAGACTGTAAGTGGAGGGTTTATTTCTCTATGTTGGGTCAGTCACAGTATTTTACAACAAAAAAATATGCATCTACCCACACATGTTCTTTCCACATGAGCAGGTCATTGAAAAGAGAAGCTTCGTACCAAGTAATTGCTGACAAGGTTAAAACCATATAAGTGCTTAAATTATATTTAACATTTTGTGTTTGTTGTAGATCGTATGTCAATAAAAAGTTATCTTAATAATTGTTTTACACAATGTACGTTTGGTAATTCAAAGAAGTTACCGTATGTTCACCAGATCATCATGATAATGAAAAGTTTACACCATATTGATGCTAGTTATTAGAAGTGTTGGATGACACAATAAACTCTGGACATGATTCGAGGTACACCATATGATAACTACAATTCAATACCTTCGTATCTGTATATGTTAGAGGTTGTCAACCCCTATACAATTGTTGCTCTTGAGGTAGACGATAGCAACCGTTTCAAATATGTCTTCGTTGCAAATGGATAATCTGTTAGAGGATATCAGTCAATGAGAAGGGTAACTACCACACATTCCTTCTTCTTTGTATGACCTTCTATATTTGAACATTATACGACACTTTTATGTATAAGCATCATGTTTAATGACAATGGTTTGTAGGTTATCACAGTAGACGACACTCACTTGAAGGGGAAATACGGAGGAGTGTTGTTCGTTAAAACCGCACAAGATGCTAATCAACAGATCTACCCCATTGCATTTGCAATTGTTGATAGTGAAAACGATGCATTGTGGGATTTCTTCTTCAAGAAACTACAGAGTTTTGTTCACGACAACAATGAACTAGTGTTTGTAGCCGATAGAGGCTATTCCATCAAAAGGGGGTAAACTTCAAATTATGAAGTTGCTTCACATGGGTATTGCATTTGACATCTTAAAGGGAATCTAAGGAAGAGAACACGATCCAACAGAATCCTAAAAAAATTCATGGAAGAAGTCCGCAATTACAAAAGGAATGAATGCATGGAGATTGTTGGACAAATTTCGGGGGCATGTATGCAGCAATTATTTTAAAATACGCATTTCTTCATACTGTATGTTGTAAAATAATTCTACGTTTGTCAATATATGTAGGAGAAGCCAAAATATGGAGAGTTAGTCGCTGATATTGTGGGCACATTCTTTATGTCATGCCAAAAGGTATAACATCAAGACTAGGAACAATGTTGAGTGTGTGAATGAAATTATGAAAGAAGGTAGAGAGTATCTGGTTATAGCATTGCTTCATGAGATAAGACAATTCATGACTCGGTGGTTTTCCAAAAAACGTGCTCGACCAAAAGCTTGTGTAGAAGTTGCTCCTCCCAATATCGAAGCAATCATCCAACAAAGGTTTGAAGAAAATGAAGGTTACTTTGTTTATGTCCTAGATGCAAAAAGGTTGGAGTTCGAAGTTCAAAAAGATGATGACAAAGTGATTGTATGTTTGCTAATGAGAAGTTGTGGATGCAAGAAGTTTGATATGGAAGAAATACCGTATACACACGCCGTTGCCGCTACAAAACATGTGGGTATGAATCCTTCCTTTCTACTTACTAGATATTATAGTTGTGAAACTTGGAGATTTGGGTATGCAAAAACAATCTATCCAGTGCCTAACAAGTTAAAATGGAATATTCCGTCAAATATAGTGGCAATATCATGTGAGCCTCCAAAGAAGCGTAGAAGCACATGAAGATTGCCTAAATGTAGGATTCGTTCTTCATGGGAACCCAAAATGAAGAAGAAATGTAGTTGTTGTGGCATATTTGGTCCCAACAAGAAGACATGTCTCAATCAACCAAAATAGAAGACCTACTTGTTGTATTTTGTTGTTTTCGAACATTTGTAGAAACATTCATTTGTGTATTACTTATCCACATATTGTATTTGGTATTATAATGGTCATACACAAAATTTCGTACTTTAAGTGAGGTAATACATTAGGAGTGTATTTTATTGAGAACATACCTAAAAAGTTGATACACAAAGTTTAAAATGATGATATACAAAGTTTATATATTGTAGTACACAAAGTAGGTTACCACACAAATTACGTACAATGTAATATTAAAATACACAAGTTCTAAATGGTAATACACAAAGTCCATATATTTTGTATACTTTATTGAGGTACAAATTTTATGTTACTCCACAAAGTATGTGCACAAAACATGACATTGAGTTGCTTGTTACTACAAATAGAACGAGATACACAAAGTATGTCCATATCGTTTTCCCACTATTTAAACACGATTGATACACAATGTATTATTATAATACACAAATTCTAAATGGCGATACACAAAGATTATATATTACAGTATACATTGTATGTTAACACACAACATGTCGAAACTACACAAGTTACATTAAAATCCATAATATCAATCCTATTTCACACTTTGAATGCACAAAACAACCACAAAATTCATAAAGAGTAAAATAACTATACAAATGATGAACATAATCCATTATGCAACAAATTTATGTATACACAACCCATCAAATGACAACAACAATAAATATTATTCATCAAATCAGAATCCAATGTGATCAAAGAAAAAAATATACCTATTGAGGCGTGCTAACAGTTGTTTCAGTTTCAACAACAATCTTCTTTGGTTTTGAAGACATATTTTTTGTTCTCACCATTGAATCTACATAAATATGAACAATTTCAACAATGCATATCAAATATTATCATTTGATGATAATGGAACACATTTCAATGATACACAATGTAATATTCCGTTTACAGAATGTAATGAATCTACATATTATGTATCTAATTAGTCACCATCGATTACTGATTACAACACATGATACATAAATAAATCAAAATCTTTAACATATTTCACAACATATTTCAAAAATATGTACATAAACAACAAAGTTAGGAAAGTATTTTCATAACATGTTTCAAAAATCAAACACCTTTGATACACAAATCATCCATTTGCATGCTTGCTTTGGGAAACGAATTGCCATCTGTTCCACAAAAAAACTTTACAATTTTCGTTTTCTCGATAAATATTTTTCACAAAACAACTTGAAATTGGTATTAAAATAACATAATATGAGATCAAAATACCTATTTCGGTTCACAATAACGGTATGAGTGCAGTGGATGAAGCTGATTTTGCCAAAAAACATAAACAAAGATGAGTATCGATAGTTGGGGCGGTGACCGACAAATTTCGGATTCTGGACAGGATTCCAGAAAGATGTGGATGTGAACGATAGAGGAAGATGACGATGAAGATGCAACGGAAGAATAAAAAGCCTATCGACCGTTGAAACGAAGAATTAACGGCGAAGATCTGGATGATATCAAAATCGCCGGTTCCTTTTTGCTGATTAGGGTTTTAGGATGGAAACGCAAAGACGGGATATGATAATGGAGATTTGAAACGACGCGGGATTTTATAGGGGCGAATTTTACGCCCTATGACATATTTTGTTCAGATCCAAATCACCACATTGCCCAACTAAGCACTTTAATTTTAAAATTGCCATCGGCCTTTTTTCTTTATTTTAATTATGATAATAATAGGATTCTACTTTTTATTTAGTTTACGAAAAAGACTTCACAACCCCATTCTTCTCAATAAAAAAAATTGTTGGCCTTACAAATTTTTATTATATTAAGAAGCATTTAATTTCGAACTACTTAAATTTTAAGAGGTTTAGTGGACTTTAATTCATTTCAAAAAAAGATTTGGACTTTAATTGTACGTACAATTAAAATATTGTTTGATCTTACGTAAATTTCTATTACTACTTATTTGGCTTTGTCTAGCATTAAATAGACAATTAACCCTATTAACACAATCTTCATTTCACGACTTAATCTTTAATGAAAGGCAGTCGGACAACTCTAATGGAGGCCAATACGAATGAGGGACTATCCATTTACGAAAACCTTTTCATCGACCTCACAATTGAAGTGCGTTTCCTTTTCGCTTTCTGTTTCTTATATATGATTTGATTTGGCATTATCAATTTTCTATAGTGGTCATGTGCTTTGCACCGGACTTTCGTCTGTTTCTTTTCGCCGGACATTTGTCTGTTCATTTACATTGTGCAAAAAGTTGGGTTTTTTAGGGTCTATTGCAGTACACAAAATTGTTCTTCTTTATGCCGTTGAATTTACAATAAGATTCATGTAGAAGATGAGTAAGGCAAAACATAGTTTTGTAGAGTTTTAATTTAATCGTGTATGGATTTGATTTAGGAGATGACATGGGTAAAACAAGGGAGAAGATTTGAGTGTTTTTTTTGCTTATTGGCATGGCATTCTTAATTTATCGGCTCATAATATACTATTATGTTGCTCCTCAAGTTTTCCCTTTGAGTCCTCCATATTTTGTATAATCCGATTCATCATATTAATATATTTTTGAAACTGTATGTAATTTTGCAGGTTAGAAGTTCTGAAGATGAATTGTTGGGTCATGGCATCCTGCAAAAATCATTACTTGTGAGAGACATCGAAATCGATGTGTGGTTAGATATGATCATCTTCATCTGATGACGAGAATGAGTACTTATCCGAACATGTGGATAATTTTTCTTCAGACGTTGGTTATGGATTCGAATCTTCAAGCAGATACCATGAAAAATTAAGGCCAGCACCACAAAAGTTTGATTGCAGTAACCTTTCGTAAACAGTATGTGTGTTGATGCTTATTACAAGGATGCTTGGTGGGAAGGTGTGGTTATTGACCTTAAAGAAGATGATGGAAAGTGGACGATTTTCTTTCCTCATCAGAGTGATAAAATGAGTATAAGTACGGATAACTTGAGGTTAACTTATGTTTGGAATAAAGCTACATGTGAATGGGGTATTCGAGGAAATTGGATGTTAATGCAAATAATTGAGGAATTTCAGCCATATGGTGATTATGTGTCTATGAAGCCAGTTTGGTTTGATTTGAGACAAAGTCAAAAGTTTAAACATGATATGGAGTGGACTACTCAAGAGAAGTCTGTTGGAGGTTATAAATAAGTATAGGGAGATAACATCATATGAATTTCTACAAGATTTGGTTGTAGGTGATAAGTCCATGTGCATTCTTGATTTACACTGCAAATTTTAATTATGTTGTTCCTGCTGAAATTGATGAATCTATTGTTAGTAAATATTGTCCAAAAATAATAACAGTACATACAGTCGTGGGATGGGGTCATTGAAACAAATTATAAAAAGAAGCGTGAATTGATTACAAGAGTAAGACATCACCTTTTAGTTGTAGGTTGGAGGCTCTAGTGTACGTAGATGCGGTCAAGGCTAGAAGCGAGATATGACTCCCTTGAGAAGAAGACATATATTTCACTCTTGACATCTTGCAGGGTTGTTCCTGTTTTTGGTCCACTACAAGAATTTTCAAAGGAAGCCCAGACTAGTGATAAGTCCTCTATTAGCCAATTCAGATGATCAAAAAAGAATGGTGGTGGCTTTGATGCAACCGTCCGAGGGGTCTATTCAGCAAAAAAAAAAAAGAAGTCCGGTGAATTGCAAAATGCTAATGATAAAATATGTTCAGTTTGTCAGTATGGAGGTGAATTAGTTATATGTGATGGGTGTCAAGCATTGTTCCATTCAAATTGTCTAAACCTGCAAGTGAGCTCTCTTTTTCAGTTTGAAATCTCTCAAGTTTTATATTTTAAAATGTTTTTCTGTTGACATTTCCCTTCTTGTCTTATAAGGTGTTCCAGATGGTGACTGGTTTTGTGCAGCTTGCTGCTGCTTTGCAATATGTGATAGTAGCCAACCTATATATCACTGTTTATTTAGGTGATCAAATTACACACCACTGTGATCAATGCGTGCGGCTGTGTGAGTTTTCTTTTACCTTGTAAGTTGCAATCTTCATATGGATGTAGATGTATCCCACACAATTTTGTCGAACTTGAGGTTGACATTGTGTGAAATTTGAATGAACCTGCTTTGAATCTTCTCTAAATTTGTCATCTATTCTTTCTTTGTGTATTTTTCACTTTTCATTTGTGCAAAATTCTCTATATTTACTGAAGTAACTTTTTAATGGACTAAGTTGTTTATTAGATAAGTTTTATGATAAGTCTGAAATTAATAACCAATCAACTAAGAAAAATAATCTACTCCTAAAATCAAGCAACTAAAATAAGTGGATAAGCAACAAGGCTTGTGGGTTGTGGTTGGGATTAGGAAAATAAAATGTTACCTATTAATGATTAAAACTAAATCCTAAAACTAGAAATTAATTAATAAGAATGCAGGAAAGTATTATTTTCATTTTTGAAGATTCTCTAAAAAGTTTCTTCAATAAAAAACCCGATCATTTGCAAATTTATTGCATGCATTTATTATAGTTCTTCTTGTTGTCTACTCATAACAAATATAAATAAAGAGGCCTTCAAAACCTTCAACGGACTATTTGACTTAAAAAGATGATTTCACTTTGACTCTTTTAAATCAGTGAATTATGAAAGTGGAGATGATTATGATGAAACACATCCCAACATAAAGGCAGGGCAGAGAATCACAACAAGCTTAGCATTTTTGTGTGTGTGGATACTCTTATGTACCTTATGAACTTCTCTTGAGCAGATCCTCACATGTGCTTCACATTTGTATTGATGACATATCTCAATCTTGTGTGATTAATGATACTCTTATGTGTCAATCTTGTTGTAGATGTATTTTTTCTGAATGATCTTGAAAGGTACCTTCAACTCTATATTTCTAGTTCATCTATAAGGTAAAATGTCAGCAGAAATATATGTACTTGATATAGTCTCTCTGATTATTGTTTGTTTTTGAGTAATTTTTACTAAAAGCTTTTAACTTCCCAGTCTCTTTTCCTTCTGTTTATAATGAAATTTTGAGTTGGATGATTGCAAGCCATTTTTTCACATCACAATGTAACTCAATTTCGTCATCCGGTTTTGACTAAAAAAAGAACCTTTAGATGAAATAGTTATTTTAAAAATGGGAAGCTTCATTGGCTATCTGGATTTGAAAATCAAGCGTTGGTGTTTGATTGTGAGCGAGAGGAATTCAGCTCGATGGAGCTCCAAAATGCATCTAATCTACGAGGCTTTTCGGATGTGCTGCTGTCACATGTTTTTGAGGAAAGTGTGTGCTTGTTGTATTTGAAAGGCAGAGTATTCACATGTCTTAACAACTCCAGTTCAAGTATTACACATGATCAATTTTTTAGTTTTTCAGTTTAACTCCGAAAGAAATAGAACATATAGCGATAAAGTGGGAATTACAAGACTAATTTTTATTAATCTCCTTAATATTAACTGTTAAAAATTGCTATAATATTATAACTAAAATAAATGCATTTAAAAAAGAAAAACAATGAAAATTATACATCCAAAGTAAAGTAATTACATCACACTGAATGTTTGTCATTGTGAAAGCAACAACCAAATCTCTACTCAAACATCTTGATCAAAGGAAGATCATCCACCATCTTTTGGATTGCATTGTAATGAAACGCAATGTCTCTAGTCTTAATATAGGGGACCATGGTTATGGCTTCCTCAACAATCTTTGGACATAGATTGCCAAGAGCACATAGCTCGAATTCTGCCAGTTGATACATGATGAGGATCTCTCGAACTTGTTTGACAATATCAGGGTTCTGGTATCTACTAAAGTGCTTCACATACTGCATTGACTTCTCAAACACCTGAGAAACCTGGTTTGTTGGATCCTCGGACATTTGTTGCACTTGTTCGTACTTGCGCTCTAATATCAAAGCAACCTCACAGTTCATCAGACACTTTGCCCTGACAAACTCGTCTCCTATTTTGAGCTCGGCAGCATTCTCCTCCTCTTCAGCCATGTTTTGATTTGTACAAACATAAAGTTGCCAAATTATCCCAATTATATTTACACAAAAATAAAAGGATTCAGAGTTAGGCAGAGAAGCTTTCAGGTCTTAACTCTCGAACCTTTAATTTCATCAAACAACATAGGCCTCATACTATCATAATCACAACACTACAATTATAAAACATGCACAACAAACCTCACAACTCCGGAACCACGACGAAGATTGAAGAAGGGAGACGGTGAACGAATTAGAGAAGACAAAGCACTCAATTTGGGGTTAGGGTTTGATAAAAATGGAACAAAGGGATTTGGTGAAAATGAAACAAAGGGATTGAGAGAAGAGACCGCAAGAAAAACTAAGCACCTACAACTGTGGGCTGCTTTAAATTAAAATTTTGTTGACCCTTACAAGTTTCTACAAGTATTATTTTCAGAACTAATTATTAAAAATTGAACAAGTTTAGATTTGAACTTTAATTCGTATCAAAAAAGATTTGGACTTTAAGTTTACGAATTAAAATATTGTTTTGATTTTTTTGGTAAGTAAATATACTGATTGATCTCACGTAAATTTATATAATAAAGTCTCATTACTATTTAATTTAATCTAATTATTATTCTAACAATAATTTGTTTAATTTTATGTATTTTGAAGTATGTTTTAATTATTAATTTTGTTTAGTTTTAACCTTTCCTTAGTGGTAGAATATTAGTTCGTTAATATACATTTTAAAAAGTTTAAGATAATGAATCAATTTATTAAGAAATTGATCAAGAGGAATATTAAAAACTTGTGAATACTAAGAGAAAAAGTATAGGGGCGGATATAAGGGGTAATGGGGGAACATGCCCTAGTAATCGAATTCATTTCGCCTTATGAAAAGTGGAAAAAAAGAAGAAAAAACCTTTAAAACGGAAAAAAGCCCTTAAAACGGGATATGATACATGTTATTCTGCCAGCTCGTCTAGTCGATGGAGGGAAGGAGACACTTGGAGTGCAATGTTTGAGTTTCGGGAGCAAGAAGAAGGTTTATTTTTTAATTATTGGATAAACTCTTAATCAATACAATCAACTCAATATAACTTTAATACACTAGTTTATTAACCATCGATTATTTTTTTGACTATTCATTTATAAAATATTACTTTAAATTAATATGCAAAACAAACCTTCTTGTTCAATATTTTTATTTCTAGAAAATTTGCATATATTCAGATGGAAAATAAGTAAAGTTTATTATTAGATTCACTCTTAGTTAATCTAATCAATACAATATAATTTCAAGTACAATAATTCATTGACCACTATCTAATTTACTTAACGATTTATTTATGAAAAAAATTAAATATATAAAATTAATTTAACTATCATCTAAATAAAAAAAATATATACAACGAAAGTTCTCATTTATAATATGAAAAGTTTACTATAACTATTTACTAGAAAGTCTTGCCCGTGCTACGCACGAGGTTGACGATATTATTTTGCTCCATTTTTATTCATTGTTTTATTATTTTCTATACTTGTTATAAATATAAATTTATCAGTTATAATTAATTCTAATTATATTGTTATCAAATTATTAATAATAATAATAATAATTGTGTATTAATATATTACTTTTTGTTATAAACTATATCAGTTACATATTCAACATCTATATTTTATATGTTCTAAAAGTCTTAAGCTTTATAGGCTTTTATAAATTGATCATACTTTACAGAGGTTGGTTAAACTAAATTTATAAAATTATATACACTTCTAAAAGAAAAAGGAACAGAAAAAGCAAAAGAAAAGAACAATAATCTATATCAATCCTTACTTTAGAATCAAAGTTGTTCATATTGGAGTGCATTTTCTATTGCAATCCCTAATTCAACACTCAACGAATTGAAGACGACGAAGTTAAAAATCAGGCTCATTCCATATGTCAAGTTAAGAAATACTATTAGCTTTTTTACTAAAAAATATTTAGATATTAGCCGGGTTTCTTCCATTAGTTTTTCAGCTTTTATGTTCACTAATTTTTCGGTTGAATCATCAAATAATGTGATAACAACTCTTGTAGTGTTGTCATCCAACTGTAATTTGAACCTATTTATCTACAAAGCAGTGAAATAAAAATTGATAATATACATTTTTAGTACTTTTAATAAACACTATGTACTTTATTTATAAATCGTTTTAATTGTATGATGAACCAAAATAAAATTATTGCACCTTGTTTGTGAAAAACTGACCACTTTATCACATGACGTGCACCAAAAAGTGCATTTTCTACTTCATACTCCCCTTTTGCATTTTTCTCTGCTACATGAAAAATATTACAAAACCAAGTTTTTGTCCTAACATTTATAATTTTGACTTGACATGTGATTTGTATAGAACCTTATCATGTGTTTGAGATATAAATAAGTGATTAAAATTCAAATTAGAGTAAAAATATTTTGTTGGATTATAAAAAAATAGATATATACAAACCGTTTTTCCTTGAGCAACAACTCTTTTCCTTTCATCTCCATGCTCAGCTCTTGACTAGTTCGACAATTCTAACAGTGTGCCTTTTTTGCTTGAAATTTTCTCAGGTGGGCTAATGTTAACAAAAATATCACCATTTCTGCAAGGAATGATACATTTGTACGGGTCACATAAGAAATTATAAAAATAAGGTATGTCACCATGTCTTTAGACAACTTTGACAACTTTATATTTACGTATGCTTTATATGGTTGTTGAAATCTGCCAATTGAGGAATTTCTGCAGCATCAAATATAGTTGTGACTGAAGTGCTAGAAATATAGACCTCACTTGTAAATAATACAGGATAATGAATTAAAGTTGCATAAAATTTAGAGAGATTGAATAAGAGTAAACATGCAAATAATAGATATCCAAGAAAGATAATGATATCATACTTCTATATTCCTTTACGTTCATACCGAACCATATGAGTATGTTCATCTTTTTGTGCACGTCTTTCCTTTCAAGAAGCTGATCCATAGATGCCCCCATAAGATAGCTCTGATTCTGATCCCTCTATATTGTTCAAAATAAAAAATAAATCAGATATCGAATTGTTAAGTAAATACCATAATATTAATATGACTTTCACCGTTCATTTATAAGGTATAAATCTATATTCTTAGAAACGTGTTTTTTCTCATGAACCCGTCCAACATTAGCAACATAACTTATCACATCTAAAATCAAATCACAGGGGACTGTTAGTAAGTTAGATAACTTAATACTTGTTGTTTTAAATAGTATAACTTGTCAATAAGATATTTGTTGCCAGTTAACGTGATTTCTTCAAAGGTAGTGGGTTGAAAAGGATAACGACATAAGTCATCAAGGTTGCACTCAATTTTGTTGACAATAGGTTTGCCCTCCAATTTGGTACAAAATTGAAACTTTTAGAGTGAATGTATTCCCTTCTTCTAACTTAGTAATGAAGCAGTGAGACACATTGCTCTTTGTACAACAATGTATAAGACCTCCCTGCAAATATGATGCCAAAAAGTAATTATGTTAAAGATAAATAAAATTGGTTAAATGACCATAATACTTATCATGCAATATTATACCTTATCATCTGAAACAACGAAATCGGTGCTTAAGTATTTTCCAAATGGATTTATTGTATCCCATTTTCGACATAACATGACTTTGGTTTTCGATTGTGTTGCTTTGAACAACTTGTCTAGTCGAGTATAAGTCTCATCCTCCTTAATGTTATCGGAATTGTTGTTGGAAGTGGAATCTATGGTAATTGAGTTTTGAGTCGTTGAAAATAAAGCAGGATGTGTTGATGAAGAAATATGGGATCGTTTGGAAGCCCTAGGAATCATTCCCGGTAATAGAATGAATCCGAATAAATCAAAAGTTATGTTTGTTCAGAGGTCTTTTAACACATGAAAGTGATCCAATCATTTCATTTCCTTAACCGATATCATTCCGTTTTCATTGCACCATTCCAACCAAACAGACACTAATGCGTACCTTATATAATGAATTTGAGAATGAATAAAATTGAACGTGTATAACGATGATGTTAGCATGCATGTGAAATGTTCTAATGATTTAATGTTTTATGTATTTTTGTAAACAATTATGTTTCTAAATGTTTCTTGTGGAGATTTATGTGACGTTAACGGGTGAAGTTGAAATGTTCTAATAATTTAATGCCTTTATACATTTTTTTAAACAATTCTGACAATAAATGTCTATTTGAAGATAAAAAATTAGGAATTGGCCATATCATTCTTTGAAGATAAAAAATCCATTGTGGAGATTTATGTGATGTTAATAAGTGTAAATGAAAGGTTCTAATCATTTAATGCCTTTATGCAGTTTTGTAAACAATTATGTAGATAAGTGTCTCTTTGAAGATAAAAAGCAAGGAGTTGGTTTGAAGATAAAAATCAAATATTGTATCTTTACTGGCTGAATCATTTAATGTTTTGACAAAAAAATGTCTCTTTGAAAATAAAAAGTAATGATTGATTGTCTTAATTCTAAAAATCTACATTAATTGTCCAAGATATTTAGTTTTCTAAAAACCTAAACCTTTCTTTACATGTAGATAAAGATTTAATTTATATTTTTTAGTGTTTAATTTTTAAACTTATTATGCGAAATGAATTATGTAATAACCGAAATTTTATTCCGGAAAATCAACTCGAGTTACCGAGTTTCTCGTTTGAATCGAACAAAACACACCCCGGAATATGTGTCTTCTATTTCTCCTCTCCACTCCCTTGGTTTGGCCAGCCCAAGCTTCTTTTTCGTAGGTTTTCTCTTCTTTTTCCTCTAGCCCACTTCCAACTTCTTCTTTCTCTCGGCCTGCTGGCCCATTTTGGCTTCTTTCCCGGCCTTCTCCATGAGCAACAACAACCAGCCCACTTCCCTTCCCTTCCTAGTTGTGAGCAATCTCGCTTTACCCTCCCTCTCTCGCTCTTATCTTCTCACGATATTCACAATCATAACAACCTTCGGTTGCTGATGACCCTCTTCAACACGCAGTAATCGGCGCAACCAAGCTTTTGCTTCTCCACACTACCGGCAAAGTCCGATCGCTTCTCCCTTCCCTCCATAGCCGGCGTTGTGTCGTTGTGTCGTTGCCGGCGTGACAAGCTCGAAATCGACTCCTTCTTCATCTTCTTTGCCTACAGTGGTCGTCGGTTGAGCAGCAACAACCTTCGCCATCCTTACGCAGCAGCCATCGATCGTCACTCTCACCGGCGCAGCGTGATCACCACCGGCAACCAAGCCTCGGCAACCTTCTTCTTTCCTTCTCCTCCTGAGTTGCATGGACCATTGGATTATCTTCTTCCTCATTCATTCTTTCCTCCTAACCTTTACGTACATGGGAATATGGAGTAATTGATTGATGTTTCGAACTCTCAACCTCGTGCCTTGTGTGGTTGCCAAACTCAGTCTCTCGCAGGAATCGAACCTAGAACTTGTGGGTTGTTCTAGTTTTTCTAAAAAATCCAGTGTCGAGCATTCAACTTCGGGACTAACTTTAGGTATTCAAAACTCCTCATCCACCATTGAATTTTTGATATGTTTTAGATGACATTACTTAGTTTATTGTGTTAAAATTTAGGAATGATCCAATAGTTAGATCTAGAGTTATAAGCTTGTGAAATTAGGACCAAACTATGTTTGTTAGGAACAATTATGGATTTTGACTAAGTATAACAACTGGTTCTTATGACCATTTTCTGGTCATGATTTAAGCATGTTAGATTTTTGGTTTACGGTTGGAGTTTTGATATACTACATTTGGTATATAGTAGTTCATCATACTCGAATTTGAGGGAAATCCAACGGTCGGATTAAGAGTTATGACCTTTCTAAGTTGGGACGGAAAACTGTTTTGAAGAAAATGTGCAGATTTTGGCAAAGTCTAGAAATAGTGTTTGTGAAGGCAACTTTTGGATTTTATGTAGATCTTATGGTTTGGAGTGCATGTATTTTGATTCTTCTATCTTAGAGTAGGCATGTTCTTTTGATTTAGAAGTTTTCTTGGAATATTTGGGTTTATATAAAGGTACATATCTAGGGCTAAAGTAGCCAACTCAACTAGTTCTCGTTCAAGTGGTACTTGAAGTTTTCTTTATGAGTTGAGAGTTGGGAGAAACTTTCAAACACGTTACGGGTCTTTTAATGTTTTAATTTGTGTTTTGCACTATACTGAGAGACTTAGAACCGCTTTGGGCACTTTTCGGAATTTTAGAAAAACTTAGGGGCATTTTGGTAATTTACTTAAATAGTTAGGGTTTCTTATTCTTTCTTCCCGGAGACTTCCTTGCTAGTCTAGGAACATTGTAGAAGTTATCTAAGTGGTAGAAGTATGTTGCTAAGACGTTTTTTCATTTGATGAGGTAGTTGATAGTGTTTGCACTTGTAGACGAAAACGGGTAATGGCCGGTCGTTGATCGATTCAGGTAAGTTTTACAAACTTGCTTAGCTAGATATTCTTGTATGAGTGTGTTAATATAGTGGTGCATGTTAGGTACTTCATAATTATACCTTGAGTAGGACGACGTTACTATATAATTGGACCCAAGTGTATGAAAATGGGTCGTGGCATCACTGTAAAGCCCGGAGTTTTATTAATTTTATTCCGGACTTGGAGCACCTTGTAGTTTATCCCGTAGGCCCGAGATGCCGAGTGCCGGGATTTATTCCTAAGAAAAATAGCAAAGGGTCGTTTCCGACCCCTCGTTCTGTGGGGAGGGACAAGAGGTCAGCTGACCCCTTGGTCCCCTCACCCCTTTTTGTCACCCAAAGTCTTCCCTCTCTCCTCCCTTGGATCACTTTGCACGTTACACTCCTTTCACTCCATCTCTTCACTCTCTTCTCTTTCCTTCTCATCTCTTCTCCATGGCTGCTTGAGGATCCAAATTGTGGAACTGCAAAAGAAGATCACAGGCTGTTGGTAAGCTCTTCCCTCTTCCTTCCCTCTCTTCCTTGTTGCTTTTTCCCTTCTTCTTCCTTCCTCCTTCATCCATGGCCATGGATGAAGCTTGGAGAGGTTTTCACTCAATCCTTGTGCATGTCTAGGTTCTTAGCTCGTTTAGATAAAGGAGAGGTGCCTAAGACCCGTGGAGAGTGTTTGGAGAAGATCCAGCAAGAGAAGAAGGACTTTGGAGCCAAGGATCCAAAGTCGAAGACGACGTTCTGCGCAGAACCCACGGGGGCGGCTCAACAGGACCGCGGGAGCGGCCAGCCGCAGGGGCGGACAAGCAAGCCGCGGGTGCGGCTCAGCACGCTGCGGGCGCGGCTCGGCAACAGACAATTGGCTCGGGCGGCAGCGGACGGCCGCGGATGCGGCGTGACTCGGGCGCGGGGGCGGCAGTAGACGGCCGCGGGTGCGGCGTGACTCGGGCGCAGGTGCGGCTCCTGGCAGGCAACGCAGTCCTCCGCGGGTGCGGCTCCTTGTTCCGCCGGGGCGGCTCCTGTTTCGGAAACTGTTTCGGAAATTGCCTCGAAGTGTGATCGGTTTGAAGTGTAGAAGTGATTCTTCAAGAATGGTCTTGATTGAGTATGGAGAGACGATGCAAAAGTTATAGCATACATGTCTCGTTAGTAGGAGCAGTGTAAAGCAAAGCATTTCCATCGTTACTTAGAACTTGCAACAAGAATTGAGGAAAAGTAACATCGAAGTTTGGTTTGACAAGAACCAAAGCCAACGGTGTAATTGGAAGTTCGATCTTCTTTATTAGACACAAGCAAAGAAGAAACATAATGGAATGTTGTAGTGAGGTTGACCCGAGAAGGAAGTTGAGTTTCCGATACATCGGACCTTTTTGAGATCTTAGCGCAAGTTGGGAAAGTGTTTTACCGGCTGGCATGGCCGCCGAGAGTAAAGGGTGTTCACCCGGCGTTTCAAGTGTATCAATCGAGAGAGGAGGATGTGCCGAAGACGGCATTCAAGACGAGATACGGCCACTATACACTACAAAAACCTCCATTTTGTTGAGGGTTTCTCCGTGATTGCACGAGCGCTCACTTCCATGCTGAGGAAGTCTACCAGGTTCGTTTGGTCCGAGCCTTGTCAGCACAGTTTCGAGGAGCTGAAGAGGAGGTTGACCTCCGCTCTTGTTTTAGCCCAGCCAGAGGGCGTGGAGGTTTTTGTAGTGTATAGTGACGCCTCCAAGCTAGGATTGGAGTGCGTTTTGATGCAAAGAGGTAGGATTATTGCGTACGCTTCTCGGCAGCTGAAGCCGTACGAGGAGAATTACCCTACCCACGATCTTGAGCTAGCGGCAACGATTCATGCCCTGAAGATCTGGCGACACTACTTGTACGGGGCTACGTGCCAGATCTTCACAGACCATAAGAGTCTGAAGTATATATTCACTCAGCGGGAGTTGAATAACCTCCAGAGGAGATGGTTGGAGCTGATTAAGGACTTTGACTTAGAAATTTTGTACCATCCGGGGAAGGCGAATGTAGTCGCCGATGCTTTGAGCAGGAGGACACCTCGAGAGGAGGCTATAGCTCGGCTTATGGTTCAGCCACAGTTGCAGAGGGATTTGATAGAGTTGGAGTTGGATATCCGGTTCCCGGATACGGACTGTCGTTTATCCGAGTTAGAAGTATTACCTGACCTGTCCAGGAGAGATCAAACAAAAGCAAGAGGGATGTTCCATCTTGATGAGGATCCGGGACAGAATGTCCCGAGGAGAGGCAACACAGTCATCGCAGGAGCAGACGGGCGATTGAGACGTCAGGGACGTGTTTGTGTACCGCCAGACCAGGAGTGAGAGAGCGGATTTTGCATGAGGCACATTCCACACCTTACTCGGTGCACCCAGACACGAGTAAGATGTACCAGGATATTAGGAGATTTTATTGGTGGGGCGGGCTCAAGCCCGATGTAGCTAGATATGTGGCCCGATGTGCGACCTGCTAGTAGGTCAAGATCGAGCACCAGAGACGGAGGAGAGCTTCACCTTTTGCCCATGCCACAGTGGAAGTGGGAGGACATATCCACAACTATTAGATTGTGAGATTACATGGAATACCGAGGACCATCATCTCGGACAGGGACATGCGTTTTACCTCGAGGTTTTGGCACGCGTCGATGGGGATGGAAACCGTAAGAGGCATTGTATGGACGGAGATGTTGTACTCCCTTATGTTGGGACGAGCGGGGGTGTTTTAGCGTTGTAGCTCCAGATCAGGTACAAGACGACGTGGCTAGAGTTGCTTTGATCCGAGAGAGGATGTTGACCGCGCAGAGCCGTCAAAGGTCGTATGTGGAAAGGAGGTGTAGACCTCTCGAGTTCAGGGTAGGAGCTCAGGTATGGTTAAAGGTATCACCGACGCGGGGCGTCAGGCGATTCGACATTAAGGGGAAGTTAAGCCCCGATATGTCGGTCCATTCGAGATCTAGGAGAGAGTCAGTGAGGTGGCATGCCGGTTAGCATTGCCACCTCGGTGAGAGGGTATACATCTGGTATTTCATGTCTCTCAGCTAAGAGAGTACATACACGACCCGAGACACATCATCAGTCACGAGGACTTAGTGGTCGAGCCAGACCCTACTTTTGCAGAGCACTCGATAGCGGTCTTATAACGGAGTACGAGGCGCCTTTGATTGAAGGAGATACCGACGCTGGGCCCCGTACAAGTGGTCGAGGCGAGAAGCCGATGAAGCTACATTGGAGACGGAGGATAGTATCCGGAGGAACTATCTTGAGTTTTACGCAGTTTTGGCGACATCGATAGGACCGTCGGGGTAGCCCCGAGATCTTCCTTGCTTGTTCTGTGTGTTTATGTGATTTTGTTTGAGTTATGAGTAACTTGCGAGGTCTTGATGTGATGCGATCTGTAGACTTGGATTAGAGCCGATAGTGTACGTTTTATGAGTTCCACGGGGTTACGAGACGGGTTGGTTGGAGAGTATTGGGTTTACCAAGTTTTGGGACGAAACTTGTTTTTAGGGGGGTTAGTTGTAAAGCCCGGAATTTTATTAATATTATTCCGGACTTGGAGCACGTTGTAGTTTATCCCGTAGGCCCGAGATGCCGAGTGCCGGGATTTATTCCTAAGAAAATCCCGAGCCGACTTGTCGTTTTTCTTCTTTTTCCGCATTCCGACCCTTCGTTCCGTGTTAAAAATAGCAAAGGGTCGTTTCCGACCCCTCGTTCCGTGGGGAGGGACAAGAGGTCAGTTGACCCCTTGGTCCCCTCACCCCTTTTTGTCAGCCAAAGTCTTCCCTCTCTACTCCCTTGGATCACTTTGCACGTTACACACCTTTCACTCCATCTCTTCACTCTTCTCTTTCCTTCTCATCTCTTCTCCATGGGTGCTTGAGGATCCAAATTGTGGAACTGTAGAAGAAGATCACAGGCTGTTGGTAAGCTCTTCCCTCTTCCTTCCCTCTCTTCCTTGCTGCTCTTTCCCTTCTTCTTCCTTCCTCCTTCATCCATGGCCATGGATGAAGCTTGAAGAGGTTTTCACTCAACCCTTGTGCATGTCTAGGTTCTTAGCTCGTTTAGATAAAGGAGGGGTGCCTAAGACCCGTGGAGAGTGTTTGGAGAAGATCCAGCAAGAGAAGAAGGACTTTGGAGCCAAGGATCCAAAGTCGAAGACGAAGAAGACGACGTTCTGCGTAGAACCCGCGGGGCGGCTCAACAAGACCGCGGGAGCGGCCAGCCGCAGGGGCGGACCAGCAGGCCGCGGGTGCGGCTCAGCACGCCGCGGGCGCGGCTCGGCACGGCCGCAGGGGCGGCGGCAGGCACTTGGCTCGGGCGGCAGCGGCCGTCCGCGGGTGCAGCGTGACTCGGGCACGGGGGTGGCAGTAGACGGCCGCGGGTGCGGCGTGACTCGGGCGCAGGTGCGGCTCCTGGCAAGCGACGCAGTCCTCCGCGGGTGCGGCTCCTTGTTCCGCGGTTGCGGTTTCGACAACAGTAGGTCCCTCCTCTCCTTTCCTCTTCGTTCCTTCCTTAGTATTGATGTAAGATCTTGTTAGTAGCATGTGTAGGATGGATCTAGAGTAGCTCGGAATGCCACTTAGTGGCTGTGAACCTAGGAGCCCTTAAGGCTCGATGTAAGTGATGGATATGAGCATGTGAGCATGATGGATCTTCTAGGCTAGCTTGTGCCTCTTTGGTTGAGGATTAATATCTTGTGAAATTATGAATTGTTGTGGGTTGTTTCATGTGTGGAGAGTGTGTGGTGAATATTTGGTACCTAGGATGCATTTCTAGTTTGAGGGTTAGGTAATCTTGCATAGATCACTAGAGTGAAAGTCTAAGACTTCTTGTGTGTGAGTATGTATTGATATGCATATCTCTTGTGAGAAGGTTGTGGGCTTCCTCCTTAAGGAAGCAAGAGTGTGGTGACTTGACTGTGGTGACGAGGTAAGTCTCCGGACTTACTTAGCTCGTATTTTACGTATTAGCATTGATGTGTGCTTGGTGGTGTGTGTTTATGTTCTTGTTATAACATCTAAACCGGTAAATAGGACCACCGACCTTATATTATTGTTTGGCCCCAGTGTATGATAACGGGCGGTTACAATCTGCCTGACTCGGCATTAGTCTAGGAGATTCTCGGCGACTAGCCCGGAGGGTGATATGGTCGGGTGCATCCGTACCATTCTTTGCCGGTAAGTAGGGACCGAGGCGAGATCACGGTGGTCTCGTGTCACAACCGAAGTTGAATTAGAACGGGATATGACTAAGTAATAAAAAGATAATAAACGGGACTTGCGTGTTTTATGATGTGTGATATGTATGTGTTTTGCCTTCACCGCTTTTCTAATGCTTAGAATATGAGCTAACGGTTTTAAACCGTTTGTGTAGATGACTTGCAGGTTAGGGATGCCGCCGAGTGAGGTGGAGGAGTGGACAGCCGGGGTCTCCGTACATTATAGGACGGGGATGTTTTTGGGTTATGTTTTTGTATTGTGGTTTATGTTGTACGGTTTAAGTTTCATCTTAGAGTTGTGTTATTTTGAGGACTTGGCTGAGTGTCCAAGTTGTAGTTTCTTACTTTTAGGTTTCCGCATACATTAAAAACGTTTTGAGTTTTCTCCTTTATTTGTGCCTTGTTGGAAGGTCTGGTGATATTGTTGTCAAGATAAGGGTCGGGACCCATTGTGAGGTCTCTCCCGTAACACCCCGAGTCCCGCGGATTTGGGTGTTACAAAAGTGGTATCAGAGCCTTAGGTTGACAACAATGGCACTCGCAATCTTTTTAAAGGCCGAATGAAGAATAAACAAAACCCACACGGGTTCTGACTTTTCGTTTTCAAAATCATGTGCATGAGTCGGGTTTGGGTTAGAATGTACGGGACCACCACTCCTTCCGCAAACCTCGGCGACGTAGATCTCCGGATTAGAATTAGGTATATATAGTTATATATATGACCTTAGGATGTTTGTGGATTTGTATGTACCTAGCTACGTATGTGGCCTTAGGATGTTTTGGACTTGTATGTTTTGAATATGATTTGTGACTATGTTTACCTTTATGCTTTTAGAAGTATTACCATACGAGATCGTATTAGTACCTACACGTTTATTTTTAAATAAACGTTATACGCTATCAGATGGCACGTACGAGAGCTACCGTAGGACCCGCCAGGGGTATACCACCACTTTCCCCTACCGTCGCTAGAGGGCGGGGACGAGTAGGAAGACCTCCAGACGCGAGAGGTCGGGGACATATCCCCATTGCAGACCCGCCATTTGTGGATCCACCAGTAGATAAGGTCCCGTAGAGGACGTCTCCGAGAGTATCGTTCCCAAGGCTAGGGATAGGACCGTTGGGAGGTCCGGACGCAGAGTTCTCCATCTGCCAAGACCAGGGGAGCATCCATTGGAGCTACCGTGTTTGAGGACTACGTACAACAAGAGCAATGGAGATAGCAAATTTAAGTTCTTCAAGAAGTCGCGTGGGCAACTAAAGGTGCGAATCTAGGAGGAGATGGGTGCATTCTAACAAGATTAAAAAGGCGGTGTTCCATCACGAGAAGTGAAGCTGTCCTTAGACGCTCCTAAGCTTTGAAGTCAAGATGAGAACGCGTTCGAACCAAGTGCGAAAGATGTAGGATACCGTAAGTTAAGCTTATGAGGTACCATTAAGCGAAGAGTTAACTTTATGAGAGTTATGAGAAGAATGGCAAGGTGGAGATTTACGCGGAGTTGACCGGTTTCTGCTATGACGATAAGGCGAAGAAACGCCAAAAATGATGGAGTAGGTATAATTGATGATCCCAAGAAGATGAGAGCAACACGTGATGCTAACTAACGTTAGAGATTCTGAGAAGACGCACTTACAAGACATCATGAAGCGCGGTTAAGCCTATGAAGGCGAGTCATGTGACTCAACAACGCCGAGAAGGGTATATTTATCTCGCATAAGGAAAAGGAAGCGTGGAATGAAGAATGGGCTAACGGAGTTTAAGGTACCCCGAGATGGTAGCCTTCATGAGAATGGTAACATGGAAGCATAAGAGAATGGTTAGTCATTGACGTAGGAGAGGTCATTTACCAACTAATTGGTGACAACTGAGGACGCGCATGTGCGGGTGGTCTATGATGAGTGTGGGGGAGAGTAACCAGGCTGTGGAATCCTAAAGGAACGGTAACAAGAGCTTAGATTATATCTTAAACTCTTGTTTTGAAGTTGTTATGGAGAATACCAGTTTGCGGGGAGAGAGACGGTTATCTCCATTTGTACATCGACTACAATGAGCCGAACAAGATTATAATGAAGAACAAGTGCCCTCTTACCACGTGTAGATGATCTACTCGACCGGTTGCAAGGGTCGGTGGTCTCTTCTAAAATCGGGTTAAGGTTGATTGTCACCAATTGAGAAGTCGAGATTGGGGTAGTGCAAACATCGCATACTGGACAAACCATGGTCACTACGAGTTGTAGTGATTCCATATGGGATTACTAATTCCCGATTAGGACATTCTGGTGTACTCTCGAAGAAGGGAGAAGTTGTAAAACCAGTTGTCTCGGGATGACAACCCCCGAAGGATATGAAAGAAGTTACAAGTTTTCTTTGATGGACTGATCATTACCGGATTTGTGGAGAGATTCTCCAAGTAACACCACCTATGGCAAATCTACTCCGGATGACGATGAAGTATCGAGTGGGACGAAAATGGACAATGGATGTGTGCGAGTTAAGAGGAGATTCATTGGTGCAACTGTTTCGGAAATTGCCTCGAAGTGTGATCGGTTTGAAGTGTACAAGTGATTCTTCAAGAATGGTCTTGATTGAGTATGGAGAGACGATGCAAAAGTTATAGCATACATGTCTCGTTAGTAGGAGCAATGTAAAGCAAAGCATTTCCATCGTTACTTAGAACTTGCAACAAGAATTGAGGGAAAAGTAACATCGAAGTTTGGTTTGACAAGAACCAAAGCCAACGGTGTAATTGGAAGTTCGATCTTCTTTATTAGAGACAAGCAAAGAAGAAACATAATGGAAATGTTGTAGTGAGGAAGACCCGAGAAGGAAGTTGAGTTTCCAATAAATCGGACCTTTTTGAGATCTTAGCGCAAGTTGGGAAAGTGTTTTACCGGCTGGCATGGCCGCCGAGAGTAAAGGGTGTTCACCCGGCGTTTCAAGTGTATCAATCGAGAGAGGAGGATGTGCCGAAGACGGCATTCAGGACGATATACGACCATTTATGAGTTTGTCGTGATGCCATTTGGGCTCACGAATGCACCCNTCATATAGTGTCCGCCGAGGGTGTCATGGTTGACCCGGCGAAGATAGAGTTTGTTTCCTCATGACCGCCTCCTAGGATGGTCAAGGAAGTGCACAGTTTCTTAGGCTTAGCGGGATACTACCTCCATTTTGTTGAGGGTTTCTCCGTGATTGCACGAGCGCTCACTTCCTTGCTGAGGAAGTCTACCAGGTTCGTTTGGTCCGAGCCTTTCAGCACAGTTTCGAGAAGCTGAAGAAGAGGTTGTCCTCCGCTCCTGTTTTAGCCCAACCTGAGGGCGTGGAGATTTTAGTAGTGTATAGTGACGCCTCCAAGCTAGGATTGGAGTGCGTTTTGATGCAAAGAGGTAGGATTATTGCGTACGCTTCTCGGCAGCTGAAGCCGTACGAGGAGAATTACCCTACCCACGATCTTGAGCTAGCGGCAGCGATTCATGCATTGAAGATCTAGCGACACTACTTGTACGGGGCTATGTGCCAGATCTTCACAGACCATAAGAGTCTGAAGTATATATTCACTCAGCGGGAGTTGAATAACCTCTAGAGGAGATGGTTGGAGCTGATTAAGGACTTTGACTTAGAAATTTTGTACCATCCGGGGAAGGCGAACGTAGTCGCCGATGCTTTGAGCAAGAGGACACCTCGAGAGGAGGCTATAGCTCGGCTTATGGTTCAGCCACAGTTGCAGAGGGATTTGATAGAGTTGGAGTTGGATATCCGGTTCCCGGATACGGACTGTCGTTTGTCCGAGTTAGAAGTATTACCTGACCTGTCCAGGAGAGATCAAACAGAAGCAAGAGGGATGTCCCATCTTGATGAGGATCCGGGACAGAATGTCCCGAGGAGAGGCAACATAGTCATTGCAGGAGCAGACGGGCGATTGAGACGTCAGGGACGTGTTTGTGTACCGCCAGACCAGGAGTGAGAGAGCGGATTTTGCATGAGGCACATTCCACACCTTACTCGGTGCCCCCAGGCACGAGTAAGATGTACCAGGATATTAGGAGATTTTATTGGTGGGGCGGGCTCAAGCCCGATGTAGCTAAATATGTGGCCTGATGTGCGACCTGCCAGTTGGTCAAGATCGAGCACCAGAGACGGAGGAGAGCTTCACCCTTAGCCCATGCCACAGTGGAAGTGGGAGGACATATCCACAACTGTTAGATTGTGAGATTACATGAAATACCGAGGACCATCATCTCGGACAGGGACAGGCGTTTTACCTCGAGGTTTTGGCACGCGTCGATGGGGATGGAAACCGTATGAGGCATTGTATGGACGGAGATGTTGTACTCCCTTATGTTGGGACGAGCGGGGGTGTTTTAGCGTTGTAGCTCCAGATCAGGTACAAGACGATGTGGCTAGAGTTGCTTTGATCCGAGAGAGGAAGTTGACCGCGCAGAGCCGTCAAAGGTCGTATGTGGAAAGGAGGTGTATACCTCTCGAGTTCAGGGTAGGAGCTCAGGTATGGTTCAAGGTATCACCGACGCGGGGCGTCAGGCGATTCGACATTAAGGGGAAGTTAAGCCCCGATATGTCGGTCGATTCGAGATCTGGGAGAGAGTCGGTGAGGTGGCATACCGGTTAGCATTGCCACCTCGGTGAGAGGGTATACATCTGGTATTTCATGTCTCTCAGCTGAGAGAGTACATACACGACTCGAGACACATCATCAGTCACGAGGACTTAGTGGTCGAGCCAGACCCTACTTTTGCAGAGCACCCGATAGCGGTCTTAGAACGGAGTACGAGGCGCCTTCGATTGAAGGAGATACCGACGCTGGGCCCCGTACAAGTGGTCGAGGCGAGAAGCCGATGAAGCTACATTAGAGATGGAGGATAGTATCCGGAGGAACTATCTTGAGTTTTACGTAGTTTTGGCGACATCGATAGGACCGTCGGGGTAGCCCCGAGATCTTCCTTGCTTGTTCTGTGTGTTTATGTGATTTTGTTTGAGTTATGAGTACCTTGCGAGGTCTTGATGTGATGCGATTTGTAGACTTGGATTAGAGCAGATAGTGTACGTTTTATGAGTTCCACGGGGTTACGAGACGGGTTGGTTGGAGAGTGTTGGGTTTACCAAGTTTCGGGACGAAACTTGTTTTTAGGGGGGTTAGTTGTAAAGCCCGGAATTTTATTAATTTTATTCCGGACTTGGAGCACCTTGTAGTTTATCCCGTAGGCCCGAGATGCCGAGTGCCGGGATTTATTCCTAAGAAAATCCCGAGCCAACTCGTCGTTTTTCCTCTTTTTCCGCGTTCCGACCCTTCGTTCCGGGTTAAAAATAGCAAAGGGTCGTTTCCGACCCCTCGTTCCGTGGGGAGGGACAAGAGGTCAGCTGACCCCTTGGTCCCCTCACCCCTTTTTGTCAGCCAAAGTCTTCCATCTCTCCTCCCTTGGATCACTTTGCACGTTACACTCCTTTCACTCCATCTCTTCACTCTCTTCTCTTTCCTTCTCATCTCTTCTCCATGGCTGCTTGAGGATCCAAATTGTGGAACTGCAGAAGAAGATCACAGGCTGTTGGTAAGCTCTTCCCTCTTCCTTCCCTCTCTTCCTAGTTGCTCTTTCTCTTCTTCTTCCTTCCTCCTTCATCCATGGCCATGGATGAAGCTTGGAGAGGTTTTCACTCAACCCTTGTGCATGTCTAGGTTCTCAGCTTGTTTAGATAAAGGAGGGGTGCCTAAGACCCGTGGAGAGTGTTTGGAGAAGATCCAGCAAGAGAAGAAGGACTTTGGAGCCAAGGATCCAAAGTCGAAGACGAAGAAGACGACGTTCTGCGTAGAACCCGCGGGGCGGCTCAACAGGACCGCGGGAGCGGCCAGCCGCAGGGGCGGACTAGCAGGCCGCGGGTGCGGCTCAGCACGCCGCGGGCGCGGCTCGGCACGGCCGCAGGGGCGGCGGCACACTTGGCTCGGGCGGCAGCGGCCGTCCGCGGGTGCGGCGTGACTCGGGCGCGGGGGTGGCAGTAGACGGCCGCGGGTGCGGCGTGACTCGGGCGCAGGTGCGGCTCCTGGCAGGCGACACAGTCCTCCGCGGGTGCGGCTCCTTGTTCCGCGGCTGTGGTTTCGACAACAGTAGGTCCCTCCTCTCCTTTCCTCTTCGTTCCTTCCTTAGTATTGATGTAAGATCTTGTTAGTAGCATGTGTAGGATGGATCTAGAGTAGCTCGGAATGCCACTTAGTGGCTGTGAACCTAGGAGCCCTTAAGGCTCGATGTAAGTGATGGATATGAGCATGTGAGCATGATGGATCTTCTAGGCTAGCTTGTGCCTCTTTGGTTGAGGATTAATATCTTGTGGAATTATGAATTGTTGTGGGTTGTTTCATGTGTGGAGAGTGTGTGGTGAATATTTGGTACCTAGGATGCATTTCTAGTTTGAGGGTTAGGTAATCTTGCATAGATCACTAGAGTGAAAGTCTAAGACTTCTTGAGTGTGAGTATGTATTGATATGCATATCTCTTGTGAGAAGGTTGTGGGCTTCCTCCTTAAGGAAGCAAGAGTGTGGTGACTTGACTGTGGTGACGAGGTAAGTCTCCGGACTTACTTAGCTCGTATTTTACGTATTAGCATTGATGTGTGCTTGGTGGTGTGTATTTATGTTCTTGTTATAACATCTAAACCGGTAAATAGGACCACCGACCTTATATTATTGTTTGGCCCAAGTGTATGATAACGGGCGGTGACAATCTGCCTGACTCGGCGTTAGTCTAGGAGATTCTCGGCGACTAGCCCGGCGGGTGATATGGTCGGGTGCAGCCGTACCATTTTTTTCCGATAAGTAGGGACCGAGGCGAGATCACGGTGGTCTCGTGTCACAACCGAAGTTGAATTAGAACGGGATATGACTAAGTAATAAAAAGATAATAAACGGGACTTGCGTGTTTTATGATGTGTGATATGTATGTGTTTTGCCTTCACCGCTTTTCTAATGCTTAGAATATGAGCTAACGGTTTTAAACCGTTTGTGTAGATGACTTGCAGGTTAGGGATGCCGCCGAGTGAGGTGGAGGAGTGGACAGCCGGGGTCTCCGTACATTATAGGACGGGGATGTTTTTGGGTTATGTTTTCGTATTTTGGTTTATGTTGTACGGTTTAAGTTTCGTCTTAGAGTTGTGTTGTTTTGAGGACTCGGTTGAGTTTTCAAGTTGTAGTTTCTTACTTTTCGGTTTTCGCATACATTAAAAACGTTTTGAGTTTTCGCTTTTATTTGTGCCTTGTTGGAAGGTCCGGTGAAATTGTTGTCAAGCTAAGGGTCACGACCCATTGTGAGGTCTCGCCCGTAGCACCCCGAGTCCCGCGGATTTGGGGTGTTACAATCACTGCCATGTGAGTGTGAGGCTCCCTCCGATCAGTCCACATTTGTATTAGGTGAGATGCATCAGATTCATTCTGGTTGGTTTACATGGACATTGGCAAAGGTCGGGAGACCTTCGTCCCACACAATAAGTTGATAAATGCTTTGCAGGGTAGGTAGCTATTGAGAGTGAGCATGTTGATTGTTTGATTTCCGCATTGTGTGTGATTGTGTTACATAACACTATATGATATTTAGAAATGTTAGCTAATGGTTTCTACCGTCGTTGATAGATGCTTTGCAGGGTAGGTAGCTATTGAGAGATCTGGAGAGAGGTGGTCAACCAAGTTTCCGTACATGTTAGTTTGAGTGTTGGGTTTTATTTAATGACGATACTCATTTCTTCTTCTTTGGATATTGTCACGTAATTTTTGGACGGATGAATACTGTTTCCCTTTTTACGTCATTTCACTTATTAAAACTTCTATTCGAATTTCTTTATTTGCGCCTTATTGAAAGATCCGATGAAATTGTTGTTAGGCTAGGGTTGAGACCCACTGTGAGGTCCTAGCCAATGTCATTCCGAGTTCCTAGAATTTGGAGTGTTACATCTTTTATATATATATATATATATATATATATATATATATATATATATATATATATATATATTTGTGCCCCCTAACAAAATTGTTTGACCCCGCCATTGAAAAAGTCAATTCCTCAAGGGTACCAAAAGGAAATTCTCATAATTGGCTTCACAGAGAGCAAATTTGCTCTCTATTGTTCCCCTCTCAAAAAAGTCTTCAGAATATAAGGTGTAAGAGCCTTAGTCTTTTGGAGTTGAGACCCTTAGCCGTCCCTGCGGGTTAGTGGAGCCGCCCCTGCGGCTAGTGTAGTGATCCGCCCCTGCGGTTTCCTGCGGCTGCAACCGGCTTTGTTGACTCTTTGACTTGTTCTTTACTCTTCTTCCTCCTTATACGCATTCCTTTGGTTGTTGAGCAAGGGTTTTGCAATTCCTCAGACTTCTTCACGTTCTTCTTCTTGCCTCCTTCTTCTCCTTGATCTTGTCTTGGCTTCCTAGGAGTTTGGAAGAGTTTTGTTGTGTGGATGATGATGTTGATGATGTTGGATGTTGTGCTGAGCTTGAGAGCTAGCTGTTGAGGTTGTGGATCTTTTCCTTGCCTAGACCAACAGTAGATATTAGCTCTTTGCTTCTCCTTTCTTTCTTTCTTCCTTGTTTCCTCTTCTCTAGCTTAGGATTAGATGTATGGAAGGTATAGGCAAGGAAAAGATGACGACGTGATTTGATCACGTGAAGAGTGGAACAGAAGTCGGGACTCTGCGTTCTGCAGAGTCGCCGCCCCCGCGTCTGGAATCCGCCACCCCTGCGGGAACCTTGTCACCGCACCCGCGCCCGGAAGTGCCGCCCCTGCAGCCACGGTCCCAGCGCCTGCTCCGTGCCTGCGCTTGCTTGCGGCCACTGTCACCGCGCCTGCGGCCGAGTGTCGCCGCGCCTGCGGTTTGCCTTGTTCCGCCCTGCGTCTTTCCGTTCTGTAGGTGTGTCTTGTACAGGATCAACCTAGAGTAGTATGATCATTTCCTTTCCTAGTATGAGCGGGTTAGTAGCATGCTAGGTATGTGTATGAGGATAGAATGATGATGAGTATGATATCGTTATTGCCAGTTAGGGCTTTGAGGTTTATAAGTTGGATACGATCCTTATGGATCCCTTGGGTTTAGGTGTGACCCCTTTGATTGATAGGAGATGTGATATCTCGTTATGCCTTGTTTTAGGCAGTGTTGTCCTCCAGATTGGAGTGGATCGTGTTTGAGAGTTGATCGTGGTTGAGACTACTTCTGAGGTTGAGGTAAGTCCATAGGACTTACTTAGCTACCATCCTTATATTGGATTTATGCATGAGTGGTGTGTGATATATTCTTGATAGCAGGCGTAGTGATGATTATCGACCTATGGTTTAGTGACTGCCCATTGTAGGGCCGTGATAACTTGTCCTTTCATCCCGCTGGGAGTCTGGAGGTTCTCTACGGGCAGGCCAATTTGGCTCAGTCGGACGGGCACCTTCACCACTCCCATAGGGTATACGGGGAGGTGTGACCGAATTACCACTCCAGCTGGCACAATTCCCCAGAGGCGAGGGTTATGTTCCTCGTGTCACATATATTCATATACATCTATATATATATATATATATATATATATATGATTGGAGTGTTGAATATTATAAAGATAATAAAATGGGTAAATGTGTGATAGCATGATGAGGTGTTTATTATTTCCTGATGTGTGGTTGTGCTTATGCATCTTCTATATATATGTGTATGGTTAGCTAACGGTTTTATACCGTGTTGTAGATCCTTTGCAGTTTAGGAGAGCTGCAGAGTGATCCAGAGTGGGTGATCCGCCGAGGGCTCCGTACACTGGGTTATGCGAGGGTTATGGGTTTTTGTATGTACAGTATATACTTTGGTTGTACTCAGCGGTTCTTATGTAAACCTTTTGATATGTATATATACAGTTTGATGTTTTGTTTTAATCTATATGTTCCTTGTTGTAAGATCTAGTGAACTTGTTGTCAGGCTAGGGTCAGGATCCATTGTGAGATCCTGGCCCAGTAGCACCTCGAGTCCTACGGATTCGGGGTGTTACATAAGGGATGACCTCCCTTTAGCCACCAACACACCAACATGGCAACTTCATCCTACCTTGTAAATGGAATGATAACCTCCATGTATTATAGTTTTTCAATCCCTACTCTTTACTTCTTCCATTTGAAATTTGGATCCCAGAATAACAAAATGGATGAGAAACCATACTTCAACGGCTCCATGGGGGTGAATCTTCTTTACAACATACGGACTTGTTCACCGTTTTCTGAACTTTCCTGGGATTAGGTGAAATCTCGAGTTTGAGAGAAGAACGAGATCACCTTTATTAAGCCTTTTCTTCTTCTTAGAGTTCTCCTTGTAGATCCGAGCGCTTTCGTAAGCGTCAAGTCGGGTTTCCTTCTTCAGCAATAAGGGGAGTGGCATGGAAGCCTTCATAAAACTCTTGATGAATTGTCGGTAGAAGTTGACTTCCCTTGAAAAACCCTTAGCTTTTTTCACAGGCTTCGGTGGAACTAATTCTTCTACTTTTCCGAAATCTTTCTCCAAGCTAACGGATACGGCAAGAGGTTTCGGATCTTCAGAAGGCGTCTCGGTCAATCTCGATAACCCATACTTGGGTCTCGGGCCGAGATGTGGGTCGAGATCATTTTTCTGTTTTGCTACATCGGTCGGCCTTCGGGATCTCAGGCCGAGATGGGGCTCGAGATGCTCGTCAGAGAAAAAGATCTCGGTTGACACAAATCTATTCTTGGCCGAGATGTAGTCCGAGATTTCTCATGTTGCCTCTTCTTGAACGTAGAATGATCCATCTTCAAACTCTTCTCCATCTATGGTCTTGGGAAGCTTAAATTGAATATCTTCCTCCTCAATATTGAAGGTTAGGGAGGCGTTTTTACAATCCTCAAGATATCATTAAGTAGCAAGGAACGGTCTTCCTAGAATGATGGGTATTGGATAATCTGTAGGGATATCTAAAACAAAAAAAGTCAATTGGGATATAGAACTTCCCAAGCTTCAATGGAATATCTTCAAGAATACCAACATGTTTAGTCGTCGATCCATATGTCATGCGCACAGTCATCTTTATTGGCTTTGGTTCCCTGATGTTAATCTCCTTGCAAAGTGCGAGAGGAATGATGCTCACACTTTCTCCAAGATCACACAAAACTTCATAAGTTCCCTCTCCAATTCCTATTGGCACACAGAACGATCTTAGATCTCTAAGATTTGGTGGCATCTTCTCATGTAAGATTTGATGAGCTTAGTAGATCTTTGAGTCATCTTCACTTCTCCACTTCCTTCTAAACTCCTCTTGTTGGAGAGGATCTCTTTCAAGAACTTTCCGTAGGAAACCATTCCTAGAATAACATCGATGAACGGAATGTTAATATGTAGATTTTATATGAGTTCTAGGAATTTACCGAAACTCTTGTCCAGTTTAGCTCTAGCATGAAATCTGAGGAATGGAAGTGGAGGCTTGTATGGAGGTAGTGGAACATATTTCGGCTGATCCTCTTGACTCTTTTCAACAGATTTTTGGACTTCCACCATCACTTGCTTCTCTTTGGGAATTGGACCTTTTGCTTCAAATCCACTTCTAGTTGATATTGCCACAACCTACCCTTTGGGATTGTCTTAAGTCTTTCTAGGAAGTCTTACTGGATCTCTCTGAACTTCTTCAGCCCTTTTGAGCACTTGAGTTTCCAAAACCTTTTGAGCTTTAATTACACTTGTGATAGAGTTCTCCAAACTACTCATCCTCGCCATCAATTGCTCAAACATCATATCAACTCGATCCTTTGGCTGTTGGAAACCTAGAGGAGCTTGTTGAGTTGATTATGTTGCCTTGGACGACTGACCTGTATTACTAGAAGAAACCTGATGGTTCAATGCACCATTAAGGTTAGAGTAAGAGAATCCTGGATTGTTATGGTTAGACTTGAAATTGTTTTCCTGGTAATTTCTATTAAAATTGTTATTATTATAAACTCTTTGATTTTGATAACGTCCATGAAAATTACCTTTACCCATGAAATTAGCATCCTCTTCCTTGGATGCTACATGCACTTCAACCTGCTAGTTCTTAAACGTAGATGCACTTCAACCTGCTCATTGTTGATGGAGTCAAACCTAGCATCATTCAAAGTGCTTTCACTCACCTCATACACTCCAGGTCTAGTTTTCTTCTCTTCAACTGTCATGTGGTAGTACTTCTCAATCACTAAGGCTTGCTTCTCTACAAAGTCCCAAGCCTCATCAACATTCTTTTCCATGAAAGTACCTCCAAGAGTGATTGCAACTTGAATTGAGTGTCTTCACCTAAACCCTTGAAGTAGATCTCTAACAATTCAATTTTGGAAATCTCATGGTGAGGACAATCAAGTAGAAGATCCTTAAATCTTTCCCAAGACTTGAATAAAATCTCTTTATCCTTCATCACAAAGGTATTGATCCTTCCTCTCAGCTCAGTCGTTTTGAAAGGTGGGAAGAACTTTTTAAGGAAATCAGTAGTCATCTCTTCCCATGTGTTGATCCACCCATTTGGTATAGATTGATACCAACCTAATGCTTTATCCTTGAGAAAAAGATCCCTCCATTCTTGGCGGTCTCACTGTCTCCATCAAAGTCTCATAATTCATTAAGTGCTGATGTGGAGAATCTGTATCCATCCCTCCAAACTGATTCTGACGAATCATCTAGAGTACTTGCGGGCGTAGCTCATACTCATGTGTAATAGAATCTCCAAAGTTAACTCCAAGACGGTTTATCCTCTAGGCTGGATCCATTCTTTGGCCAAGTGTTTGTGGAGGTTCCACATATGGCTCATGTCGGACAAGTCTAATAGGAGGAGGTGGATGTATGGCTTGAGGTAGCTCTTCTTGTTGCACTTGTTGAACTGAAGCTTCTCTCTCTTTGCGGAATTCTAGAATTTGTCTCAATTCCGCTATGATCTTGAAAATCTAGCTTCTCTCTCATTGCGGAATTCTAGCTTCTCTCTCATTGCGGAATTCAAGCTTCTCTCTCATTGCGGAACTCTACTTGATAATCTCTAATATGAGCCATCTTCAAAGCTTTATGGGCTTTGAGTCTTTGTCGTAGTGTCTTCTCAGGCTCGGGATCGTAAGGAACTAGTTCTTTCGAACTCCGAAAACTTTGCATACATAGTAAAAGGAACCTAAAATCCCGAAAATTCCAAAAACACACACGGAAACGAGATCAATAGTACAAGAAAGACCTACACTATAAGAAACCAAAGAGGTGCAAATCAAATTAACCTTGTCCCCGGCAACGGCGCCAAAAACTTGTTCGCTAGTTTATGACCTCATAAATCCGTATCAATAATGATAAAGATTCTCAAGCTCACAACACATTATATGCTTTAAATTTATACTCGTAACAATCACTCAACAAGTAGCAAACCCACATTGTATGGATTGTACGAAGTAGAGCAAGTATTCTAAGGTCGAACATAAGGACTTGGTTGTTCAATTTGTAATTATGATCAATTATTGTGTAAATCCGAACTGGGAAATAGGTTGGAAAAGATAAGGGAAAGAAAAATAATATTTTTGGAGAGGTTTTTGTATTGTTCGCAATCGAATATCAATTCAATTGAAAACAGTTTGTAAAACAAAGCAAACGAAGACAACCAATTAATGGGAGAAATGGATTCCAAGGATTCAAGATCATTGTTTATGACATATGGACTCAGGATAACTCATAAAGCTCTATGGATGAAAAGCAAGAAGGATGAACGTTTCTACGATGATGATCTATTACCGGGTAAGTCGAAAGATCATCTAGTTCCAATCCTAACTACATATTACCGGGTAAGTCTCAAGGTAAAAAAGGTGAAAATTCAGTACAAACCGGATTCTCCAACTAAGTACTAAGTAACCTCTTACCGGGTAAGTCTCGGGAATTACCTAACTCAGAAAGTAATCAGGCACATTCAATCCAATAGAGGTTTTCACCTCTATTACCAATGATGAATCTACTTATGTATCTAAGAAGGAATATCATTGGGTAGGTCTCAATTCCAACTCAGGTTGCTAGTTTAGAAGGTTCTAACCTAGATTCTGTCCTAACCAACCATTAGGGTTTCAAGTAATTCCAACCAAGTATAAAGTACAATATAATTCATCACAGTCCAAGCCATAAACAAATCTCTATTCTTGGAACCACAATAGTTCTATCCAATAATCATCATATCAAAATCAACAGTTATTTCTAAGACAGAATGCATAAAAGAGAAATAACAAAATAGGAAATGGAAAGTACTCATCTTTAATAATCCGAAAACCAGCAAAACAAAGTATCCCAGTATCGCGAAGCGTATCTGAACCAAAAGCAATACTAACGGCTGAATCTTTCCTCTAAACAAACAAAACATCTAACGGTAGAATGTAGAAATGAAGGAGGCAAGGTATGAGAGGATCTCTCTCTAGGTCTAAAATTTGAACTCAATTGGACCAGCAGGAACGGAACGGAACGGAACCCTTAGGAAAATATTAGAGCTTCATTATGATACATATAAATCATACACTCAAAATTTTTTAAATTTTTTTATTTATTTATTTATCAAATAATAAGAGATTTTCCTTTGGTGTGTTACCAAATTTTAAGTTGTTAAGTTTTAAACATTTCGAGCTTCATTATTATTGATTACAGTTAAGTTGTTATGTTTCAAACATTTCAAGCTTCATCGTTCTCGATTGCCAATTTCGTTCCATCTACTTAAACTCCCAAATATACAAATCCAAACCCACCTTGCCCAATCTTAGCTAAGAGAGGGATCAATCGTATCCTCTGATAAGGAATTATTTAAATATAATTTTTTTTTATCATAAAAACTTCATACAAGATAGGCAATGATATGACATTCCTTATTCACAGTAATCCGAGGTTAACTGGGAATTTTTTTTTTATGATAACAACTTCTTAAATACAAACATATAAACAATACAACCCTTATAAAACTCAACATTCTTCGGAGTCTTAGGGCCCGTTTGGTCTAAACTCTGGAAACCGAAATGAAATGGAAACGAATCTAGTCCATACGTACACCCTTGTTCATAAAGTTTTTGGGAATCATTCTTTCTGCAAGTAAAGGTAAATTCATAGAAAAAAAAAGTATTCATAAACCAATTTGGTTTATGAATACGGGTAATAAGTCAGTGTACACGGTGCCCAGACATGAAGTCTAAGGCGTAAAACAAAGAAATCTCAAAATCCAAGATCTCAAGGCGGACATGCAAGTCCCCAAGTAGACCGAAATACCCGTAATAAAATGATACATATAAATCATACACTCATAATCTGCTAGATCATATTCAAAAGGCCCATCCACTTTTGGCAAAGCCATCAGCAGATGGGAACCAAGAGAGCCAAGCGCGACTAGCTCCATCAAGATAAGACATCCCCCACCTTCGGCATGGCCATCAGCAGGGAAGAGGTCAGACCTTGGAAGAGTGTCATCATCAATCATGATATCTCTCATGTCAGCATTAAACATCAATGGCTTACACACCAACTCTAGAAGGGAACTTCTCATGTAGGAGTCTAAAAACATGGGATATGATAAGCCGAACCAAAACGTCAATAGGAATCCTATTTCCGTTAAAAGCCAAGGCATTCCTAGGATGCCATAAATAATAGACCGTAGATGAGAGGGCATAGATCCTCTGTCAGCTAGTCTAGCCTCTTCCAATAGCCGAAAGTCTCAACCACTCAAGAGATGATGCGATAGAAGTCAAGCTACAAGACATGCCAAATCCATCACAAACCTGTTTCCAAACCTCTCTAGCATATGTGCATCCAAAGAACAAGTGGCCGTGTGACTCACTAGCACCTCTGCACCAGCTGCAAGTCGGATCAATGTGAAGAAAACACAACCTATCTCTCGTGGAGAGGCGTCCAATGATGCCCATCCAGAGAATGAAGCAATGTTTCGGCGTATTTCCCGAATCCCAAACCAATCTATACCAGTCCACAATATGTCCATGCTCTCTAAATATATCATATGCTCGAGTCCCCAAGAACTTCTCTCCATGGCACTAGGAATCAAGAGTCTTTGTTAGACTCATAGTCGGATCCACGTGTCTGGCAATCTCATCTCTCGCTCCGAGGATAACCTTGATAAGAGGCGAGTCACGTATGTGAGGCACCCAATCGCAGGGCTCGATAACCTGGAGATAACGGTGGTGTATCCATCTTACCCAGAGGCTATCACAGCTGGTATGGATGTGCTGGTAATGCTTGGACATGAAGGCCAAGTTCCGTGCACGAAGATCAAAAAGGCCAAGACCTCCTTCTTTCTTCGGCAAGCAGACCTTGTTCCAAGCAACTCTCGGGCAACTCCAGAGGAAACTCTTGCATAACCCAATCAGACGGTCCATGACGAGGCTTGGAATAGGAAAAATGGAAAGCCAGAAGCAAACATTTCCCTAAAGGACAACACGGATCAGCTCAAGGCGACCAGCGAAGGACAAATGCCTCTTGTTCCAGGCGCTGATATGTCTCCCAATGCGCTCGATAAGGGGGGAATAATCTACCATCCTAAGCTGGTGTGGTGCCACCGGAATGCCCAAATAACTGAAAGGGAACTCACCAGCAGCTAAGCCGGAGAACTGTATCAATTTAGCAGCCTTAGTGGTGGGAACGGAAGCAAGGTAGATAGAGGACTTGGATAAGCTAAGAGCAAGCCCCGAGATCCTCTCGAATCGGTGAATACAACCCAATAAGATTTTCACAGAAGCCCTATCACCACGACAGAATAAGACAACATCATCAGCATACATCAGGTGAGCAATACGGAGACCTCTGCAATGCTGGTGGAACTGGAACTCATGGCTCTTAGTTTCATGGTGGATCATCCTAGAAAAGAACTCCATACATATAACAAATAAGAGAGGGGAAAGGGGGCATCCCTGGCGAAGGCCCCGTCGACCTCGGAAGTGGCCATGTGAAGTCTTGTTAACTCGGATGGAGTAGGACGCCGTAGTGACGCACTCCATCATCTAGTCAATGAACCTGTCCGAGAACAAGAGCTCCGTCATAGCATACCTCAAAAAGTCCCAAGAAATGGTATCATAAGCCTTATCCAAATCAATCTTCATGAAGCACCTCTTAGTATCTCTCTGGACGTTATATCTCCGGAGAAGCTCCTGGACAAGGAAGATGTTGTCAGACATCAATCTCCTTGGAACAAAAGCAGACTACGCAGGATCAATTAGATATCCAAGGCAAGATCCAAGCCGGTTCGCCATGATCTTGGTGATGATCTTGTACACCACGTTGCAACATGAGATCGGCCTGAAATGCTCAACCCGAGAGGGGTTATCCACCTTACTAATCAGGGACACAGAAGTATGGTTGATTTGGTGGATAAGTTTCCCGTTAACGAAAAACTCCTGAACGGCAGCACACACCTCCGGACCTGTGGTGCTCCAAGTTGACTTGAAGAACTTGGAGTTGTAGTCATCCGGACCGGGGGCTTTGAGATCCCCGATCGACCAAAGTGCCTCCTTAATCTCCTTGAAGGAGACCATCTCAACGAGACGGGTACAGTCATCAACAGCAACACAAGGTCCATCAACAAACCAATCTCTCGGAGCAACATCCACCGGGTAGGCAGTGCCAAAAAGACCATGAAAAAAATCAACAAATCTTTCGGCCACCTCCTCAAGATAGGAAGTGGTCGAGTCATAAGGGAGCTTGAGCGACGGGATGAAATCCTGCCGCCCATTGGCCTTCATAATGCCATGAAAGTAAGAAGAAGTGCGGTCACTATTAAGGATGTACCTGGCCTGAGCCTGCTGGCTAAAGAAGCTCCTCTCGACCGCATTAAGTCTAGGGGTCTTGGTCTTGAGATCCAACAGCCCGGTCGTGAAAGACTCGGATTGTCGGTCAAGGCAAATACGCTCAAGACAGTCGGCATACTCCTCATTGTCCGTTTTGGCCTTCTCTGCAATATGAGCAAAATGTCGTCTATTGAGACCTCTAAGCGGCCCCTTAAGGCACGATAAGAGGGAACAAAGGCGAAACTGGTAAGTACTCCTAAGGTGACACACCCAACTCTCCCTGACAACGCTTTGGAACTTTTCATGGTGAGTCCACATGTTGAAGAATTTAAAGCTAGGTTTGCCGGTAAGGGGTCGGTGGATAACATGGGCAATCGCCGGTTTATGGTCCGAAAATTGCCACATGTTAGGGAAAGTTTCCCTACAGTAAACTCCTCGTTCCACTCATGATTGACCATCACCCTGTCAAGTTTGATCCAGATCTTACCATTCGTCCAAGTGAAAATGTTTTCACTTGTGAACGGGACATCTGAAAAACCAAGCGCCTGAAAAATCTCAAACATAGCCGTTGTCTCATTCATCCTAACTCTAGCACCATTAACACGTTCGTTTGAGAACATGGCATTGTTAAAGTCCCCCAAGACTAGCCAAGGAACGGGATCTCTCTCCATCCTAACTCTCAAGATCTCCCAAATAAGAGCACGTTCAGTGCTGCTATGGAGCCCATAAACAAAACAAGTACCAAACTGAAGGCCCGTAACCCTACAAGTAACAAGGCAAGAAATATGTTGAACACCAATCTCAACCACACTAACATCAAACTTACACTCATCCCACATAACTAATATTCCACACTGATCATCGACATGGAAGTTGGTGGTAATGGACCAATTCGGAAAATGTCTCCTCATCACCTCATCAATGTCAGAAGGCCGGTGCGCAAACCTAGTCTCAAGAACTCCACATAAACCAGACCTATACTCAACCAAAAGGTTTTTCAGGCCTTTTTGTATCCGGGGTTGGCAGAACCCCTGAACATTCCAAGATATTATACTCATCAGGAAACCATGGGTAAATTGGTATTTCTACCCTTCTAAGCATCTCCCTTCCCCTACACCTGCGATCTAGAGGCCAACCTAGTTGTAAGAACCTTAGTCTTTTGGAGCTGAGACAGCTTAGCCGCCCCTGCGGGTCCGTGGAGCCGCCCCTGCGGCTTGTGCAGTGTCCGCCCCTACGGTTTCCTGCGGCTACAGCCGACTTTGTTGACCGGTTGTGTAAGAGCCTTTGTCTTTGGAGCCATTTTTGGCTTAGCCGCCCCCGCGGGTTTAGGGAGCCGCCCCTGCGGCTCGTCCGGTTTTCCGCCCCTGCGGCTCAGGGAACCGCCCCTGCAGTTTCTTGCGGCTGCAACCGGTTTTGATGACCGGTTGGACTTGTGCTTTACCCTTTCTTTCCCTTCTTTCTTAGCCTTTCCCTTGGCTTGCTGAGCAAGGGTTTCATCTTCATTTCCTTTCCAGCTTCTCACGTTCTTCTTCTTGCTTCTCCCTTTCTCCTCCTTGATCTTGTTCTTCTTCTTCCTTTGAGTTTGGAAGAGTTTTTGTGTGGTTGATGGTGTTGATGAGCTTGATGTGAGTTGCTGAGCTTTGAAGCCAGTGAGGTTGGTTGTGATCTTTCCTTGGATAGGACCACAACAGTGGTAAGTCTCTTCTCTTCTCCTTTCTTCTTCTTTGATTCCTTTCCTCTTCCTTAGCTTGGAATTTGATGTATTGAATGTGTTTTGATGATTGGAATATGTATATATATGTATATGTACGGCTGATTGTTGGTGAAGACGTGAATCCATCACGTGAAGAGCCGAAGAGGAATCACGGGATCATACTCTACACTGTTTCCGCCCCCGCGTTCCAGTGCCACCGCCCCTGCGGACTTTGTCGCCACACCCGCGCCAGCAAGTTTCCGCCCCCGCGGCCACGGTCACCGCGCCTGCGTTCTTGTGCCGCCGCGCCTGCGGTTTGCCTTGCTTCGCCTCTGTGTCCCTCTTGTCACACAGGTGCGTCTTGTCCCGGATCTACTAAAGTAGTATGGATCCTTTCCTTTCCTAGTATGAGAGTTAATAGCATGCTAGGTATGGGTATCAGGATAGAATGTTGATGAGTATGATATCGATAGGTGCTGGTTATGGCCTAGAGGTTTATAAGTTGGTTATGATCTATATGGATCCCTTGGGTCTAGGTGTGACCCCTTTGAGTGTTATGAGATTGATATCTCGTTATGCCTTGTTATTGGGCAGTGCTATCCTCTAGATTGGAGTGGATCGTGTTTGAGAGTTAATCGTGGTTGAGACTACTTCTGAGGTTGAGGTAAGTCCATAAGACTTACTTAGCTACCATTCTTATATTGGATGTATGCATGAGTGGTGTGTGTTATATTCTTGATAGCATGTGAGATTATTATTACCGACCTATGGTCTAGTGATTGCCCATTGTAGGGCCGTGATAACTTGCCCTTTCATCATGCCGGGAGTCTAGGAGGTTCTCTGTAGGCAGGCCAGACCTAGTAAACGGTTCGGGCACTCTCCATTACCTTAGGGTACACGGGGAGGTGTTCCAGGCACCACTCCAGCTGGCTATTGGACCCAGAGGCGAGGATTATATATTCCTCGTGTCACATATGTTCATATTGATATATATATGATTTGTTTGTTGGACTATTTATATAAAGATAATGAACTGGGTAAATGTGTGATACCATGATGAGATGTTTATGATTTTATGATGTGTGTATGTGCTTATGCTTATCTTCTATATATATGTGTATGGTTAGCTAACGGTTTTATACCGTGTTGTAGATCCTTTGCAGGGTAGGAAAGTTGCAGAGTGATCCAGAGTGGGTGATCCGCTGAGGGCTCAGTACACTGGGGTTTATACGTGGGATTTGGGATAATTATGATGTACATATTATGTTTTGATCGTACTCAACGGTTCTTCTGTATTACCTTTTGATATGTATATATACAGTTTGATGTTTTGGTTTAATTTATATGTGCCTTGTTGTAAGATCTAGTGAACTTGTTGTCAGGCTAGGGTCAGGATCCATTGTGAGATCCTAGCCCAGTAGCGCCTCGAGTCCTACGGATTCTTGATGTTACAAAGTTGGTATCAAAGACTTAGGTTGACAACAATGACACTTGCAATCTACGATAAAGGTCAAATAGATAAATAAACAAAATCCGAAAGGGGTCTGACTTTTTAAAAGGTTTTGGTTTTGAAATGAGTACAAATGTTTTGGGATAGTGTGTACGTGAAGCGATCACCCATCTGAAGATCTCTACAGTATAGATATATATAGATATTATGTTGTGATTGAATTGATATATATCTATACATATGACATATATATAGCCTGCTGAGTTAGGTTTATGTCCTCTGCAGATGGTTCAAACTAGAGCCTTACCTGCAGCTGGACGAGGTAGGGGTAGACCCCCTCTAGGTAGAGGACGGGGTAGGATTCCCACTGGTGATACACGTGCAGCTGGATGAGGTAGGGGTGTCGTTCCTGAGACTGGGAACGTTGCAGCTGAGAGACAGGGATCACAGAGAGTCCAGTAAGAGGACTCGGATCGTGTCTCCATGGAGGGACCAGCCTTCCGCGAGTATATCAGGCGAGTTGAGAAGGCTGTCAGAGCAGGTAGACGTGCCCCTGATATGCCAGCACAACAGGTAGACGTGCCCCTGCTCGAGTTCAGGAGGAGTATCGAGGGCCTAGACCAGACACTTGGTTGAAGGCATTTCACCAGATGGGTGTACCCCCTTTCTCTGGGAAGGTGGGGTTAGAGGTGGAGCTATGGATAGGGCATGTAGACTCAGGTCTGGAGTCTATTAGATGTCCAGCAGACAGACAGATAGAGTTGGTGCAGACTCTATTCAGAGACCTGGCACAACACTGGTGGAGATCTGTACGGGGTCAGGTTACTAGTTATGACCAGATGAGGACCATGATCAGAGAGCGTTTCTGCCCTGCCCCACTGAGGAGGGAGAAACTGCGGGATTTTGTTGAGGCTGGGTTTGAGGATGTACCAGTCTCCGAGGCCATCAGGAGATTCTAGGAGGAACTGGCTTTATTGGGTCCAGTTGCACCTCCTGTAGATCAACATGTTTATGTCTTTTCCCAATGACTGAGGGATACTACCCGGACTTATATGGCAGGGTTTCACTGTGAGACCTTGGTGGATTATCAGAACCGGGCTTCTGATTATGAGAGAGAGAGAGAGAGTTGGACATAGGAGAGCTTCTCAGACCGGAGGTTCTGAGAAGAGACAACTTACTGGGCAAACCAGTGGTACTGGTGGAGCTGCTAGTGCCGGGCGACGCCAGAGACGCCAAAGTTGTCCTTCATCTGCACCGGTTGCAGATAAGGGAGTACAGTGCTTCAATTGCAATGAGTATGGGCATATGAGATCAGAGTGTACGAGGCCGCAAGTGACTTGCTTCACTTGTGGCAGACCCGGTCACAGAGCTACCTTCTGTAGACGGGGTAGAGCTTCATCACAGCAGGATTCTTCTCCTGCTAGTGCAGTAGGAGGTGGGCAGAGGCCACCTCAATAGCTGCAGATGCAGGGACAGCAGAGAGTCCCAGATCGCCCTACGACTCAGGGATCTGCTCTTGGGCCGAGTAGAGGCAGAGGTCGTGGTGGGAATACCACAGACACCAGGTGACCATAGGGTCGAGTTTTTGAGCTGAGGAGTGTAGAGGAGCCAGCTGCACCGACTACAACAGGTACCATTCTGATTCATGGTTTACCTGTTAGAATCTTATTTGATACTAGAGCTACGCATTCTTTTATTTTTGATGCCTGTGTTGAGCGTCTGAGTCTAGATACGATTGAGGGGATACCCTTTAGTATAGGGTTACCCGATGGAAGTAGGGTCGGAGGTACTCGTGAGATCCGTGACTGTCCCATTTCTGTAGGGACCCGTGTATTGCTTGTTGACTTCTTTGTCATGCCATTAGAGCATGAAGAAGTCATTTTATGTATGGATTGGATGGATAGGCATTTGGCAGTCTAAGATGTAGGTAGGAGGACTAATACCCTCTCTACCGAGTTAGGACAGATAGAGGTTTTCCGAGGTTGGGACCTTGGAAAATCAGGCATGGTTATCAGTGCGATACGGGCAACGAGACTGATTGCAAAGGGTTGTGAGGCCTTCTAGTGTTATGCCATGAAGGAGGGGGAGAGTCCAGCACTAGAGGATATCCCAGTTGTCTGTGATTTTGCAGATGTATTTGCTGAGCCGTCTAATTTGCCGCCTCAGAGGAGTGTGGATTTTGCATTGATTTAGAGCCTGGTACGAGACCGATCTTGAAGGCCCCATACCGGATGGCGCCTGTCGAGATGTTAGAGCTGAAGAAGAAACTCGAGGAGTTGGCTGAGAAGGGTTTTATCCGCCCTAGCGTATCCCCATGGGGAGCACCTGTCCTCTTCGTACGGAAGAAGGACGGATCGTTGAGACTGTGCATAGATTACAGAGAGCTGAACAAGGTGACCATCAAGAATACGTATCCACTGCCTCGTATTGATGATTTGTTAGATCAGCTTCAGAGAGCGATTGTGTTTTCCAGGATTGACCTGCGTTTAGGGTATCACCGGCTGAGGGTGAGAGAGCAGGATGTGCACAGGACAACATTCCGGACCAGATATGGATACTACGAGTTTGTAGTGATGTCATTTGGGCTTACGAATGTCCCAGCCGTCTTCATGGAGTTGATGAACAACATATTCATCGACTTTTTGGATCAGTTTGTGGTGGTTTTCATAGATGACATTCTGGTATACTCTCGTAGCAGAGAGGAGCATGCAGGACATCTGTGGACTGTCTTGGAAGTTTTACGAGATAGAGAACTTTATGCTAAGTTCTCTAAGTGTGAGTTTTGGATGCTAGAGGTAGCATTCCTGGGTCATGTTGTATCAGCTAAAGGGATCAAGGTGGATCCGGCAAAGATCGAGGCAGTAGCAGCTTGGACGACACCGACGATCGTCAAGGAAGTACGTAGCTTTCTTGGTCTAGCCGGTTTTTACCGACGCTTTGTGGAGGGATTTTCTGTGATTGCCCGTCCACTGACGAGTCTGCTGAGGAAGACTACCAGATTTGTATGGTCTGAGCAGTGTATGCAGAGTTTTGAGGAGCTGAAGAGACGTCTGATTTCTGCTCCTATTTTGGCACAGCCAGAGGTATAGAGGATTTTGTGGTTTATAGTGATGCATCCAAGCTAGGCTTGGGATGTGTGTTGATGTAGCGGGGTAGAGTGATTGCATATGCGTCTAGACAGCTTAAAACGTATGAGGAGACTACCCGACTCATGATCTGGAGTTGGCAGCAGTAGTTCATGCACTGAAGATTTGGAGACATTACCTGTATGGTGCTACATGTCAGGTCTTCACAGACCATAAGAGTCTGAAGTACATTTTTATGCAACGGGAATTGGATAACCGCCAGCGTAGGTGGCTTGAGCTGATTAACGATTTTGATCTGGAGATTCTGTATCATCCAGGGAAGGCGAACGTTGTCGCCGACGCCCTAAGCAGGAAGACGCCTCAATAGCAGGCGATTGCGAGATTGACAGTTCAACATTAGTTGCAGAGGGATCTGATCTGGTTAAAGTTGGACATCCAGTTTCCTGATGAGGATGCCCAGATGCGTACTTTAGAGGTTCTTCCTGATCTGTTGGGTGAGATCCAACAGAAGCAGGAAACCTGCCTGACCTTGACGAGGATTAGAGAGAGGATGTCTCGGGATGAGGCACCACAGTTCCTTCTAGGGGCAGATGGAGCGTTGAGACGCCGCGGTCGCGTCTGTGTACCCGCTGATGCGGATCTACGCCAGAGGATTTACAGGAGGCTCAATGTACGCCTTATTCAGTGCACCCTGGTACGAGTAAGATGTACTAGGACTTGAGACGTTCATATTGGTGGGGAGGGTTGAAGCCCGATGTGGCCAGATTTGTGACACAGTGTGCGACCTGTCAGCAGATCAAGATTTAGCATTTCAGACCTGAAGGTGAGCTCCACCGACTACCTGTTCCACAGAGTAAGTGGGAGGACGTCACCTAGCATTTCAGACCAGACTGCCCTGTGGACGAGTTTGCACTTCACGACTACATTTCATCCTCAGACAGATGGTCAGTCAGAGAGGACCATTCAGACACTAGAGGATATGCTGCGAGCTTGTGTGTTGGATTGGGGACAAGTGTGGACGGATCATCTCCCACTAGTTGAGTTCTCATACTACAACAACTGGCATCCATCTATTGGGATGGCCCCATATGAGGCACTCTATGGACAGAGATGTCGTACCCCATTATGCTGGGATGAGCAGAGTAGTGTTAGTGGGTTGACACCTGATCAGATTCAGGATGATGTGGCTCGTGTAACACTGATTAGAGAGTGGATTTTGACTGCACAGAGCCGTTAGAAGTCTTATGCAGATAGGAGGCGTAGACCTCTAGAGTTCAGAGTAGGAGCCCATGTGTGGCTGAGAGTGTCTCCGACACGAGGTGTTAAATGCTTTGGCATTAAGGGGAAGTTGAGCCCCCGATATGTCGGACCGTGTGAGATTCTGGATCGGGTTGGGAGCGCAACATACAGATTAGCCTTGCCTCCGAGATTAGAGGGTGTTCACCCTGTGTTTCACGTGTCTCAGCTGAGGGAGTATATACCAGATCCGAGACATATTGTGAGTTATGATGATTTAGTGGTCGAGCCAGACCACACTTTTGTTGAGCATCCGATTGCAGTCCTTGAACGAGGTATGAGACGCCTGCGTTCGAAGGACATTCCTATGTTGAGGATACAATGGTCGAGACGAGGACCTGATGAAGCTACATGGGAGACTGAAGATAGTATTTAGAGGAACTATCAAGAGTTCTATGCCGAGATAGATGTACCAGTAGGATCGACGAGTAGATCTTAGTACTATCTTGGTGAGTGATATGCTTATGTGCTTATATGATATGGTGTGTTTGTTTTTGTACTAGCTATGATATGATGTGTGATCTTAATAGATCTTGTGTGCTAGTACGATTGTTTTGTATAGCTGGAGATGGCTCTTTCCTCCATGCTACTATGATACGATTAGGATTTAGCTGGAGATGGTTATTCCTCCATGCTATTTTGGTGAACATAGTTTTGCTGGAGATGTTTTTCCTCCATGCCTTTCTATTATGATGATGATACGGCTAGAGATGTTTTTCCTCTATGCCCTTGTGATGTGATGATGGTTTGGATAGAGATGGATTTCCTCTATGCCTTGGATAGTATAGTAATTTTGTTGCTGGAGATGATGATTTCCTCCATGCTCGTGTTTGAGGATATAGGGAGTGTTATACCTCGGCTTTTGAGTCCGAGTGGTTTGGGGATTTCACAAGTTTCGGGACGAAACTTGTTTTTAGGGGGGAGAGATGTAAGAGCCTTAGTCTTTGGAGCCATTTTTGGCCTTAGCCGCCCCCGCGGGTTTAGGGAACCGCCCCTACGGCTCTTCTTGTTTTCCGCCCCTGCGGCTCAGGGAACTGCCCCTGCGGTTTCTTGCGGCTGCAGCCGGTTTTGTTTACCGGTTGGACTTGTGCTTTACCCTTTCTTAGCCTTTCCCTTGGCTTGCTGAGCAAGGCTTTCATCTTCATTTCCTTTCCAGCTTCTCATGTTCTTCTTCTTGCTTCTCCCTTTCTCCTTCTTGATCTTGTTCTTGTTCTTACTTTGAGTTTCGAAGAGTTTGTGTGTGGTTGATGGTGTTGATGAGCTTGATGTGTGTTGCTGAGCTTGGAAGCCAGTGAGGTTGGTTGTGATCTTTCCTTGGATAGGACAACAACAGTGGTAAGTTTCTTCTCTTCTCCTTTCTTCTTCTTTGATTCCTTTCCTCTTCCTTAGCTTAGGATTAGATGTATTGAATGTGTTTTGATGATTGGAATGTGTATATATATGTATATGTATGGCTGATTGTTGGTGAAGACGTGAATCCATCACGTGAAGAGCCGAAGAGGAAACCCGGGATCATACTCTGCACTGTTGCCACCCCCGCGTTCCAGTGCCACCGCCCATGCGGACTTTGTCGCTGCACCCGCGCCAGCAAGTTGCCGCCCCCGCGGCCACGGTCACCGCGCCTGCGTCCTTGTGCCGCCGCGTCTGCGGTTTACCTTGCTTCGCCCCTGCGTCCCTCTTGTCACGCAGGTGCGTCTGGTCCCGGATCTAGTAGAGTAGTATGAATTCTTTCCTTTCCTAGTATGAGAGTTAGTGGCATGCTAGGTATGGGTATGAGGATAGAATGTTGATGAGTATGATATCGATAGGTGCCGGTTATGGACTTGAGGTTTATAAGTTGGTTATGATCCATATGGATCCCTTGGGTCTAGGTGTGACCCCTTTGAGTGTTATGAGATTGATATCTCGTTATGCCTTGTTATTAGGTAGTGCTTTCTTCCAGATTGGAGTGGATCGTGTTTGAGAGTTGATCGTGGTTGAGACTATTTCTGAGGTTGAGGTAAGTCCATAGGGCTTACTTAGCTACCATTCTTTTATTGGATGTATGCATGAGTGGTGTGTGTTATATGCTTGATAGCATGTGAGATTATTATTACCGACCTATGGTCTAGTGATTGCCCATTGTAGGGCCGTGATAACTTGCCCTTTCATCCCGCCGGGAGTCTGGGAGGTTCTCTGTAGGCATGCCAGTCCTGGTAAACGGTTTGGGCACTCACCATTCCCATAGGGTACACGGGGAGGTGTTCCAGGCACCACTCCAGCTGGCTATTGGACCTAGAGGCGAGGATTATATATTCCTCGTGCTACATATGTTCATATTGATATATATATGATTTGAGTGTTGGACTATTTATATAAAGATAATGAACTGGGTAAATGTGTGATACCATGATGAGATGTTTATGATTTTATGATGTGTGTATGTGCTTATGCTTATCTTATATATATATATATATATATATATATATATATATATATATATATATATATATATATATATATATATATATATATATATATATATGTGTGTGTATGGTCAACTAATGGTTTTATACCGTGTTGTAGATCCTTTGCAGGGTAGGAGAGCTGTAGAGTGATCCATAGTGGGTAATCCGGTGAGGGCTCAGTACACTGGGGTTTATACGTGGGATTTGGGATATTTATGATGTACGGATTATGTTTTGATTGTACTCAGCGGTTCTTCTGTATTACCTTTTGATATGAATATATACAGTTTGATGTTTTATTTTAATCTATCCGTGCCTTGTTGTAAGATCCAACGAACTTGTTGTCAGGCTAAGGTCAGGATCCATTGTGAGATCCTAGCCCAGTAGCGCCTCGAGTCCTACGGATTCGGGGTGTTACAGGTTGGACCGTGCTTTACCTTCTCTTCCTTAATCTTTTCTTACCTTAGGATCAAGGGTTTCCTTCATCTCTTCCCAGCTACTACCACGATCTTCTTGCCTTCTTTCCTTCCTTTGAGCTTGTCTTGAATTCTTCTTGAGTTTGAAAGTAAAATTTACGAGTTTGATGATGATGAGGATGTGTGGATGTGTTGCTGAGCTTTGGAGCCAGCTGAGAGTGTGTTGTTGATCCTTCCTTGCTGCCTAGTACCACAGTTGTGGTAAGTCTTCTTCTTCTTCTTCTTCTTCTTCTTCTTCTTCTTCTTTCTTGCTTTCTCCCTTGATTCCTCTTCCCTAGCTTAGGATTAGATGTGTTTGGATGTGTATTGATGTTAGAATGTGGATGTATATGTATGTGTTTGGCTATGGAATGAAGAAGACGTGATTTGATCACGTGAAGAGTGGAAGAGAAAGTGGAAGGTTACACTCTGCATTGTCGCCGCCTCCGCGCCTGGGAGTTTCCGCCCTCGCGGGACCCTTGTCACCGCACCCGCACCTCAGTGCCGCCGCCCCCGCGGCCACGGTCCCAGCACATGCGCCCGCGTGTTTCCGCGCTTGCGCCTGCTGTCTTTCCGCCCTTGCGTCTTTCTGTTCCGCAGGTGCGTCTTGTGCAGGATCTACTAGAGTAGTATGAATCCTTTCCTTTCCTAGTATGAGCTGGTTAGTAGCATGCTAGGTATGTGTCTGACGATAGAATGTTGATGAGTATGATATCTATATTCCGGTTATGGCTTTGAGGTATAGTTGATTATCGAGGTTTATAAGTTGGATATGATCCTTATGGATCCCTTGGGTCTAGGTGTGACCCCTTTGATTGATAGGAGATGTGATATCTCGTAATGCCTTGTTTTTAGGCAGTGTTGTCCTCCAGTTTGGAGTTGATCGCGTTTGAGACTACTTCGAGGTTGAGTTAAGTCCATATGACTTACTTAGCTACCATCCCTATATTGGATGTATGCATGAGTGGGGTTTGATATGTGCTTGTTATCATGTGATGATTGATTATTACCGACCTATGGTTTAGTGACCGCCCATTGTAAGGTTGTGATAACTTGTCATGTCATCCCGCTGGGAGACAGGGAGGTTCTCTGCGGACAGGCCAGATCTGGAAGTGGGGCGGGCACCTACCACTCCCTTAGGGTATACGGGAAAGTGTTACTAGATTACCACCACACCTGGCAATAGCACCGAGAGGCGAGGATTATATATTCCTCGTGTCACATAAATTTATGTACATGTATATACGATTTGAGTGTTGGACTTTATAAAGATAATTAACCGGGTAAATGTGTAATAGCATGATGATGTGATTATTATTCCCTGATGTGTGTTTGTGCTTATGCATCTTCTATATATATGTGTATGGTTAGCTAATGGTTTTATACCGTGTTGTAGATCCTTTGCAAGTTAGGAGAGCTGCAAAGTGATCCAGATGGGGTGATCCGTTGAGGGCTCCGTACACTGGGTTGCAAGGGTTATGGGGTTTTTGTATGTACATATACATGTTTATGTTGTACTCAACGGTTCTTCTGTAAACCTTTTGATTTATATATATACAGTTTGATGTTTGGTTTTAATCTATTTGTGTCTTGTTGTAAGATCTAGTGAACTTGTTGTCAGGCTAGAGTCAGGATCCATTGTGAGATCCTAGCTCAGTAGCACCTCGAGTCCTACGGATTCGGGGTGTTACACTAGTAGATCTTCGACTTCCAAGTCTACCATCCCTAGGTCTATGTCAACCATCCCTTTCTTCCGTCCTAGGTTTAACACCACTCAAATGAAGGTTAGCCCTAGGGGTAGCTGCACGAAGGGCCTTTCTATCAGACCTAGACAACACCTTAGTGAAACCCTCACTCTTATCACCAATAGGGGGGTTAGTAGCAATAGTAGATAAAGGAGAAAGAAAAGTAAGAGAAGGAGAACTAGAAGGCTTGCCATCATTTGAGTGGTGTTAAACCTAGGACGGAATAGGGGGGTAAGTTTGAGGACAAACGTCTTTCTCCATGCGGGGGGAAGGGTGCATCGAGGCGAGTCTAGCCTTCAAGGCTTTCACCCGTTGGGTTTTACGTAGGGAATTTCTACGAGAATTCCGTTTCCGGCGCCACGCAATATCCGAGGGGTTGCAGTCACCAGTCTTTGTATCGGACGTGCCTTCTCCATGCCGGGGTGAATTAGGTTCAACCTGCATATAACCAGCACCGCATCCCACAACATTAGCTAAATTAGGATCCTCTATAACTTTACTCTTACCTTTATCCATAGTCTTCTTTTCCGTCGCCTCTTCATCTTTATTTTTATCTTTATCAAGATTATCGTCCGCCTTGGTAAGGCCTTCTTTTTCACCGGTCTCTTTTCCATTTGTAGACTTTTTATTAAACGAACACATAGAGTCCTTATGACCAAAAACAACGCATCTACGACAATAATCAGATTCGTTCTCATAATGCACTTTATAGTTAATAATCACACCATCATCAAATTTTAAGCTGACTTCCTGTAAAACTTCACAAGCAAAATTAACCTCAATCAAAACCCTAGCGTAAGCACCACGTTTTCTAGACCCAGTAACCTTATCAACGTATAGAGGCTTTCCAAGCTTGGAAGCCACCCTACCAAGAATATCATGAGTCCAAAAATCATTAGGACTACCAAATATACGAGTACAAAGGGGGACCGTGACAACATCTTTACGGATCAAAGAAAACTTATCCGGAATCAGCTTCAAGAGAATCGGTCTCGCATATAAAAAATAAGGTCCATCCATCAAAACCTTGTCTCTATCATTCTCATTATTAAAAGAAAACAAATCATCCAACCAGATTCCATGCGAAAATCATATTTAACATTCCACTTCTTTATAAGGCCATTAATAGAAGGATATCCCGGAAAATAACCAACAAATTGTCCTAGAAGACTATATCCCCATACAATATGCTTGGGCAAAGCCTCATCACATCGAATTTTAACATGCTCATCAAGACAAGGGGTATAAGAGAGTTTACCACCAAGGCCTTCATTCATAAAGACCTTTTTCGGGGGCTTATTCCAAGCATTTTGAGTCGGAATCGGGGCTGGCTTGAATCTACCATTTGCCTCATTCGGTGTGGGAAGGATTGTGGGTCGCTCATCGTTTTCCTCTTTGGTCAACTTTATTGCAATCTGCAACAAAATTCGAATAGATAAATAAACAGAACCCGAAAGGGGTCTGACTTTTCAAAAGATTTTGGTTTTGAAATGAGTACAAATGTTTTGGGATAGCGTGTACGAGAAACCATCACCCCTCTGAAGATCTCGATAGTATGTATATATATATATATATATATATATATTTACCTTATGTGATGTGTGATTGATCTTAGTATATATATATCTATACATATGGCATATATATAGCCTTCTAAGTTAGGTTTATACCTTGCAGATGGTTCGGACTAGAGCCTTATCTGCAGTTAGACGAGGTAGGGGTAGACCCTCTCTTCATCTAGTAGGTAGAGGATAGGGTCGGATTCCCGCTGGTGATACACGTGTAACAGAGGAGATTCACGAGGATGTTGTTGAGAGTGTCGTTCCTAAGACCGGGAACGGTCCAGTCGGGAGCCATAGAGTCTAGTCAGATGACTCGGATCGTGTCTCCATGGGGATCAAAGTTCCGTTCTTATATCAGACAAGTAGAGGAGGCTGCCAGAGAAGGTAGACGTGCCCCTGATCTGCCGGAACGGGAGGGATCATCTGAGAGATCCCATGGAGCGACTCAGGTGCCAGTTGCACAGACATATGTTGTTGAGATCGCTAGAGTTCCAGAGGAGTATCGAGGGCCTCGACCAGACACATGGTTGAAGGCATTTCACCAGATGGGTGTACCCCCTTTCTCTAGGAAGGTGGGTTTAGATGTAGAGCTATGGATCGGACATGTAGACTCAGCTTTGGAGTCTATTAGATGTCTAGTAGACAGACAGATAGAGTTGGTGTAGACTCTATTCAGAGATTTGGCACAACACGTGTGGAGATCAGTACGGGGTAAGATTACCAGCTATGACCAGATGAGGACCATGATCAGAGAGCGTTTATGCCCTGCCTCACTGAGGAGGGAGAAACTGCGGGATTTTGTCGAGGCTAGATTTGAGGATGTACTAGTCTCAGAGGCTATCAGGAGGTTCTAGGAGGAGCTGGCTTTGTTGGGTCCAGCTGCAGCTCTTGCAGATCAGCATGTGTATTTTTTCTCCCGACGATTGAGGGATACTACCCGGACTTACATGGCGGGGTTTCACTATGTGACGTTGATGGATTATCAGGACAGAGCTTCCGATTATGAGAGGGAGCGAGCTGGGTAGAGGAGAGCTTCTCAGACCGGAGGTTCTGAGAAGAGACAACGGACTGGGCAGACCAGTAGTGCTGGTGGGGCTGCTAGTGCCGGGCGAGACCAGAGTCGCCAGAGTTGTCCCTCATCTGCACCGGCTACAAATAAGGGACGTCAGTGCTTCAACTGTGGTGGTCATGGACACATACGACCATAGTGTACGAGACCGACAGTGATTTGCAACACTTGTGGCCGACCGGGTCATAGAGTTGTCTTCTGCAGACAGGGTGGACTTTCATCTCAGCATGGTTCTTCTCCTGCCAGTTTAGCAGGGGGTGGGCAGAGACCACCTCAGCAGCAGCAGACACAAGGACAACAGAGGGTCCCAGATTGTCCTACGACTCAGGGACCTGCTCTTGGGCCGAGTAGGGGCAGAGGTCGTTGTGGGAGTACCACGGACACTAGAGGAACTCTGGGTAGAGTTTTTGAGTCGAGGGGTGCAGAAGAGCCAACTGCACCGACTGTTATAGGTATCATTCTGATTTATGGTTTACTTGTTAGAGTTTTATTTGATATGGGTGCTACGCATTCTTTAATCTCTGATGCATGTGTTGAGCGTCTGAGTCTAGATACGACTGAGGGGATACCCTTTAGTATAGGGTTACCCGATGGTAGTACGGTCAGAGGTACCCGTGAGATTCGTGATTGTCCCATTTATGTAGGGACCCGTGTGTTATTTGTTGACTTCTTTGTCATGTCATTAGTGCATGAAGAAGTCATTTTAGGTATGGACTAGATGGATAGACATCAGGCAGCATTAGATGTATGTAGGACGACTGTGACCCTCTCTACCGAGTTAGGTCAGATAGAGGTTTTTTGGGGTTGGGACCTTGGAAAATCAAGCATGGTTATCAGTGCGATACGGGCAGCGAGATTGATTGCACAAGGTTGCGAGGCCTTCTGGTGTTATGCCATGAAGGAAGGGGAGAGTCCAGCATTAGAAGATATCCCAGTGGCCTGCGAGTTTACAGATGTATTTGTTGAGCAGTCCAGTTTGCCGCCTCAGAGGAGTGTGGATTTTGGCATTGATTTAGAGCCTGGTACGAGACCGATCTCGAAGGCCCCATATCGGATGGCGCCTATCGAGATGCTAGAGCTAAGGAAGTAACTTGAGGAGTTGGTTGAGAAGGGTTTTATTCGCCGTAGCGTATCCCCATGGGGAGAAGGATGGATCGTTGAGAATGTGTATTGATTATAGAGAGCTGAACAAGTTGACCATCAAGAACAAGTATCCATTGCCTCGTATTGATGACTTGTTAGATCAGCTTCAAGGAGCGGCTGTGCTCTCCATGAGTGACCTGCGCTCAGGGTATCACCAGCTAAGGGTGAGAGAGCAGGATGTGCACAAGACAACATTCCGGACCAGATATGGACACTACGAGTTTGTAGTGATGCCATTTGGGCTTACGAATGCCCCAACAGTCTTCATGGAGTTGATGAACAACATATTCATCGACTTTCTGGATCAATTTGTGGTGGTCTTCATAGATGATATTTTGGTGTACTATCGCAGCAGAGAGGAGCATGCAGGACAGTTGAGGACTGTGTTGCAGGTTTTACGACATAGAGAATTTTATGCTAAGTTCTCTAAGTGCGAGTTATGGATGCCAGAGGTAGCATTCCTTGGTCATGTTGTTTCAGCTGAGGGGATCAAGGTGGATCCAGCGAAGATAGAGTCAGTATCAGCATGGACAACACCGACGAACGTCAAGGAAGTACGTAGCTTTCTTGGCCTAGCCGGTTATTACCGACGCTTTGTGGAGGGATTTCGCTGTGATTGCCCATCCACTGATGAGTCTGTTGAGGAAGACTACCAGATTTTTATGGTCTAAGCAGAGTTTTGAGGAGTTGAAGAGACGTCTGACTTCCGCTCCTATTTTGGCACAGCCAGAGGGTACAACTTATTTTGTGGTTTACAGTGATGCATCCAAGCTAGGGTTGGGATGTGTATTGATGCAGCAAGGCAGAGTGATTGCATATGCGTCTCGACAGCTGAAGACGTATGAGGAGAACTACCCGACTCATGATCTGGAGTTGGCTGCAGTAGTTCATGCATTGAAGATCTGGAGACATTACCTGTATGGTGCTACATGTCAGATCTTCACATACCATAAGAGTCTGAAGTACATTTTCACGCAGCGGGAATTGAATAACCGCCAGCGTAGATGGCGTGAGCTGATCAAGGACTTTGATTTGGAGATTCTATACCATCTGGGGAAGGCGAACGTTGTCGCTGACGTCCTGAGCAGGAAGACGCCTCGAGAGCAAACGATTGCGAGGCTGACATTTTAGGATCAGTTACAGAGAGACCTGGTCTAGTTAGAGTTGGACATCCAGTTTCCTGATGAGGATGCCCAGTTGAGTACCTTAGAGGTTCTTCCTGATCTGTTGAGTGAGATCCAACAGAAGCAGGGGACCTGCCCGACACTGATGAGGATCCGAGAGAGGATGTCTCGGGATGAGGCACCCTAGTTCCTTCTAGGAGCAGATGGAATGTTGAGACGCCGAGGTCGCGTCTGTGTACCCGCTGATGCGGATCTACGGCAGAAATTATTATAGGAGGCTCACTGTACGCCTTATTCAGTGCACCCAGGTACGAGTAAGATGTACCAGGATTTGAGACATTCATATTGGTGGGGAGGGCTGAAGCCCGATGTGGCCAGATTTGTGGCACAGTGTGAGACCTGTCAGCAGGTCAAGATCGAGCATTGCAGACCTGGAGGTGAGCTCCATCCACTACCTGTTCCACAGAGGAAGTGGGAGCACGTCACCGTGGATTTTGTGACTGGGCTGAGACCGAGCAGGAGTTTTGATGTTTTGGGTTATAGTGGACAGACTGACAAAGACGGTACATTTTATCCCTATCCGGGAAACGTGGCCAGTGAGAAGATTAGCAGAGGAGTACACCAGACAGATAGTGAGACTCCATGGTGTACCGAGGACGATCGTCTCAAACAAAGATGGGCGATTTATCTCGAGGTTTTGGCAGCAGATTGAGACTGCCTTGGGGACGAGTTTGCACTTCACTACTGCGTTCCATCCTCAGACAGATGGTCAGTTAGAGAGGACCATTCAGACACTGGAGGACATGTTGCGAGCTTGTGTGTTGGATTGGGGACAAGTGTGGACGGATCATCTCCCACTAGTTGAGTTCTCACACAACAACAGCTGGCATGCACCTATTGGGATAGCCCCATATGAGGCATTGTATGGACAGAGATGTCGTACCCCGTTATGCTGGGATGAGCCGAGCAGTGTTAGTGGTTTGACACCTAATCAGATTCAAGATGATGTGACTCGTGTAGCACTGATTAGAGAGCGGATGCTGACTGCACAGAGCCGTCAGAAGTCTTATGCAGATAGGAGGCGTAGACCCCTAGAGTTCAGAGTAGGAGCCCATGTGTGGCTGAGAGTGTCTCCGACACGAGGTGTTAGATGCTTTGGCATTAAGGGGAAGTTGAGCCCCCGATATGTCGGACCGTGTGAGATTCTGGATTGGGTTGGGAGCGCAACATACATATTAGCCTTGCCTCCGAGATTAGAGGGTGTTCACCTTGTGTTTCACGTGTCTCAGCTGAGGGAGTATATACCAGATCCGAGACATATTGAGCATCCGATTGCAGTTCTAGAACGAGGTATGAGACGCTTGCGTTCGAAGGACATTCCTATGCTGAGGATACAATGGTCGAGACGAGGACCTGATGAGGCTACATGGGAGACTGAGGATAGTATTCAGAGGAACTATCCAGAGTTTTACGCCGAGATAGATATACCAGTAGGATCGACGAGTAGATCTTAGTACTATCTTGGTGAGTGTTATGCTTATGTGCTTATATGTTATGATGTGTTTATTTTCGTACTAGCTATGATGTGATTTGTGATCTTAGTAGATCTTGCTGTGCTAGTGCGATTGATTATAGCTGGAGATGGTTCTTTCCTCCATCCTATTATGGCGTGATCAGAATTTAGCTGGATATTGTTATTCCTCCATGCTATTTTGATGGACTTAATATTGTTGGAGATGTTTTTCCTCCATGCTCGTGTTTGAGGTTATAGAGAGAGTTATACCCCGGCTTTTGAGTCCGAGTGGTTTAAGGATTTCACAAGTTTCGGGATGAAACTTGTTTTTAGGGGGGTGAGGTGTAAGAGCATTAGTCTTTTGGAGCTGAGACAGCTTAGCCGCCCCTGCGGTTCCGTGGAGCCGCCCTGCGGCTTGTGTAGTGTTCCGCCCCTGCGGCCACGATACTCGCCCCTGCGGTTTCCTGCGGCTGCAGCCGGCTTTGTTGACTGGTTGGACCGTGCTTTACCTTCTCTTCCTTAATCTCTTCTTACCTTAGGATCAAGGGTTTCCTTCATCTCTTCCCAGCTACTACCATGATCTTCTTGCCTCCTTTCCTTCCTTTGAGCTTGTCTTGAATTCTTCTTGAGTTGGAAAGAGAAATTTATGAGTTTGATGATGATGAGGATGTGTGGATGTGTTGCTGAGCTTTGGATCCAGCTGAGAGTGTGTTATTGATCCTTCCTTGCTGCCTAGGACCACAGGTGTGGTAAGTCTTCTTCTTCTTCTTCTTCTTCTTTCTTTCTTTCTCCCTTGATTCCTCTTCCCTAGCTTAGGATTAAATGTGTTTGGATGTGTATTGATGTTAGAATGTGTATGTATATGTATGTATTTGGCTATGGAATGAAGAAGACGTGATTTGATCACGTGAAGAGTGGAAGAGAACTCGGGAGGTTACGCTCTACATTGTCGCCGCCCCTGCGCCTGGGAGCTGCCGCCCTCGCGGGACCCCTGTCACCGCACCCGCGCCTCAATGCCGCCGCCCCCGCGGCCACGGTCCCAACACCTGCGCCCGCGTGTTTCCGCGCCTGCTCCCTTTCCGCCCTTGTGTCTTTCTGTTCCGCAGGTGCGTCTTGTGCAGGATCTACTAGAGTAGTATGGATCCTTTCCTTTCCTAGTATGAGCGGGTTAGTAGCATGTTAGGTATGTGTATGAGGATAGAATGTTGATGAGTATGATATCTATATGCCGATTATGGCTTTGAGGTATAGTTGATTATCGAGGTTTATAAGTTGGATATGATCCTTATGGATCCCTTGGGTCTAGGTGTGACCCCTTTAGTTGATAGGAGATGTGATATCACGTTATGCCTTGTTTTTAGGTAGTGTTGTCCTTTAGTTTGGAGTTGATCGTGTTTGAGATTACTTTGAGGTTGAGGTAAGTCCATAGGACTTACTTAGCTATCATCCCTATATTGGATGTATGCATGAGTAGTGTTTGATATGTGCTTGTTAGCATGTGATGATTGATTATTAACGACCTATGGTTTAGTGATCGCCCATTATAGAGCTGTGATAACTTGTCCTGTCATCCCGCTGGGAGACAGGAAGGTTCTTTGCGGACAGGCCAGATCTAGAAGTTGGACGGGCACCTACCACTTGTAGTTCTCCTTCTCTTACTTTTGTATGTACAGATACATGTTTATGTTGTACTCAGCAGTTCTTTTGTAAACCTTTTGATTTATATATATACAATTTGATGTTTGGTTTTAATCTATTTGTGCCTTGTTGTAAGATCTAGTGAACTTGTTGTCAGGCTAGAGTCAGGATCCATTGTGAGATCCTAACTCAGTAGCGCCTCGAGTCCTACGGATTCGGGGTGTTACACTAGTAGATCTTCGACTTCCAAGTCTACCATCCCTAGGTCTATGTCAACCATCCCTTTCTTCCGTCCTAGGTTTAACACCACTCAAATGAAGGTTAGCCCTAGGGGTAGCAACACGAAGGGCCTTTCTATCAGACCTAGACAACACCTTAGTGAAACCCTCACTCTTATCACCAATAGGGGGGTTAGTAGCAATAGTAGATAAAGGAGAAAGAAAAGTAAGAGAAGGAGAACTAGAAGGCTTGCCACCACTTCCCGAGCTAGAGGAGATCTCTCCTTCCTCCTTACCATCCGAGTCCATATCACCTCGGCTATCATCCGAAAAGACTTCGGTGCTTGACTCTCCAGATGCCTCCTCATGGATCCCATCAATGACATCCACCTCAACGTCGGAACATGACTTCTTAGAGTCATCAACCACACAAGAGTAGCTAACAATATCGAGGTTCAAAGACGGGTAAGTTTGAGGATAAACGTCTTTCTCCATGCGGGGGAAGGGTGCATCGAGGCGAGTCTAGCCTTCAAGGCTTTCACCCGTTGGGTTTTACGTAGGGCATTTCTACGAGAATTCCATTTCCGGCGCCACGCAATATCCGAGGGGTTGCAGTCACCAGTCTTTGTACCGGACGTGCCTTCTCCATGCCGGGGTGGATTGTCCCTATCATGCTCATTATTAAAAGAAAAAATCACCCAACCAGATTCCATGCGAAAATCAGATTTAACATTCCACTTCTTTATAAGGCCATTAATAGCAGGATATCCCGGGAAATAACCAACAAATTTTCCTAGAAGACTATATCCCCATACAATATTCTTGGGCAAAGCTTCATCAAATCGAATTTTAACATGTTCATCAAGACAAGGGGTATAAGAGAGTTTACCACCAAGGCCTTCATTCATATAGACCTTTTTCGGGAGCCTATTCCAAGCATTTTGAGTCGGAATCGGGGCTGGCTTGAATCTACCATTTGCCTCAGTCGGTGTGGGAAGGATTGTGGGTCGCTCATCGTTTTCCTCTTTGGTCACCTTATCCACTAAAGGAGTAGGCGCATTTTCCGCAACATTCAGTTTAGAATTATCACTCCCAACACCATTCAAACCATTAGTCATATCACCGTGATTATCATTAACAATATCATTAGCATTTTCATGATTCATAGCATTGCTATCATTTGAAGCATTTCGAGTATTCTTGACATTATCAATCACATGAGTAACGTTATAATTTATCCACCATCATAACATACAATAGCCAAAGGATTTTCATGCATAGTTACATTGCTATCATTCGACATCATAGACATATTGGAATCGTTCTTAGTTGTTAAACTAGCAACATTTCCAGCATCATTCATTTTATCAAGCAACAATGTAACATCCTCTTTTTCTTTATTGAATTCATCATCAGATAGCAAGTTAGGAGTATGTTTTACCAAAGTCTCATTGTTACCGTTATCACATGAGTCATCAAGAACCTGCTCAGCCATAGATTTAGCTAACGTTTCCGCGTCAACAGTACACGTCATAACATCAGAAGATTTGAGCTTGGCATGACAATGAACATTCATCAGTGTATCAACCATGGTAACGGTGAGATTTCATGCTTGTTGTCAAACGTTAGAGTGGCAACCTCAGCAGCACACAACGTATTAGCCATAGATTGGCAAGACAAAGTACCAGCCTCAACAGCGATTTGCGTAACATCCAGATCATCAAACCTTCCAAGTGCAGTCATATCAAGAGAGGGAGGAATGGTTACGTTACCTGGTTATGCACTATTCAACTTTACTACATTCAGATCTATCGAGGGCAGTCCAGGGACAGTCTCACGAGTGTTGCAGAGGGAGTTGTTCGTCATGGTGTGAACGCTCAGGGGAGGGTATCAAAGACGATCCGCGGCGTAGATGGGCCTTCTCCATCCGATCGCTCAAGGGAGGCGGCTTAGTGGTTACATCTTTGAGGTAGTAGGCTCGATTCTTCGGGGCAGGGTTGTCTGATACATCACGGCCGTCCCCAGGAGGCTTCTTCCTAACCATCGCCGGGCGCCGCCAGCGAGAACCCTTGATATTGGGGATATTCTATTGCGTCGATTCCAGATATGCCCGTGATCAGAATTGCCAGTTGAGTCAAGATTTAATCTTGCAGAAGAATTTCGTGTACAAGCGGCCGCCAGGAAGGGGAAACCAGTCGTGAAAATGTTTCAATCGAAAGATCCTCTTCTAGCAAGCAAAAACGGATTTTGAAACCATGAATTTGTTCGGATTTGTAAGGAGAATACGGATCCAGTTCTTGAAATCACGCACAAATCAAGATGAGAGGAGAGATTTGGCTCTAAACAAACGAACATGAGAAGGAAAAAAAATCGCCAAGAGAGTCGCCTTGAATCGCCTTGAACCGATTCTTGTGAAAATTTTTGGTTTTCGCTCTTTGGGAATCATTCTTTCTAGTTTGAACTAATTGTAGTAGAATTTGGTTAGTTTTAATACTCTATATGGTAGCAGCATAGGGAGAAGCAAGTGCATTTTGCATGAAACCATCCTGAATGATTCCATGAACAAGGTACACATGTAGACTAAATTCATTTAAATCCGTTTCCGTTTCCGGAACTACAACAAAATGAGGGGTTAATTCCTATAGAAAGTTGAAGAAGACAAAATTCAAAACAAATGCTAATATAGAGTATCAAATTAGAAAAGAAATACAAATTAGAAAAGAAAAAAGAAAAAACTTTTGGATGAGGTTCAAATTAAAGCGGAAATACAAATTAGAAAAGAAAAAGAAAAGACTTTTGGCCTCGAAAGTAAATTGTTACAAGAAGAAATGCATATATGAGTGTAAATGAACTACATCTTTGATATTAAATTATTAATAAATGTCTTTTTTCAGCTAGCTTTCTTTGTTACGCCTCAAAGGATCTCCAGCGTCCTTTCGAGGCCGACAAATTTAGATTACGCAATCCTTACTAAAACAAATGCTAATATAGAGTATTCTATTTTTCTTTATACAAATCAAGTGTCTATTAGTGTTTTTGGATGAGGTTCAAATAAAAGGGATCAATATAACTAATGAAACAAGTTTCTTGAGATCATTGATATTGAATTATTAATCATCAAAACAAATGTTGGAGTCTCTTTGCCTAGTGATTAGAATTTAACACAGCTATGTACATTGAGATACCTACTTTTCTCTATGTATATAACTCAATATATTTTTAAATTCTAATCACTAACCGAGTAAAGAGGGAAAAAAATCACGAAAAAAAAATCCTTAAAAGAATTGATTATAAACAAGTAGAATCTTCAAACGATCACAAAATTAAAGCCCTAATCACTAACCAAAACAATAAACCACACTAACATTCCACATTTCGATCCCGAAGGAAGCATGTAGAATAGGTAATTGCCTGGATTTGTTGTAGAACCGTGAATCTCTCGAGTCTAATTTGAAAAAACTTTTTTTAAGAATCGAAAGAGAGAAGATAATATAAGAGACGGAGAAGAGAAAAAGGGAAAAATCGATACCTAAGACCTTCTTCTTGAGGTTTTTTCGAAGGGTAGAAATATGAAGAGAGAGAAAAAAACCTTCATCTTCAACCCCTTAATCTTCTATCCATTTGTTGAAGGAAAACGTTTCACCTTTATTCCCTTCATCTCAACTTCATTCTCATCAACCTAGAAACCGGACACCAAGCTCCACAAAAAGAACTCCAAACCTCAATTTCATTTTCTTTAACAGGTCTACCGAACGGATCCGTAAATTGTCCCACATACTTTAACTATTTCTTAACATGAAAATAAAATTAATGTCATAATAGGTTAAATAATAGAGATAATAAGTGGAAATAAGTTTGTATGAAAATAAACTAAATAAGTGAAATATAGTTCTCGTTCCCACAAATCAAGGAAGGATTTGGAAAATATATTTTTCTTTTTATCCATATATATTGCAAACATGTGTTTAAATTTGGTTTGATTTTTTTTTTCTCTATGAAATTAAAAGTAAGATTTCTTTCACAAACATAACGAAAAGTCACAACCCGATGAAAATGAAGGTCGCAAAACAAATTTACCTTAAAGTACAAATATTGACCCACAATGACGTTTGGCGTAAACTTATGTTAACCAAACTAAGCACCAACTTAGAAAAATAAATAAGAAATTTGCATTCAACACGACTAACATCTAAAATTCAACCCTAAAATTCAATTTTGTAACATCCCGAATTCTAGGAACTCGGGATGTCACGGCTAGGACCTAACAATGGGTCCCGACTCTAGTCTGACAACAATTTCATCAAATCTTTCAAACACGTGAAGAGCTAACAATGATCGTTGGTATGTGTATGTGCATGTTGTGTGTGTTTGTGATGGAGAGAAGACGTGATTTGATCACGTGAAGAGCTAAAGAGAAGCCGCGAGGTTTCATTCTACACTATCGCCGCCCCTGCGGCCAGAAGTCACCACCCCTGCGGAAGACGTGCCGCAGCGCCCGCGCCGTTCCAAACACCTTTGTCACCGCCCCCGCAGTTGAGTGCCACCGTGCCTGCGGTTGCCTGCGTTCCGCCCCTGCGTCCTTAGTTCACGCAGGTGCGTCTTGTCCCGGGACTACCTATAGTTAGGTAGTTCCTTTCCTTTCTAGTATGAGGAAGCTAATACCATGCTAGGTACCAGTTTATGACGAGTATGATATAGATATGCCGGTTACGGCTTTGAGGTTTATGAGTTGGACTTGATCCTTATGGATCCCTTGGGTCTAGGTGTGACCCCTTTGTGTGATAGGATTGTGATATATATGTATGTGTGCCTTGTATAGGCTGTGTTGTCCTCCAGTTGGACTGGAGTTTTTTGAGAGTTGTTCGTAGCGAGATACTTCTGAGATCGAGGTAAGTCCATAGGACTTACTTAGCTGCTATCCTTATATTGGATGTATGCTTGAGTGGTGTGTGTTATGTGCTTTATAGCATGTGTTATTATGGTCACCGACCTATGTTATATTGACCGCCCATTGTAGTGGTTGTGACAACTTACCTTTCATCCCGTAGTGGAGTCTGGGAAGTTCTCTATAAGCTAGTTAGTTCTGGTATACGGGAAGAGCACCTACCACTCCATATGGTATACGGGAAAGTGCGCTGATACCACTCCAACTAGCTATTGCACGCAGAGGTGAGGGTTATATATACATTCCTCGTGTCACGTATATTGATATACATTTATTATACGATTGAGTGTTGGACCTATTAAAGATAATAAACCGGGTAAATGTGTGATATCATGATGATGTGTTAATATTATTGACGTGTGTTTGTGCTCTAGCTTCTTCTTATATATGTGTATAGTTAGTTAACGGTTTTATACCGTGTTGTAGATCCTTTGCAGGTTAGGAGAACTGCAGAGTGATCCGGAGGGGTGATCTGCTGAGGGTTCCGTACACGGGGACGATATCGTGGTTGGGATATTTATATTGTACGGGTTTCTGTTTTTGACTTTTCTACTCAGCAGTACCGTGTATCACCTTTTGATATGTATATATATATATGTGTATATATATATATATATATATATATATATATATATATATATATATATATATATAAGTTTTATGTTTTGTTTTAATCTATTGGTGTCTTGTTGTAAGATTCAGTGAAGTTGTTGTCAAGCTAGGGTCAGGATCCATTGTGAGATCCTAGCCCAGTAGCACTCCGAGTCCTACGGATTTGGGGTGTTACAAAGTTGGTATCAGAGCCCAGGTTGACAACAATGGCACTAGTAATCTGCAATAAAGTTCGAATAGATAAATAAACCTAACCCGAAAGGGGTCTGACTTTTCAAAAGGTTTTGGTTTTGAAATGAGTACAAATGTTTTGGGTTATCGTGTACGTGAACCATCACCCCTCTAAAGATCTCGACGGTATAGATATATATAGATATTCTGTTGTGATTGATCTGTTATATATTTATACATATGGCATATATATATAGCCTTCTAAGTTAGGTATACGTCCTCTGCAGATGGTTCAGACTAGAGCCTTACCTGCAGCTGGGCGAGGTAGAGGTAGACCCCTTCTAGGTAGAGGACGAGGTAGAGTTCCTTCTGTCGATCCACGCGCAGCAGAGGAGACACATGAGGAGGTTGCTGAGAACGTCGTTCCTGAGACTGGGAACGGGGCAGCTGGGAGACAGGGGGCACATAGAGCCCAGTCTGGTGAGTCTGATCGTGTCTCCATGGGTAGATCAGAGTTTCATGCTTATATCAGACGTGTTGAGGTGGCTGCTAGAGCCGGTAGACGTGCCCCAGATTTACAGGCATAGGAGGGACCATCTGAGAGGTCCCATACCGTTACTCAGGTACCAGCTGTACAGGTACCTGTTGTTGAGATTGCCAGAGCACCAGAGGAGCATAGAGGGCCTAGACCAGATACCTGGTTGAAGGCATTCCATCATATGGGTGTACCCCCTTTCACTAGGAAGGTGGGGTTGGAGGTTGAGCTCTGGATTGGGCATGTAGACTCAGCTTTGGAGTCTATTCGATGTCCAGCTGACAGACAGATCGAGCTGGTTCAGACTTTATTCCGGGACTTGGCACAGCACTGGTGGAGATCAGTACGGGGTCAGGGTACCGGTTATGATCAGATGAAGACGATGATTAGAGAGCGTTTATGCCCTGCCTCTCTGAGGAGAGAGAAACTGCGAGATTTTGTGGAGGCTGGGATTGAGGATGTACCAGTCTCTGAGGCCATCAGGAGGTTTCAGGAGGAGCTGGCATTACTGGGACCAGCTGCACCTGTTGCAGACCAGCACGTTTATCTCTTTTCCCGACGACTGAGGGATACTACCCGGACCTACATGGCGGGATTTCATTGTGAGACTCTCACAGATTATCAGGACAAAGCTTCTGATTATGAGAGGGAGCGAGCTGGACAGAGGAGAGCTTCTCAGACCCTCCGGTCTGAGAAGAGGCAGCGTACAGGGCAGACTAGTGGTACTTGTGGTTCTGCTAGTGGTTGGCGTGGTCAAAGACGCCAGAGTCAGCCTTCATCTGCGCCGGTTGCAGAGAAGGGACGTAAGTGCTTTAACTGTGGAGATCCAGGGCATATGAGGCCAGAGTGCACGAGGCCATTGGTGACTTGCTACACCTGTAGTAGGCAAGGTCACCAAGCTGTTTACTGCCGCCAGGGCGGAGCTTCATCTCAGCAGGGTTCTTCTCCTGCTAGTGCAGCGGGTGGGCAGAGGCCACCTCAGCAGCAGCCGACTCAGGGACAGCAGAGAGTCCCAGATCACCCTACGACTCAGGGATCTGCTCCTGGGCCGAGTAGAGGCAGAGGTCGTGGTGGGGGCACCACTGATACCAGAGGCCCACAGGGTCGTGTTTTTGAGCTGAGGAGTGTAGAGGAGCCAGCTGCACCTACTGCTACAGGTACCATTCTGATTCATGGTTTACCTGTTAGAGTTTTATTTGATACTGGTGCTACGCACTCTTTTATTTCTAATGCTTGTGTAGAACGTCTTGGTTTAGATACAGTTGAGGGGATGCCCTTTATTATAGGGTTACCCAATGGTGGTAGGGTCAGAGGTACCCGTGAGATTCACGGTTGTCCAATTTCTGTAGGGACCCGTGTGTTACTAGTTGACTTCTTTGTCATGCCATTAGAGCATGAAGAAGTCATTCTAGGTATGGATTGGATGGATAGACACTCTGCGGTTTTAGATGTAGGTAGGAGGACTGTAACCCTATCTACCGAGTTAGGCCAGATAGAGGTTTTCCGAGGTTGGGACCTTGGAAAGATAGGAACAGTTATCAGCGCTATACGGGCAGCTAGATTGATTGCACAGGGTTGCGAGGCCTTTTGGTGTGATGCCATGAAGGAGGGGGAGAGTCCAGTTTTAGAGGATATCCCAGTTGTCTGTGAGTTTACTGATATTTTTGCTGAGCCGTCCAGTTTGCCGCCTCAGAGGAGTGTGGATTTCAGATCGAGTTAGAGCCTGGTACGAGACCCATCTCGAAGGCCCCATACCGGATGGCGCCTGTCGAGATGCTGGAGCTGAAGAAGCAACTCGAGGAGTTGGCTGAGAAGGGCTTCATTCGCCCTAGTGTGTCCCCTTGGGGAGCACTTGTCCTCTTCGTATGGAAGAAGGACGGATTGCTGAGATTGTTTATTGATTACAGAGAGCTGAACAAGTTGACCATCAAGAACAAGTATCCACTGCCGCGCATTGATGATTTGTTAGATCAGTTACAGGGAGCGACCGTGTTCTCCAGGATTGACCTGCGTTCCGGGTATCAGCAGCTGAGGGTGAGGGAGCACGATATGCACAGGACAACATTCCGGACCAGATATGGCCACTACGAGTTTGTAGTGATGCCATTTGGGCTTACGAATGCCCCAGCCGTCTTTATGGAGTTGATGAACAGTATCTTCATCGACTTCCTGGATCAATTTGTGGTGGTTTTCATTGATGACATTCTGGTATACTCTCACAGTGGAGAGGAGCATTCAGAACATCTGAGGACTGTATTGCAGGTTTTGCGGGATAGAGAACTTTATGCTAAGTTCTCTAAGTGTGAGTTCTGGATGCCAGAGGTAGCATTTCTGGGTCATATAGTATCAACTGAGGGGATCAAGGTGGATCCAGCGAAGATTGAGGCAGTAGCAGCATGGACGACACTGACGAACGTCAAGGAAGTACGTAGTTTCCTTGGCCTAGCCGGTTATTACAGAAGCTTCGTGGAGGGTTTTTTTGTGATTGCCCGTCCACTGACGAGTTTGCTGAGGAAGACTACCAGATTTGTGTTGTCTGATCAGTGCAAGCAGAGTTTTGAGGAGTTGAAGAGGCGTTTGACTTCTGCTCTTATTTTGGCACAGCCAGAGGGTACTGAGGATTTTGTGGTTTACAGTGATGCATCCAAGCTAGGCTTGGGATATGTTTTGATGCAGCGAGGCAGAGTTATTGCTTATGCATCTCGACAGTTGAAGACGTATGAAGAGAACTACCCGACTCATGATCGGGAGTTGGAAGCGGTAGTTTATGCACGAAGATCAGGAGACATTACCTGTATGGTGCTATATGTCAGATTTTCACAAACAATAAGAGTCTGAAGTATATTTTCACGCAGCGGGAATTGAATAACCGCCAACGTAGGTGGCTCGAGGTGATCAAGGATTTTGATCTAGAGATCCTGTACCATCCGGGAAGGCGAACGTGGTCGCTGACGCCCTGAGCAGGAAGACGCCTCGAGAGCAGGCGATTGCGAGACTGACAGTTCAGCATCAGTTGCAGAGAGATCTGATCTAGTTAGAGTTGGACATCCAGTTTCCTGATGAGGATGCCCAACTGTACCTTAGAGGTTCTTCCTGATCTGTTGGATGAGGTCCGACGGAAAAAGGATACCTGCCCGACTTTACACAGGATTAGAGATAGGATGTCTCGAGATGAAGCACCCCAGTTTCTGCTTGGAGCAGATGGAGTTTTGAGGCGCCGTGGTCGCGTCTGTGTACCTGCTGATACAGAGCTGAGGCAGAGGATTTTACAGGAGGCTCACTGTACACCTTACTCTGTACATCCAGGTACGAGTAAGATGTATCAGGACTTGAGACGTATATATTGGTGGGGAGGGCTGAAGCCCGATGTAGCCAGATTTGTAGCTCAGTGTGCGACCTGCCAGCAGGTCAAGATCGAGCAATTCCGACCTGGAGGTGAGCTCCATCCCCTTCCTGTTCCACAGAGGAAGTGGGAGGACGTCACCACGGATTTTGTGACTGGCTTGAGGCTGAGCCGGAGTTTTGATGCCATTTGGGTCATAGTAGACAGATTGACGAAGATGGCACGTTTCATTCCTATCAGGGAGACGTGGCCGGTGAGCAGATTAGCTGAGGAGTACACTAGGCAGATAGTGAGACTCCATGGTGTACCGAGGACGATCGTCTCTGACAAAGATGGGCGATTTACCTCGAGATTCTGGCAACAGATTCAGACTGTCCTAGGGACGAGTTTACACTTCACGACTGCGTTCCATCCTCAGACAGATGGTCAGTCAGAGAGGACCATTCAGACCTTGGAGGATATGCTGCGAGATTGTGTGTTGGATTGGGGACAGGTGTGGACGGATCATCTCCCACTTGTTTAGTTCTCCTACAACAACAGCTGGCATGCATATATTGGGATGGCCCCATATGAGGCACTGTATGGACAGAGATGTCATACCCCGTTATGTTGGGATGAGCAGAGCAGTGTCAATGGTTTAGCACCTGATCAGATTAAGGATGATATGGCTCGGGTAGCATTGATCAGAGAGCGTATGCTGACTGCTCAGAGCCGTCAGAAGTCTTATGTTGACAGGAGGCGTAGACCTCTAGAGTTCAGGGTTGGAGCCCATGTGTGGCTGAGAGTGTCCTCGACACGAGGTGTTAGGCGATTTGGCATTAAGGGGAAGTTGAGTCCCCGATATGTCGGACCGTTCGTGATTCTGGATCGGGTTGGGAGCGCAGCTTACAGATTAGCTTTGCCTCCGAGATTAGAGGGTGTTCACCTTGTATTTCATGTGTCTCAACTGAGGGAGTACATACCAGATCCGAGGCACATTGTGAGTTATGAGGATTTGGTGGTTGAGCCGGACCACACGTTTGTAGAGCATCCTATTGCAGTCCTAGAGCGAGGTATGAGAAGCCTGCGTTCGAAGGACATCCCTATGTTGAGGATACAGTGGTCGAGACGAGGACCCGAGGAGGCTACATGGGAGACTGAGGATAGTATCCAGAGGTACTATCCAGAGTTCTATGCCGAGATAGGTGCACCAGTAGGATCACCGAGTAGATCTTAGTACTAGCTTGGTGAGTCTTATATGCTTACATGCTTATATGCTATGATGTGTTTATTTTCATGCTAGCTTTGATGTGATTATGATCTTATTAGATCTTGTTATGCTAGTATGATTCTTGTTATAGCTGGAGATGGTTCTTTCCTCCATGCTATTGTGATACGATAGGTCTAGCTGGAGATGTTTCTGTCCTCCATGCTATTTTAATGAACATAGTAGTGTTGGAGATGTACTTCCTCCATGCCTTTCTGTTATGGTTATGATAAGGCTAGAGATGTGCTTCCTCTATGCTTTGTGATATGTTTATGGTTTGGCTAGAGATTGTTATCCTCTGGGCCTTGGATAGTATAGTTACTGCTAGAGTTGATGATTTCCTCCAAGCTTACGTTTGAGGATATAGAGAGTGTTACCTCAACTTTTGAGTACGAGTGTTTTAGAATCTTGCAAGTTTCGGGACGAAACTTGTTTTTAGGTGGGTGAGATGTGAGACCCCTACTCTCCCGGACCGAGTTTGGACCATGGCCGAGATTGGCTTTGGCCGAGTGTAGACTTTTCCGCACCCGCGGGCACTTTGGCCGCCCCTGCGGGTTCCCGCTTCTGCGGCTCATGGGACCGCCCCTGCAGTTTCCGGCGGCTGCAGCCGGTTTTGTTGACTCTTTTGACCGTGCTTTACCCTTTACCTTACCTCTTCGTTTTACCTTGCTGAGCAAGGGTTCCATCTTCATTCCTTTCTTCAGCTTCCTACGTCCTTCTTGCTTCTCCTTCACCTTCCTTTGATCTTGTCTTGGTTTCCTTTGGCTTGGAAGAGTTTTGTTATGGCTTTGTGGTTGATGATGATGCTAGTGTGTGTGTTGTTGTGCTTGGAAGCCAGCCTTGGTGTGTGTTAAGCTTTCCTGCAGCCTAGGATCTTCAATAGTGGTGAGTCTTGCTTCTTCTCCTTCTCTTCTACTTTGATTCAATCTTTCTAGCTTAGGATTAGATGTATGCTAAGGGTGTTGATGGTTTGTATGTGTATGTGCATGTGCATGTTGTGTGTGTTTGTGATGGAGAGAAGACGTTATTTGATCACGTGACGAGCTAAAGAGAAGCCGCGTGGTTTCATTCTGCACTGTCGCCGCCCCGCGGCCAGAAGTCACCGCCCCTGCGGAAGACGTGCCGCAGCGCCCGCGCCGTGCTTGCGTTGCCAGCGACCTTTGTCACCGCCCCGCGGTTGAGTGCCACCGCGCGCTGCGGTTGCCTGCGTTCCGCCACTGCGTCCTTAGTTCACGCAGGTGCATCTTGTCCCGGGACTACCTATAGTTAGGTAGTTCCTTTCCTTTCTACTATGAGGAACCTAGTACCATGCTAGGTATCGGTTTATGACGAGTATGATAAAGATATGCCGGTTACGGCTTTGAGGTTTATGAGTTGGACTTGATCCTTATGGATCCCTTGGGTCTAGGTGTGACCCCTTTGTGTGATAGGATTGTGATATATATGTATGTGTGCCTTGTATAGGTTGTGTTGTCCTCCAGTTGGACTGGAGTTTTTTGAGAGTTGTTCGTAGCGAGATACTTCTGAGATCGAGGTAAGTCCATAGGACTTACTTAGCTGCTATCCTTATATTGGATGTATGCTTGAGTGGTGTGTGTTATGTGCTTTATAGCATGTGTTATTATGGTCACCGACCTATGTTATATTGACCGCCCATTGTAGTGGTTGTGACAACTTACCTTTCATCCCGTAGTGGAGTCTGGGAAGTTCTCTGTAAGCTAGTTAGTTCTGGTATACGGGAAGGGCACCTATCACTCCATATGGTATACGGGAAAGTGCGCTGATACCACTCCGGCTAGCTATTGCACGCAGAGGCGAGGGTTATATATACATTCCTCGTGTCACGTATATTCATATACATTTATTATACGATTGAGTGTTGGACCTATTAAAGATAATAAACCGGGTAAATGTGTGATATCATGATGATGTGTTAATATTATTGACGTGTGTTTGTGCTCTAGCATCTTCTTATATATGTGTATAGTTAGCTAACGGTTTTATACCGTGTTGTAGATCCTTTGCAGGTTCGGAGAACTGTAGAGTGATCCGGAGGGGTGATCTGCTAAGGGTTCCGTACACGGGGACGATATCGTGGTTGGGATATTTATATTGTACGGGTTTATGTTTTAGACTTTTGTACTCAGCAGTACCGTGTATCACCTTTTGATATGTATATATATATATATCAATTTTATGTTTTGTTTTAATCTATTGGTGTCTTGTTGTAAGATTCAGTGAAGTTGTTGTCAGGCTAGGGTCAGGATCCATTGTGAGATCCTAGCCTAGTAGCACTCCGAGTCCTACGGATTTGGGGTGTTACAGATGTGGTGCTAGGCTCCTTAAGTGTTTAGCTTGGAGATTCGAGTTCGAATCCTCTTGGCGGCATGTATGGATAAACTGATATTGGGAGGGTATCCCCAGCAATGGGCCACGACTTTCTATCCGATCCGGACGTAGAGTGGCTAAGCCGATCGAACCGGGTGGTCTACGAATTTACCATTTACCAAAAAAAAAAAAAGTAATTACAAACCACCAATCACACACCACTAAATAACACAATCTATACTATGAAAGTGAGCTAAGTAAGTCCGAAGAACTTACCTAAACTGATCCAAGATTTGACTATCGCTAAAATCTCATTCCGCATGTATATAATCTCAACAACCTAGTCAAGACGGAATACGTCTTAAAAATATATTTCTATCATTTGAGAAGCTTCTAAAGGGTTTTTAGACTATCAACAAGGTTTTTATAAAGAAAAAAAAAAGAAACTCTATATTTTGTGAAATTACCAAAATGTCCCTATTTTTCCTAAAATTCCGAAAAAGGTCCAAAATGGGCCTAAGACCCTCACTTTGATCCATCAAAGTCTCACAACCCTAAAAGATCCATATCGGTTTGAGGGCTTTATTCAAACTTGCATCCTAAGTCCAAACCCTAATAACACTTCTTTCGAAAACAACCTAGTGCCCTACTTTGGCCTAAGATAAATACTTTCTACTAAATCCCAAAAATTCTGAGAAAATTCTTAGACGTACTATGTTATGTCTACTTCTAGCTAGATCGATCAAAATCCATAAACACATATCCATAAGATCCACACAAAAGTCCAAAGTTGCCTTCATGAACACCTAAATCCATACTTAGCCAAAATTCTCTTATTCTTCCAAAAACTGAGTTTTGTACCAACTTTGCAAGCTCATATCTCTAAATCTAACATTTGGATCTTTCTCAAATTTTAATACAATAAACTACGTAATACCATCTACAACATATCAAAAAGTCAATGATGAAAGATGATTTTAAGTTACCTTAACCTAGTCCCGGAGTTGACTGTTTGGAGCTGCGATTTCTGAAAATCAGGCACCAACACAACGTCTCAAGTTCGACCCCTGTGGGCGGAAAATCTCGGAAGGCTACTCTAGACCACGAGGTCTGGTGTTTGAAACTAAAGAGAAGCAAAACTAGCAATTACCTAAAGACACAAGTCAAGAGTTCGAAACTTGTTGGAAGCAATCAACATCTATTTACACATGATCCATGCATGTAAAGAAGGAAAGGAAGGGAGGGTAAGGGAAACAAGAGGTGCCTACCCAGTGGTCACTGCAACATGGAAGAGAGTAGATCCAGCTTGGCACGCCGGCACAAACCCTCTGTCACCACCACCGGCCGATGTCGACTTGAAGAAGAAGGAAGATCACGACTTGTACGTCCATTTGAAGGAGGATCATATGGACTACAGGTGCCAACTAGGTCGAAGGAAAGCGAGGAAACTATGCGTATATCTCAACAACCAAATGACTGTAGAAGATAGGATAGAGGTATCGTTATGCTTCTAAGAAGCATTACGACCTCATCACCCAATTTGGTTACCTAAGTGTTTTTTTTTTGGTTACCTAAGTTTTTTTATTTAAGACGCCTAATATAAAAATTTTAAAAAAATAACCTAAATTTATCATAAAAGCTTATAAATATATTTATCTAACTATAGACATATGGACAATATTTAATTAATAATTTGATAATAGTAATAATAATAATAATAATAGTAATAATAATAATAATAATAATAATAATAATAATAATAATAATAATAATAATAATAATAATAATAATAATAATAATAATAATAATAATTGTTGAGGGATATTTTTATGATATAAATGAAAGGTGCATATTTCATAAAAATAACATAATACCAAATTGGGTGAAATAAAACTTAGGTAACCAAAAAAGAAACACTTTAAGTCAATATAAAATGAAATGCAATGGAGAGTCCCAGAAGCTCAAAATAAAACTACGGATAGTAATTTTCAATCCGATATTCATATCTCACACCTTACTATCCTTCAAATTCTATTAACTCTCGCTAACCTTTGACTGTTCATTTTATTTTATTTTTAGCTGCTATTAATTTGGCTAATAAAAACCTATTCCTTATTTGGATTAGAAGTGAAGCACATGATAAGGCTTCACGGTATAACATTAGAATGGGGTTTAAAAGATCCGATTCAGATAAAAAATCCATAATCAAAATGCTTTGTGAAAATGTCTAATTGTGTGCCAATTTCATTGGTAAATTGTGCATCTTCAACACACACAATATATGCAAGTACATTTGGAAAGGTATTGTCAAGGACCTGAAAGATGTTATTAAAGATGGCTGCAGATGGGTACTGGGAAGTGGACAATCTATTTGCTTCTGGACTGACTCGTGGTTGGTTGAACAACCCTGATGCACTGCTCACTGTCACTTATTGATGACGATATGGAAGCTCTTACCGTGGACCATTATTGGGACGATATAACGGGTTGGAAATGGGATAAAATTTTACCTTATATGAATACCACTCTTTGTTTAAAATTGGTAGCGGTCAGACCCTTAAGTACGTGCATGGGAAGTTACTGTATGGAGGGAGGGACTGAGCTTGATGATGAACTAAGCTGGAAGCATTCTCCGAATGGACTCTACATTGTCGCGTCAGCCTACAATTCACTCCAGAAGTCCGACTTAGGGGAGTTGATTGATAGGGACGTCTTTAACCGAATCTGGGAGCTTAAAACACCAGATAGAGTGAGGGTGTTCATGTGGAAGATAATCAAAGGAGGACTGCTAACCAACTGTGAAAGAAAACGAAGACATATTTCGAGCACGGATACTTGTCACTGCTGCATTCAACTGCCGGAGACGGAAGACCATCTCTTTCGTGAATGCCCTGCTACATGGAACTTGTGGACCTTGCTGGTGAATGCCGATCAAAAAGAGGAGTTTTTCAAGCAAAGTTTTAATACTTGGATAAGAGGTAATTTAGTTTCTAACATTTCTTATAATAATACTTGCAATTGGAGAGATGTGTTTGCAGTTATGTTGTGGTGGATATGGAAGTGGAGTAATGCGAAAATCTTCAAGAAAAAGAAATTCAAGGGACAGAAACATACTTTCATTATTCATAATACTATGGAATATGCAAAGGCTTGGAAAAAGATCAAGAATAATCGAGATGGACCTGAGAAGCGCTACGTAGGAGTGAGTTGGAAAAGACCAAAAGAAGGAGTGGTCAAGATCAACACGGATGGTGCGGTTAGGGAAGATGGTCATGCTACCGCTGCGGGAGTCCTTGGAACAATGTAGGTCAGTGGCAACGAGGTTTTGTAGTCAACATTGGTGTATGTACGGTCCCCATGGCTGAACTATGGGGAGTGCTACATGGACTAATGCTTGCTTGGGAGTGTGAATTTCAGGTTGTGGAACTGGAAACGGATTCACATCTTGTTGTCACACTTTTGTCCAAAACAATTGCTCAGAGTCATCCGCTTGCTAGTCTGGTGCTTAGATGCCAAGACTTTTTGAAAAGGAACTGGTCTATCCAATTCCGTCATGTCTTCCGTGAGGCGAACAATGTCGCGGATTACCTTGCTTCTCTAGCTTTTAATTTTCCGATTGGTTGTCATGTATTGCTTGACCCTCCTGAGGGTGTTATGGCTTCAGTGTGGGGATCGGAACACTCGCTTCTTTCATCTTTCGACCATTATTTGCAGGCATAAGAATAAGGTGGAAGCTCTGAGGAGGTTGGATGGGTCTTGGTGTACGGAGCAGGTGGAGCTCATCAAGTTGGCGACGGATTTTTACAAGGATCTGTATGGCCCGGATGATTTACCACTTTTGTCATCACTTGCCTTGGGCGGTTTCCCGGCCATTTCGTCAGACGAAATTGAGAGGTTGACAGCTCCAGTTACTTTACAGGAGTCGTGGAGAGCTATCAAAGAGATGGGAGCGGGCAAAGCACATGGACAGGATGGTTTTAACCCGGGTTTTTATCAGAAATTATGGCCAATTGTTGGTGAGTCTCTTCATTGCTTTGTTCATGATTTTATGCGTGATGGGTGCTTCCAGCGGAGGCAAATGATACTTTGGTTGTGCTAATAGGAAAGGTTGTGAAACCCGAGTTAATTTACCAATTCCGTCCTATCAGCCTCTACAACGTGTTTTATAAAACTATTACGAAGTTAGTGGTGAATAGGCTTAAACCCATTAATTCTAAGCTCGTTTGCCCTATGCAGATTAGCTTTATTCCTAATCGGTTAATGTCTTATAACATTGTTTTGATTCAAGAAGTAGTGCATTCGATGAAAGCCAAGAAAGGTAGAAAAGGGTGGATGATTTTGAAGCTGGATCTCGAAAAATCTTATGATCGGCTTAGGTGGGGATTCATTGGTGAGTCTCTTCGGGATGCGGGGATTCCGGAGGGGTTGGCTAGTCGTATTATGACATGTGTAACCACTGGAAGGATGAATCTTCTTTAGAATGGGGAAAAAACTCCTTCTTTATCTATGACTCGTGGTATACGCCAAGGTGATTCTATCTCACCTTATCTTTTTGTTCTTTGTCTCGAAAGGCTTGGTCATCTTATCGATCGAGCTATTGCGGATAAGAGATGGAGACCTATGTCTATCTCAAGGGGTGGACCTGCTTTGTCCCATCTCTTCTTTGCCGATGACATTATCGTTTTTGCGGAAGCCTCGGTCACTCAAGTTGGAGTTATTCAATCTGTCCTTGAGGATTTTTGTGCTGCTTCGGGTCAAAAGGTGAGTATTTTGAAATCCAAGCTGTTTGTTTCTCATAATGTTAGGGGCTGCCTTGAGGAGCAGCTTAGCAGTGTGAGTGGTATACCGAGTACAAGAAATCTTGGAAGGTACTTAGGTATACCAATTGTGCATGAAGCACCGTCTAAGGAACTCTTTACACCGCTTCTGGAGAAAGTAGCCTTGCGGCTTGCGGGATGGAAAAGGAGATCGTTGAGTATGGCTGGGAGACTCACGCTCGTGAAGTCTGTCTTGTCCGCTATGCCCTCCCATGTCATGCAAGTGTTTGTTCTTCCGGTGAGTATATGTAATAAGCTTGATCGTATAAGCAGGGATTTCTTGTGGGGTAGTGATACAGGTGTTAGAAGGATGCATCTTGTGAAATGGGAACATGTTTGTAGGCCTAAGGTACTTGGAGGGCTCGGTCTTCGATGTGCTTCCGACGCGAACCTTGCTATGGTGAGTAAGCTTGGGTGGAGTCTCTTTGCAAGCAGGTCGACTCTGTGGACTAGTATATTACGTCATAAGTACCGTTTGAATGGACGTGAGTGGCCGGAGTTTATTACTGTTAGACAAGGAAGCTCCTGTGTTTGGAAGGCTATTGTTTTCAGCTACAATAATGTGGTTATCCCGAATGTGGCTTGGAATGTAGGGGATGGATGTTCGATTTACTTTTGGCGGGACAAGTGGCTTGGGGAGGAGACGTTAGCTTAGTCTTCGGTTCTCCCTCTTAATGAAGTGGATAGGTTTACCCGAGTTAGTGATCTTTATGACTCGGTTGTTAGCTGGAATTGGCCGTATCTGTCGCCTCGGATCTCGAACGTGACTTTGCTACGGTTGATGGTTGTCCCTCCTGTGAGCCTTGATCTGGGTCCGGATACTGCTCGTTGGTCCAGGACTAACTCGGGGAGGTTCACGGTTGCCTCGGCTATGGACTTCATTCTGAAGGACAGGTCTTGTCCTAGTATTAGACGGAGCCTCTTCGTGTTGGTGTGGAAGGCTCGTGTGCCTGAGAGGTTTAGGGTGTTTATGTGGAAGGTGTGTTGGGGGCGTCTCCTCACTAACCAAGGAACGGGTCAGGAGACACATGGCGGACGATGATGGTTGTGACGTGTAACTGGGTTGTATGAGTCGTGTTTGCATATTTTCCGGGACTGTGATTGGATGAGGAGGATTTGGTGCAAGCTCGTTCCGTCGACGTTGCAGGGGCAGTTCTTCGCGCTTCCTTGGGACGACTGGTTGTTTCAGAACATGAGTGTTGAGAGATGAGGGGAGCCTTTAGTTTGCTGGAATGTATTGTTCATGATCACACTTTGGTGAGGATGGGTGTGGAGAAATAATCGGGTTTTTCGAGGGGATAGTGGCGTTGTTGACAAGCTTGGCTTCATTTGGGCTAAGTATAGGGAGATTGATGAGGTGGTTGCGGTCTTCTCGAACTCTTCATGCTCGTTGGATCGTTCTCAAGTGATCAACGTCCGTTGGGTGCCTCCGGATGGGAATGGGTGAAGTTGAACACGGACGGTTCAAGTAAAGGGAACCCTGTCTTGGGAGGAGCTGGACGGTGTATTCGTGATAGCAATGGGGTCTGGTTGGTGGGTTTCGCGGCAAATTTAGGGGTGGCTACTGCTCCGGTGGCGGAGCTTTAGGGTATTGTGCATGGGCTACGTATTGCATGGGAGAAGGGATATCGTAAGGTTTTGGTGGAGTCGGATTCCAAGTCTGCTTGTCTTCTTATTGAGCAGGGGGTGGCGGACGAATCATCCTCTTTTTAGCCTGGTCATCTTGTAAGGCTTCATTACACGCGATTGGATCGTTCGATTCAGTGGCTAATTTTGCTCTCTCTTTCTTTAGGTTACCATTTGTTAGATTTGCTGCCTATTTCTTCTCGTTTTCTTGTCTCGGATTATTACCGTGGAACTAGTTTTGTACGTCACGTTAGGTTGTAGTTTTGCTTTTGGAGCTTAGGCTCCTTTTTTCATATAAAAAAAAAAGCAAATGTGCAAATGGAAGACAATAGGGAGTTTTAACTCTAAAAAAATAATAAAAATGAAATGAAATGGTAAAAAGGAAAAAGAAGAGTAACGTGGGTGACAGTTTCCAAATACAAAAATAATAAATGGCCATAAAGATTAAATCCAAGAAAAATAAAAATAAAATTACAAGTACGGTTTAATCCTCGCAAAGAGGGGTACGTAGGAGAATTGACCCAAATTCCAATCAAGTTCAATCGCCAAAAGAATTACGGTGACTTGATTCCGTCTCAAACGGATACGTAGGAAGCTCGATATAAAGCAACACTCATCGAGTTCGGTCACACACCTAAACCAAAAGATTGTAAATTTGAGAACTACGCGCGGTTTGATCTCCACAAAAAAAGGAGTATGTAGGAGACTTGACCCAAATGTCAATCAAGTTCAATCGCCACACCCAAACTGAAAAGAGAAGTGAGAACTACGTTTGACTTGATTCCGTCGAAACGGATACGTAGGAAACTCGTCGAGTTTAGTCATAGCTCATACCCAAACAAAAAGAAGAAAAAAAGATATATGCCCGACCGCATAAATTCTCGTACGCAAATGATAGTCGGATAATTTGGAAAACCCTTCATAGAAGGTAGGTCCGAGTGATTCCGGTGATGCGTAAAAAGTTGAGAATTATAAGTCATAATTGGTGCGGATTATGGACGACCTGTCCCAAAAGTTGAGTTCGGTTCCGCTCTATGATGCATGGAAATCGAAGTTTGGAAAAATATTCAATTGAACTACGTAAGGCTTGATATTTGCTAAGGAAGGTACGTAGACAACCCGTCGGGTGCAGCACAAATTCAAAAAAAGAAATTTAAGAGGTCATCCGAAATATAATCGGTATTGTTTTAGACTCGTGAGGATACGCCGAATAAGGATCAAACCTTATAAACATTTTTCAAACAAAATGTGTTAAGTATTTTTATTTTATTTGTAATATTTTTGGTTAACAATAATAATAATTGGTATTTTTTGCTTAACAATAATAATAATAATTGGCGTGGACGCAAGAGAAAATTAAAAGAGTAAATTAAGAAACTTAAAAAACTAATTTTGGGATGCACAAAGCTCTTAGCTATGTACACACGATCTATATCTATCTATCTTATGTACTATAATCGCCATACGCCAACCACCTCATTAAACATACATGCCACAAATAACTAAAATATAATAAGTTTAGACTAAATAAGGATATGCATTACATATCAGAGCTTTATTTTGCGTAAAAAAAATGATTCGGCTTTATTTTGTATAAAATATATGATTCTCATAACTGATCATTTTATATATAAAAAATAAATAAAAAATATTAATGACTGCTTTATATAATACAACACATCCTATGATTTTGTATCAGTTTTATAATTTAGGAACTATAATCCTTATAAATGAATTGACAAACTCAAGATTGATCGAGGCAAATATTGTGTCTACGTTAAGTAGAGAAAAATCAAATAGACACAATTTTAGGCCCAAATAGCAAGCAATGCCATGCAAGCAAATCCTATGAGCAAAGCAACACTAGCCGCAGTCATGAGACTTCTGCTTCCTTGTAGCTTAGGGCTCATGAAATTTGCAGATAGAATGTCGACTAAAGCCATGTAGAATAAGATGCCCGCAGCTGCAGAGTTGAGCAATCCTTCTACGATTAGCGCTTTAGGGCTCGTTTCACTGTAGAATTTCGATATGACAATCCCTATCACAATTCCTACCGGTGTCGTTACTGCAAAACATAGAATCATCAACACCGTTGATTTTGCTTTGAATTTAGCCTGAGTAATGCATCCACCAAGCCCCATTCCTTCGAAGAATTGGTGAAATGTAATGGCTGCAATCAAGGGTTTAATCGTGTTTGGGCTTTGAGAAGCACCCATGTCCAATCCTATAAATACAGAATGTACCAGAATCCCGATTTCCAGAACCTGCAATTAAGGGTTTAAATTAAAGGATGAACAGTTTGAATCGGTGAATTAGGTTTACAAAATTCACACCTGAGCGATGATTCGATACCGAAGGAGTTGATTCGATGAACTCAAATCGTTCTTCTCTGGATCATCGATCGTCACTCCGGATATCTGATGTGCCACAGGATCCTTCTGGTAACAACTTCCGGCTAAAACGTCGATCATCATAGTTCCGACCATGGATAGTCCCATAACAAGGCCAGCGAAAGGGAACTCTCCCCAAGGCTTATCGCTAAGGCAAGGGCTGGTGAGGCTTTCGAATGCGTCCGGAGCAATGTGTACTGCTCCGGTGGCTAGAATCACTCCTCCGGCAAACGCCTTCACCACTGTGAAGAGTCCGCTTGTCGGACTTAGACTCGGGATCTCTTTTCCGGCAACCGGTATCGAGATTCCGATAGCGCCTGCAGCCAGTATTGCAACGATAGCTATGATCTTCAGCTTTAGGGCCTCTTTCTGGATGGTGTCGGAATCGGCATCGGCCGTGCACTCGGATCTTGCCAATGGTGGGAGGAGGACGAGTAGAAGACTGAGAAGGAGGATGCATGGAGTGATTTTCATGGCTGCTTTAGAGAGGAAACAGAGATTGTAGGATGACTAATGGAAAACCTAGAGGGTTTGCTTCATATATGAAGATTTGAAGCTCTGATGGCGACATTCTATTGTTTCATATGTGGGTTAAAATCGGGATGACAACATTTTTACTGAGTTTATGCTTTCAGAGGGAGGTAATTAGCTGGAATTATGAAGTAAATATCCTCTTAGGATGATTATGTGACAAAGATGTCGACAGCACATTGAGATTCTTTTTCCAAAACTATTTCCCCCGATTTTGCTTTCATTAAATTTGGAAAACTATTAAACATTAATTTACTTTCTTTTTATTTTGCACGTTGTGATTAAATACGGTTGAATATCTAGAGATTTATGTGACAGCCTTTTCTTTCGGAACGAGATTTGATCTTTGACCGAGCTTGTTTTGGCCGAATTTGGCTCAGCCGCTCCCGCGGTCACTTCCTCCGCACCTGCGGGTCGCCGCTCCCGCGGCCATCTCCGCCGCCCCGCGGGTTCTTGCGGTTGCAGCCGGTTTTGTTGACCTTGTTGACCCGTATTTTACCCTTAGCTTTACTTCTTCCTTCTCCTTGCTGAGCAAGGGTTTCCTTATTCATGTCCATCCAGTCTTCACGTCTTCTTGCTTCTCCTTCATCTTCTTTGATCTTGTTCTTGGTTGGAAGAGTTTGGTTGGAGTTTATGTGAGTGGTGGCTTGTGTGCTGATGCTAGTGTGTGTATTGCTATGCTTGGAAGCCAGCCTTGGTGTTTGATGATCCTCCATGCAGCCTATAACCTTCAATAGTGGTGAGTGTTTGTTCTTCTCCTTCGCTTCTTCTTTGATTCCATCTCTTTAGCATTAGGTTTAGATGTTGTTGATCCTAGTTTGATGTTGGAACGTGTATGTATATGTTTGTATGTGGTTTGGATGATTGAAGACGTGATTTGATCACTTGAAGAGCCGAAGAGAAGCTGCAAAGTGTCGTTCTGCACTATCGCCGCCCCCGCGGCCGAGAGTCACCGCTCCCGCGGTTACCGTGCCACAGCGCCTGCGTCGTGCCAGCGGCGTGCCTGCGCTTGTCTGCGTTCCGTGTCACCGCCCATGTGGCTTCCACCTGCCGCGCCCGCGGGTGATCTTTTCCGCCCCTGCGTCCGTAGTTCACGCAGGTGCGTCTTGTCCTGGGACTACCTATAGTTAGGTAGTTCATTTCCTTTCTAGTACGAGGAAACTAGTACCATGCTAGGTACCGGTTTGTGATGAGTATGATATAGGTATGCCGGTTACGGCCTTGAGGTTATGAGTTGGATATGATCCCTTATGGATCTCTTGGGTCTAGGTGTGACCCTTTGTGTGATAGGATTGTGATATATATATATTTGTACCTTGTATAGGCTGTGTTGTCCTCCAGTTTGGAGTAGAAGTTTCTGAGAGTGGTTTGTAGCGAGATACTCTTGAGATCGAGGTAAGTCCATAGGACCTACTTAGCTACTATCCTTATATTGGATGTATGCTTGAGTGGTGTGTGTTATGTGCTTTATAGCATGTGTTATTATTTGGTCACCGACCTATGTTATATTGACCGCCCATTGTAGTGGCTGTGATAACCTTTCCCTTTCATTCCGTCGTGGAGTCTGGGAGGTTCTCCATAGTCAAGTCAGATCTGGTATAAAGGAAGGCCCCTCACCATTCCCACAGGGTACACGGGAGGTGTGCTGATACTACTCCAGCTGGTTAGAGTACTCAAAGCCGAGGATTATATTCCTCGTGTCACCTATCTTTATATATATATATATATCTATTTATACGATTGAATGATTCAACTTATTAAAGATAATAAACCGGGTAAATTTTTGATATCATGCTGAAGTGTTTATTACTTATGATATGTGTTTGTGCTTTAGCATCTTCTTATATATGTGTATAGTTAGCTAACGGTTTCATACCGTGTTGTAGATCCCTCGCAGTTTAGGAGAGCTGCGGAGTGATCCGGAGGGGTGATCTGCTGAGGGTTCCGTACACGGGGCATATTCGTGGGTTTTTGGAGATTATCCATTGTACGGATTTCTGTTTTGATTGTACTCAACAGTACTGTATAAACCTTTTGATATTTATATATCAGTTTTTATGTTTTGTTTTAATCTGTTGTGCCTTGTTGTAAGATTCAGTGAGGTTGTTGTCAGGCTAGGGCCAGGATCCATTGTGAAATCCTAGCCCAGTAGCGCTCCGAGCCCAGGTTGACAACAATGGCACTAGTAATCTGCGATAAAGGTCGAATAGATAACTAAATAGAACCCGAAAAGGGGTCTGACTTTTCAAAAGGTTTTGGTTTTTAAATGAGTACAAACGTTTTGGATTATCGTGTACGTGAGCCATCACCCCCCTGAAGATCTCGACAGTACACATATATAGATATTCTGTTGTGATTGATTTGATACATACATATGGCATATATATAGCCTTCTTAGCTAGGTTTACGCCCTCTGCAGATGGTTCAGACTAGAGTCTTACCTGCAGCTGGGCGAGGTAGAGGTAGACCCCCTCTAGGCCGAGGACGAGGTAGGATACCTGCTGATGGTTCCCAGGCAGCAGGAGAGATCCACGAGGAAGTTGCTGAGAGCGCCGTTCCTGAGAATAGGAACGAGGCCGCTGAGAGACAAGAGTCACAGGGAGTTCAGTTTGGTGATTCTACTCGCGTCTCGATGGGTAGGTCAGAGTTTCAGGCGTATATCAGACGTGTGGAGGAGGCTGCCAGAGCCGGTAGGCGTGCCCCAGACTTACAGGCACAGGAGGGACCATCTGAGAGGTCCCATACCGTTACTCAGGTACCAGTTGTACATGTACCTGCTGCTGAGATTACCAGAGCACTAGAGGAGCATAGACGGCCTAAACCAGATACCTGGTTGAAGGCTTTTCATCACATGGGTGTACCCCCTTTCACTGGGAAGGTGGGTTAGAGGTTGAGCTCTGGATCGGGCATGTAGACTTAAGTCTGGAGTCTATTCGCTGCCCAGCTGATAGGAAGATTGAGTTGGTGCAGACTCTGTTCAGAGAGCTGGCACAACACCGGTGGAGGTCAGTACGAGGTCAGGTTACCAGTTATGACCAGATGAGGACCCTGATCAAAGAGTGTTTCTGCCCTGCCTCACTGAGGAGGGAGAAACTACATGATTTCGTTGAGGCCGGATTTGAGGATGTGCCAGTTTCAGAGGCCATCAAGAGGTTCCAGGAGGAGCTGGCTTTACTGGGTCCAGCTGCACCTCCTGTTGATCAGCATGTTTATCTGTTCTCTCGACGATTGAGGGATGATACCCGAGCTTACATGGCAGGTTTTCATTGTGAGTCCTTGATGGACTATCAGGACCGAGCTGCCGATTATGAGAGAGAGAGGGCTGGACAGAGGAGAGCTTCTCAGGCCGGAAGGTCTGAGAAGAGACAGCGTATTTGGCAGACCAGTGGTACGGCTGGAGCTGCTAGTGTTGGAGGTAGTCAGAGGCGTCAGGGTCGTTCTGTATCTGCACCAGTTACAGAGAAGGGACGACAGTGTTTTAACTGTGGAGATCCAGGGCATCTGAAGCCCGAGTGCACGAGGCCACTGGTGACGTGTTTTACTTGTGGTCGACAGGGCCATAGAGCCGTTTACTGCCGCCAGGGTGGAGCTGCATCTCAGCAGGGTTCTACTCTTGCCAGTGTAGCAGGAGGTGGGCAAAGACCACCCCAGCAACAGCAGCAGACTCAGGGACAACAGAGAGTCCCAGATCGCCCTACGACTCAGGGATCTGCTCCTGGGCCGAGTAGAGGCAGAGGCCGTGGTGGGGGCACCACCGATACCAGAGGCCCACAGGGTCGTGTATTTGAGTTGAGGAGTGCAGAGGAGCCAGCTGCACCTACTGCTACAGGTACCATTCTGATTCATGGTTTACCTGTTAGAGTTTTATTTGATATTGGTGCCACGCACTCTTTTATTTCTGATGCTTGTGTAGAGCGTCTTGGGTTAGATACAGAGGTACCCGTGAGATTCACGGTTGTCCCATTTCTGTAGGGACCCGTGTGTTACTAGTTGACTTCTTTGTCATGCCACTAGAGCATGAAGAAGTCATTTTAGGTATGGAGTGGATGGCTAGATACTCTGCAGTTCTAGATGTAGGTAGGAGGACTGTTACCCTCTCTACCGGGTTAGGCCATATAGAGGTTTTCCGAGGTTGGGACCTTGGGAAGGTAGGCACAGTTATCAGTGCGATACGAGCAGCCAGACTGATTGCACAGGGTTGCGAGGCCTTCTGGTGTTATGCCATGAAGGAGGGAGAGAGTCCAGTTGTAGAGGACATTCCAGTTGTCTGTGAGTTTACTGATGTGTTTGTTGAGCCGTCCAGTTTGCCGCCTCAGAGGAGTGTGGATTTTGGGATTGAGCTAGAGCCTGGTACGAGACCGATCTCGAAGGCCCCATACCGGATGGCGCCTGTCGAGATGCTGGAGCTGAAGAGGCAACTTGAGAAGTTGGCTGAGAAGGGCTTTATTCGCCCTAGCGTGTCCCCATGGGGAGCACTTGTCCTCTTCGTACGGAAGAAGGACGGATCACTGAGGTTATGCATAGACTACAGAGAGCTGAACAAGGTGACCCTCAAGAACAAGTATCCACTGCCGCGCATTGATGATTTGTTAGATCAGCTACATGGAGCTACTGTGTTCTCCAGGATTGACCTGCGTTCCGGATATCACCAGCTGAGGGTGAGGGAGCAGGATGTGCATAGGACAGTATTCAGGACCAGATGAGGCCACTACGAGTTTGTAGTGATGCCATTTGGGCTTACGAATGCCCCAACCGTCTTTATGGAATTGATGAACAGTATCTTCATCGACTTCCTGGATCAGTTTGTGGTGGTTTTCATAGATGACATTCTGGTATATTCTCGTAGCAGTGAGGAGCATGCAGGACATTTGAGGACTGTATTGCAGGTTTTGCGGGATAGAGAACTTTATGCTAAGTTCTCAAAGTGTGAGTTCTGGATGCTAGAGGTAGCATTCCTGGGTCATGTGGTTTCAGCTGAAGGGATCAAGGTGGATCCAGCGAAGATTGAGGCAGTAGCAGCATGGACGACACCGACGAACGTCAAGGAAATACATAGTTTCCTTGGCCTAGCCGGTTATTACAGACGCTTCGTGGAGGGTTTTTTTGTGATTGCCCGTCCACTGACGAGTTTGCTGAGGAAGACTACCAGATTTTTGTGGTCTGATCAGTGCAGGCAGAGTTGAAGAGGCGTTTGACTTCTGCTCCTATTTTGGCATAGTCAGAGGGTACTGAGGATTTTCTGGTTTATAGTGATGCATCCAAGCTAGGCTTGGGATGTGTTTTGATGCAGAGAGGCAGAGTTATTGTTTATGCGTCTCGACAGCTGAAGACGTATGAGGAGAACTACCCGACTCATGATCTGGAGTTGGCAGCGGTAGTTCATGCACTGAAGATTTGGAGACATTACCTGTATGGTGCTACATGTCAGATCTTCACAGACCATAAGAGTCTGAAGTATATTTTCACGCAGCGGGAATTGAATAACCGCCAGCGTAGGTGGCTTGAGCTGATCAAGGACTTCGATTTAGAGACTATGTACCATCCAGGGAAGGCGAACGTGGTCGCCGACGCCCTGAGCAGGAAGACGCCTCGAGAGCAGGCGATTGCGAGGCTGACAGTTCAGCATCAGTTACAGAGAGACCCGATCTGGTTAGAGCTGGACATCCAGTTTCCTGATGAGCATGCCCAACTGCGTACATTAGAGGTCCTTCCTGATCTGTTGGATGAGATCCGACAGAAATAGGAGACCTGCCCGACTTTACAGAGGATCAGAGATAGGATGTCTCGAGATGAGGCACCACAGTTCCTGCTTGGAGCAGATGGAGTTTTGAGGCGCCACGGTCGCGTCTGTGTACCTGCTGATACAGAGCTGAGGCAGAGGATTTTACAGGAGGCTCATTGCACCCCTTACTCGGTACATCCAGGTACGAGTAAGATGTATCAGGATTTGAGACGTATATACTGGAGGGGAGGGCTGAAGCCCGATGTAGCCAGATTTGTAGCTTAGTGTGCGACCTGCCAGCAGGTCAAGATCGAGCATTTCAGACCTGAAGGTGAGCTCCATCCACTTCTTGTTCCACAGAGGAAGTGGGAGGACGTCACCACGGAATTTGTGACCGGACTGAGGCTGAGCCGGAGTTTTGATGCCATCTGGGTTATAGTAGACAGATTGACGAAGACGGCACGTTTCATTCCTATCGGAGAGACGTGGTCGGTGAGCAGATTAGCAGAGGAGTACACTAGGCAAATAGTGAGACTCCATGGTGTACCGAGGACGATCGTCTCAGACCGAGATGGACGATTTACCTTGAGATTCAGGCAGCAGATTCAGACTGCCCTGGGGACGAGTTTACACTTCACGACTGCGTTCCATCCTCATACAGATGGTCAGTCAGAGAGGACCATTCAGACGCTGGAGGATATGCTGCGAGCTTGTGTGTTAGATTGGGGACAGGTGTGGACGGATCATCTCCCACTTGTTGAGTTATCCTACAACAACAGCTGACATGCATTTATTGGGATGACCCCATATGAGGCACTGTATGGACAGAGATGTCGTACCCCGTTATGCTGGGATGAGCAGAGTAGTGTCAGTGGTTTAGCACCTGATCAGATTCAGGATGATATGGCTCGGATAGCATTGATCAGAGAGTGTATGCTAACTGCATAGAGTCGTCAGAAGTCGTATGTTGACAGGAGGCGTAGACCTCTAGAGTTCGGGGTTGGAGCCAATGTGTGGTTGAGAGTGTCCCCGACACGAGGTGTAAGGCGTTTTGGCATTAAGGGGAAGTTGAGTCCCCGATATGTCGGACCGTTCGAGATTCTGGATCGAGTTGGGAGCGCAGCTTACAGATTAGCCTTGCCTCCGAGATTAGAGGGTGTTCACCCTGTGTTTCACGTGTCTCAGCTAAGGGAGTATATACCAGATCCGAGACACATCGTGAGTTATGAGGATTTAGTGGTTGAGCCGGACCACACTTTTGTTGAGCATCCGATTGCAGTCCTAGAACGAGGTATGAGACACCTACGTTCGAAGGACATACCTATGTTTAGGATACAATGGTCGAGACGAGGACCTGAGGAGGCTACATGGGAGACTGAGGATAGTATCCAGAGGAACTATCCCGAGTTCTATGCTGAGTTAGATGCACCAGTAGGATCACCGAGTAGATCTTAGCACTAGCTTGGTGAGTCTTATCTGCTTATATGCTTATATGCCATGATGTGATTATTTTCATGCTAGCTTTGATGTGATTATGATCTTATTAGATCTTGTTATGCTAGTATGATTTCTTATTTATAACTGGAGATGGTTCTTCCCTCCATGCTATTGTGATACACTTAGGTTTAGCTGGAGATGGTTCTTACCTCCATGCTATTTGATGGACATTGTAGTGCTGGAGATGTTCTCCCTCCATGCCTTTCTGTTATGGTTATGATACGGCTAGAGATGTGCTTCATCTATGACTTGTAATGTGTTTATAGATGGCTAGAGATCGTTCTCTAGGCCTTGGATAGTATAGTTTACTGCTAGAGTTGATGTTTCCTCCATGCTTATGTTTGAGGTTATAGAGAGTGTTACCTCGGCTTCTGAGTCCGAGTGGTTTGAGGATCTTGCAAGTTTCGGGACAAAACTTGTTTTTAGGGGGGTGAGATGTGAGAGCCTTTTATTTCGGACCGAGATTTGATCTTTGACCGAGCTTGTTTTGGCCGAGTTTGGCTCAGCCGCTCCCGCGGTCACTTCCTCCGCACATGCGGGTCGCCGCTCCCGCGGCCATCTCCGCCGCCCCCGCGGGTTCTTGCGGCTGCAGCCGGTTTTGTTGACCTTGTTGACCCGTGCTTTACCCTTAGCTTTACTTCTTCCTTCTCCTTGTTGAGCAAGGGTTTCCTTATTCATTTCCATCCAGTCTTCACGTCCTTCTTGCTTCTCCTTCATCTTCTTTGATCTTGTTCTTGGTTGGAAGAGTTTGGTTGGAGTTTATGTGAGTGATGGCTTGTGTGCTGATGTTAGTGTGTGTATTGCTGTGCTTGGAAGCCAGCCTTGGTGTTTGATGATCCTCCCTGCAGCCTATAACCTTCAATAGTGGTGAGTGCTTGTTCTTCTCCTTCTCTTCTTCTTTGATTCCATCTCTTTAGCATTAGGTTTAGATGTTGTTGATCCTAGTTTGATGTTGGAACGTGTATGTATATGTTTGTATGTGGTTTGGATGATTGAAGACGTGATTTGATCACGTGAAGAGCCGAAGAGAAGCTGCGAAGTGTCGTTCTGCATTGTCGCCGCCCCCGCGGCCAAGAGTCACTGCCCCCGCGGCTACGTGCCACAGCGCCTGCGTCGTGCCAGCGGCGTGCCTGCGCTTGTCTGCGTTCCGTGTCACCGCCCCTGCGGCTTCCACCTGCCGTGCCCGCGGGTGATCTTTTCCGCCCCTGCGTCCGTAGTTCACGCAGGTGCGTCTTGTCCCGGGACTACCTATAGTTAGGTAGTTCTTTTCCTTTCTAGTACGAGGAAACTAGTATCATTCTAGGTACCGGTTTATGATGAGTATGATATAGGTATGCCGGTTACGGCCTTGAGGTTATGAGTTGGATATGATCCCTTATGGATCCCTTGGGTCTAGGTGTGACCCTTTGTGTGATAGGATTGTGATATATATATGTGTACCTTGTATAGGTTGTGTTGTCCTCCAGTTTGGAGTAGACGTTTCTGAGAGTGGTTTGTAGCGAGATACTCCTGAGATCGAGGTAAGTCTATAGGACTTACTTAGCTACTATCCTTATATTGGATGTATGCTTGAGTGGTGTGTGTTATGTGCTTTATAGCATGTGTTATTATTTGGTCACCGACCTATGTTATATTGACCGCCCATTGTAGTGGTTGTGATAACCTTTCCCTTTCATCCCGTCGTGGAGTCTGGGAGGTTCTCTGTAGTCAGGCCAGATCTGGTATAAAGGAAGGCCCCTCAACATTCTCACAGGGTACACGGGAGGTGTGCTGATACTACTCCAGCTGGTTAGAGTACTCAGAGCCGAGGATTATATTCCTCGTGTCACCTATCTTTATATATATCTATTTATACGATTGAATGATTCAACTTATTAAAGATAATAAACCGGGTAAATGTTTGATATCATGCTGAAGTGTTTATTACTTATGATATGTGTTTGTGCTTTAGCATCTTCTTATATATGTGTATAGTTAGCTAACGGTTTCATACCGTGTTGTAGATCCCTCGCAGGTTAGGAGAGCTGCGGAGTGATCCGGAGGGGTGATCTGCTGAGGGTTCCGTACACGGGGCATATTCGTGGGTTTTTGGAGATTATCCATTGTATGGATTTCTGTTTTGATTGTACTCATCAGTACTGTATAAACCTTTTGATATTTATATATCAGTTTTTATGTTTTGTTTTAATCTGTTGTGTCTTGTTGTAAGATTCAGTGAGGTTGTTGTCAGGTTAGGGCCAGGATCCATTGTGAGATCCTAGCCCAATAGCGCTCCGAGTCCTACGGATTCGGGGTGTTACAATTTATATAGAGGGATAGTTATGCTACTTGTGATTATGCTTCTCTTATTCGTATCTCGACACTTTTAACTTAGAGAAACAAAATATAACTAGTGTATTACCTGCGTCGTGCACGGACTTTTTTAAAAATATTTGTCATATAATTAATTGTATTTAATTATAAATTTATTAACTAATAATAATAAAAAGAATATTAGAAAATTATTTGATATATTATAAATCATATTAGGTTTTAGAAAAAATATTACATCGAGTTAGAAGTTAGGCGAGCAACAAGCTGTGCCGCCAACCCTTTCTGAATAGCAAATCTGATCCTTCTAAACACTACATTTGAAGACCTAGGAGACACGAAATTACCATGCGAGACCCGTTGCACCCTCTTGGGAATCTCGACGGCATCAGGTGCAAGAAAACCAAACGTATAAAAAGCGAACGGAAGAAACACATATTGGTTTTCAGGACAAGCCCTTTCATGCTTAGCCACCTTCAAAAAGGCCGCGTTGAGAGCCACCTTACCCACCACAAAAGGCCCGTTATCCAAATCAACCAAATGAGAGACTCTTGTCAAATCAATACAAGCATGCTTCCCACTCACCCAACCAAAAACCAACACATAAGCCGGCCTCAACGTAGACCTTCCTTCACGTGGATCAGTCAAGAAGGATACAGGCGCCTCTTTCTTGGCCGAAATCTCTGCTCTCTTAAACACGTCACATAAAACATCACGAACCAGATCATGCCTATATTTGAAGTCGGGTAGTTCTTTACAATGAACCGCATGCTCCCCAAAAACATCCAAGGGTCTCCCACAATTAGGCATAGGACAAAACATACAAGACGAGAACAAAGGAATCATAAGGCGATACTTGAGGATCGTGCGATACTCAACGGGAGACATACATTGTCCAAGTCCATCAATAGGTATGGCAAGAAGGAAATCCTGACTATGCTCTGTCTGTAAACACTGAAAAACCTCTTTTTGTCTAGCGGTCAAACCAAAAGTTGCTTCCATCGTTTGTACTGTCTTCCCATAAAAAGTACTCGCCAAAGCATGTTGGTCTTTAGGAAGACGGTGCTCTTCGCAGTGAAACAAGAAAGATCAAAATTAGAAATAGAAGCTTGAATATTGCCCAACGCTCTAAAATTATAATGATCAAAATTTTTAAACTTATAAGTTTTATCGTATATAATATATATTTTTGGACTACCAACACAAATAAATGTAATATAATTATCTAAATCCTCATTTTACACAAAAACTCAACTTTATGCGATACACAAAGGTTTACTAGTTTTATACTCTAAACTACTATAGATATGATAGGACAATAATATAGAAATATATATATATTAAAGTACCACTAATTAATTACAGGGCAATGTCTGTCCAAGTTTTTAAAATTTTCTTTTTAACTTGTATTTATTTTATTAGTTTGAATTGATGGTTTCTATACTTTTATATTTTTTTCATAAATTTAAAATAATTTTAATAATTTTAATAATTATAATATAGAAATATTTGAACTAATAGAAGTCTTAGACAAGGTATTTTGTTATCTTCATCTAGTTATTTGCACATTACTGCATTTTGTGATTTCGATTACGCATCATGTCCGCTAACTCGTCGTTCTTTAAGTGATTATTTCATATTACTTGGCGAGTCCCCCATTTCGTGGAAAACAAAGAAAAAAAATGACTATTTCCCGTTCTTCCGCTGAAACAGAATATAGGACAATGACAACAACGACGTATGAGCTTCAATGGACCAAGTCTCTCCTTGCATCCCTAGGTGTTGCAATCTTGCATAACCAACATATTGATCTCAAATGTGACAATCAAGCTGCCCTTTACATAGCCTCAAATCCGATCTTTCACGAACGCACCAAACACATAGAGGTGGATTACCATGTCATACGAGACCAAGTTCAAAACGGTACAATTCGTAGTCTCATGTGCGTTCCGCAAAACAAACTTGCTGATATTTTTACAAAAGCTCTCGGACACAATCAACTTCACTATCTACTCCGCAAGTTGGCATCCGTAACATCCATGCACCAACTTGAGGGGATGTTATGGATATCGTAAATTTAGGGAGTCTAAGTCTATACTCTATATTGATATATAATTTTTTTATTTCCTTTTCCTTCGACTTAAAAATTCTGATTTTGATATATATAAAGTTAGGATCATGTGGGAACCTCTCTTAGAGTAGGAAATATGGACTTATAATAGTCGTTGGATCAATACAGATGAACGTCTAAGATTTAACATTATTTATGGTAATAATTAATGAGAATATTATATTGCCTCCAACAGAAATATGATTAAAAAAAACATTTTAACGACCAAATTTTCTCTATAAAATATAATAACGACCCAATAATTAATGAGAATATTATATTGCCTCTAGTATATTGATCTTTTACATTTATTAACTAATAATATTAAAAAATTATTTAATGTATTACGAATGATCAAAAATTTTAACTTATAAGTTTCATCGTATATAATATACATTTCTGGACTACCAACACAAATAAATGTAATATAATTATCTAAATCCCCATTTTACACAATATTTTAAAACTCAATTTATGCGGTACACAAATGTTACTAGTTGTATACTCTAAACTACTATAGATATTATAAGACAATAATATAGAAATAAAAATATTAAAGTACCACTAATTAATCACATGGCAATGTTCTCGGGTATATTACATTTTTTAACTGGAAATTAAAAAGGGTACAAAATGGAAAAAATTTACAGTTTGAGAGCACCAAGAGAATTTTTCAAACTACGTGAATACGAAGAAAAATTGATCATACCTCAAGGGTACCAAGAGGAAAAAAAAACCAAAAAAGAACTTTAGGGCCCGAGAAAACGGATATCAAACTATGTCCTAAGTCAACGAAGATGATTTCGTGATAGGGCCCGAGAAAACGATATCAAACTACTTTCAAAGTCAATATAGATGATTTTGGTACGAGGTTACATTAAATGGGTATCAAATTACGTTTTAAGTCGATGGAGATGTTTTTAGGATAAGACTTGATCAATGAGCATCATACTATGTTTTATGATGATATTAGGATTAATTTCTTATAAAAAAGTACATCATACTATTAGGTCTATTAAGATAATTTCAAAATAAGATTCCTATCTACTACGACTTAATATTAAATTTGGACCATTATAGAGATGTAAATACCTGAGGTCCCAAGAATAATAAGCATCATTCCCTTTTTTGTTGTACTGGGTCCCAAGAATCATGCTTATCTAGCAAAATTCAACAATATTAAATTTGAACCAAATTTAATATTAAGTCGTAGTAGATATTAGGATTAATTATTGAGCGCCTGAACAACCAAGCAGCTTACATTGCTATCTTCTCCGTCATTTGGTGGTTGATAGGTTACGGTTTGTTCACCGATTATTCATCTACTACATCAACTTTTTCAGAAGATGCTCCGATGCTCTACTGGTAAAACGATCAATTTAACAATTTTCGGCATAATTGCGCTAATAGTATTTGTCACTGATGCGACGTCGCTCTCCTCATCGTAGGTTTTTCTTGGGATTATTGTGTCTCGACTTCGCCTATCTTCTCCTCATTGCTATCTTTCTTTGCATAAAGGAATTTGTGGCTTTTCTTATAGTCATGTATTGCCTTCCATGTATCCTAGCTATGTTATTGTTATGCTTAACTAACACATTCGGTATGTGACAACACAACAAACTATTCTTTCGCCTTTTATTGCGTCTTGTTTTATTCCTACTAATTGTCATGTTATCCATGACAGGAAGTTGATACTCAAGACATCGAGCGAATGTCCACATTCGTGTTAAGAACACTCAATGAGAGTGATGAACATATATACTAGCGAGATTCGGGAATCGTTTTGGGAAATCATTATTGAATGGGACGTTGATAACCCTGAGGCTCAAAACTTGCATGTAGAGAATTTTGTAAGCTTCCTATCAATAAAACGTACTCATGCCTTCTCATTGTATTTGTAAATCAAATATAGGGGTGTTATAGTGTTGAGCTTGGTTCGGACTCGATTCTAGTTAAGATGAAAATGAGTGTGTATATCAAAGCTCACCTATCACTTAGCTAAACAAGTCGAGTCTAAACACAATTAGAAGTTCGACTAAAATTTAGGATTAGCTCGACTGAATTCTAAACTAGTTGAGCATGAACTTGCAAAGGTTCGGGTCATTCGGCTTGTATAACAAGTCGTTGTGGTAAAACTTTACTTGATTGTGTATTATCATTGTTTTCTGATGTTGTGTTTGAAGGAATGTATGATTTGTCTTTGTACGTATGAGAATGGATCTAAGCTACGTCAACTTCCATGTCTCCACCTTTTTCATAGTAAACTAGTACAAAAATGCCCATTTATATCGGAGACAATTATACCGATTGTTAAAACTGCAGTCCAAGTCTGAACTCGAATACCGGTTATTTCAAAAACCGGAATAAAAGTACCAGATAAAACTTGGATACCGGTATTTTTTTAACACCGGTATAAATCACCGTCTCATGCCGGTCTGGGATACCACGTTTTAAAAAGGCCCTTCATATTTTCACCATTGGGTGGAAGGAGAAAGGGGTGAAGAAAGGAATGTATTTGTGTTAAATGGGTGAAGGGGGTAATTGATTGATTTATGTTAAATGGGTGAAAGTAAGATTCTCCTTTAAAAAAATCGAAATCCGATAATTATTGGTAAAATAAAACCCTAAATCGGGTTATTGTAAAAAGCCACCTCCCGAACTTTTTCTCTCGTCTCGAGTCTCTCTCTAAAACCCTAAATCGGGTTATTGTTGTTTGTCCCCTTCCGTGAGGGGATGCTGTTGTTGTTGTCGCCATCGGTGAGGGGAAGGAAGCTCTTGTCACCGTTATCGGTGACGGAAGTTGTATAGCTGTCGTCAGGAGAAAAATCCAGTGTTGTCGTCGTCGTTCCGGAGAAAAATCCGCTGTTGTCGTCGTCGTTCATGAGAGAAATCCGCTGTTGTCGTCGCTGTCCTGGAAGGGAAGGTTGCTGAAGTCGTCTCCGTCGGTGAGGGCTGAAAGGTACTCTAATCTTCCATGTATACAAAGCTATCTTAACACATTGATCGAATAGCCCTAATCTGCTTTTGAATTAAGCAAACACCAAATTTGTGTAAAGTTCAAGTGTCATTATCGACTTTTTTTGTTGCTCTCTCATGGTCATGGGGATATCTCATCATTTGAACATTGAAAGTGCTACCAAAGCAGTTCTAGTAATTCTCATACCATTGAAATTTGCTACAGAACATTGAAATTTGCTTCTAAATTGAGAAAACACTTTTCTTATCACAAGGCATCTGATCTGATTTTGCTTCTTGAAAGTAATTTCTCCTTAAATTTGTGTTGGAAAGCAATGGGAAATTGATTAAACCTTCAGACACAGGCTCTTGGTTAACTACTGTTGTCAAAATGGCTTTCAGATCTCCTGAAGATCAGCCTAATAAGAACACCACTCGAGACGACGATGATGATAAGTTGATTTTGCAAAAGAAGGATAAAAGGAGGTGGCTTTTCATGAAGACCCCAATCCAGGAATCATCGCAAAAGAGGCAGCCACTGCCAAACCCAAACGTCGACGATGAACAGAGGCATGCCATTGCTGTCGCAGTCTCTATAGTTGCTGCTAAGGCTGCTGTCGACACCGCCCAGGCTGTTATGGGGGTCGCTAGACTCACTACTGCCGCCACCGCCGCCATAACATATACAAGGCGGAGTGCTAGAGAAGACTATGTTGTTGTACTCGTTCATACGGCATTCAAAGGCTATCTTGTAAGTCACCAACTTTTAGTTCTCTACAAATTTAATGCTGAGTATATAAATTACAAGAATCTAGTTGATACTTACAAGGTAAAGATTACTTGTTTTTGATCTTTTAAAGTTATTTTTCAAAATAGATATGTATTTTATTTAATTATTAATCCATTGGCCAATCATTCACTGATGCAAACCAAAATAATGAGCTGTAAGTTTCAGCATTTTTGGGAGCAAGTTCACAACACACAGTTTGCATTATGCTTATTTAATTTCAATTATTTTTAAATAATGTTTATTTATAATGAACAAACAAATTTGACATATATGGACTAGATTGATATTTATAATGTAAAGCTTATTGTTTCTCTTTATGAATCAGGATGATTGGAAACAAAGAGTCAGCTAGACTCTCGAGGAGGAGAAAGCAAGCCCATTTGACCGAACTTGAAACACAGGTTTTGTCAGGTTGCTCCTGATCTGTCTATTTGCTTAGTCATAGACATATTACCTAAATTTAAAGCACAGTGCTATTCTCCAACAGGCCCTCCATCATTCTTTGTTGCCTTAATATTCATGACTTTGGTACATAAGAAGGCAAGATCGTTTCTGTATTGCATTACTTGCTTACATACAACACAATTACGACTTCACTCTTCTTGTGTACGCGCATATATCTTAATAGATGCGGGAAGAGTTGTAGGTTGTGATGGACTAAGTACTTGAGGCCTGATCTTAAGCATGATATTTTCAATAAAGTTCATAGTATTATTCTTTTAAGGGTTAAGAACTGTTCATAATTTGAAGAATTGTAGTGAAATCCGTGAAACTAGAAGGTTAGTTTGGTGAATGCTATTATGTAGTATAATGTTTTATTTTATTAATTTCATAGGAAGAGGAGAAGCAGCTATTTTCAGGATCCAAGCTGACACTAGAGTATCAGAAGCCTCACGTAAGGTGGTGCAAGAGGTACATCAACCATATATATGACAGTGCTTACAACATCAACCATATGATAATGCTTATTATAACACATACATGCACACTAGACATGTATCGTATATTGCTGGACTTGTTTTGATCTTTATTATTTCAAAATTCAAAGTTTGAAATGATGGATGTGACAAATTTTAGGTGTTCTTCAAATTCAAAACTAAGGATACAAGTGACCCACAACTTTAATTGGGGGTGTTAGCATATGATAAAAGCATAATCATGTTTAATATATCATCAATATATAAAATTTTTAGTTCCTTAAATACTCAATTTGCAAGGTAATTTATCCATCTTCTTTAGTCTATCATATTTTATTTCAGGTATAATTGTTTGTCAAATGAATTGATTTATTGTTTCTCAATTATCATTATATTTTTCTATTGTTTCACTTGTTTGTACTTTCATTTCTTGTTATTGTTCATGATGTTACATTTGGAGTTTTTTTGCCTGGCTAATTGTTTGAAGGTGTTGTGTTTGTTGCTTGTTTATGTGCACCAGTTAGGTTTAGTCTCAATTACAAAATCAAAGACTATCTAACTCATATTTCAAAAATATTGGCAAGCATATTTTTGTACATAACGTATTTTCACCTTCTTTTAGATTTGTCTGCACTGGGATCAGACAAACTTGCGGCTTGTAATCTCTGGTTCATTTTTATGTGTACAGTTAGCTTCATTTCTATGTGTATAGTTAGGTTCATTTTTATTTAAGTTAGGTTCATTTTTATGTCTGCTTTGGGTTCAAATTATATGTACATAACCAAAGACTATCTAACTCATGTTTATCCTCCATTCTCTAATGTCAGGAAGATATCAGCTGCATACGAGCTTGGTGAATACTCGTATCATGAAAATGACTTTCTTTGAATATAGAGTTTAACCAGTAAGCATTTCATCCTTATGGGCTCATTATTCTACCTTTCTTGTATTGTAGGGTTGGGTTGGCAACTTGGCATCACGTTTTCCTCAACAAGAAGATCTTGTCAAATATGCGGACATTTGCATGTACATTCCTGTTTACCCTGAAGATAATTGAAAGCTTAGTCTTACAGGCCTTAAAGTATAAGTTTCATACTTAAATATATTGTTCTAAAATGTTATTCTAATTTGTAAGACACGATCATTGAAGGCTGAGTTAAACATCACCTTTAGTTTTCATTGTTTTTTCTGATAGATGAGAGTAAATTGGTTGTACAATTTGGGGTTTGCTGAATTTGTTGCAAGTTAGAAGTGAATTAGGTTTGCTGGTGTTTATTGCCATCAAAATTCTAGTTTATTTTCTTTATAAAAATATATAAATGCATACCGGTTGTTTAACAGTGGTATGCCACTTTTATCCGATACCCGTGATAATACCGGTATCCGAATCTTTTTTTTTTTTAAAAGGTCGCATACCGGTTTTTTTAAAAATCGGCATGCAACTTTTCTCGCATTCCGGTTTTCAAATACTCGTTCACTGCGGTATAAGTTCAAATAACCGGCATGCGATTTGAACGGTATAAACCGGTGTTTTTGTACTAGTGGTACATGCATAGACAAATGGTTATATGTGAATCCTATATGTCCACTATGCAGAAGTAATATAGTAGAGAAGGAAGAACAAATTGGTGAAGAATAAAATGACGAAGAACAAATCGGCGAAGAACGTACATGCAAAAGGCAGAAAAGTAGGATGTGCAATACACGTTTCACAAAGTGATCACATAATTAGGATGTGCACCGCCAGAGTTCCATCAACTGACGTCAACCTGGATCCAGGTTGACATGCTCTTACTCCTTGCATGATCGTGTTAGTACAACAAAAAAGTCAATAAATTTGGACCAATATTAAATTTGGTTCAAATTTAATATTGGTTGTTCAGGCGCTCAATAGTTAATCATAATTAGAATAATAAGCATGATCGTGTTAGCTAGATAAGTAAGTGGGACCCAGTTGACGTGGAAGATGAGGTGTAAAAGTGAAAAAACGGATAAGGATTTTAGAACTTTTACTTCTTTATTTTATTTTTTATTTCTGAGAAAAAGGTAAAAGATTCGATCAATTTGAAACAAACGGAGAACGAGAGACCGAAACAAATCGGTAAACGGAAACAACCGTCAAGAGAACAACATAGAACAAAACCAAACAACCAACAAGAAAAGGGGAAAAAAACACATGAGAAGTCCTTGAAGAAAGAAGGAAGAACCCCGTGAAGAAGTAGGTGAAAAACGAGCCAAACACCGCTGAAGTAGCACCGCCGGATAACAGGTACAACAGGAATCGAACTCCTGGGAAGTGAAAGACGAGACTCCAAGGAAGCAGTTTACAACAGAAGGAGTAGTCAAACACACAACCACGACCGCGATCCAGACACGACTCAAACAAACACCAACATCAAAACAAAGGACAAAATGATTCTAGAAATAAACTCGGATAGTTCATATTAACGGGTACACAATTTGAGCATATAGAAAAACTACATAGCTCATGTTCAAAGAGGTTTTAAACCATTGGTATATTTCAAGCTAGTATAGGAAGGGAATCCCATTGTCCATCAAGTTTAAACACAGAGTTCTAAACTCCATTTTTATTAGATTTAGAATAGGCATAAAAAGAGAGATTGTGTCTTGTTCCGAGAAAGTCTACTAAAAATCTAGGTTGTTTGTTTTTTCTTTATGAGATAACCCATAGTTCAAACTTCAAACAAGTTATATATTTAGATTGTTACTAAAATGTAAACTTTAAACGAGTTTTTTATTCGAGAATCCATGGATATAGTAACACCCCTTCCACATAAGATTCCCGAAATAGCCTTGGGTCACATATCTAGGATCAGAATCCAAGTTTTTATTAATTTTAGTTATCAATAGTAATAAATTTGAGAACCACGTGTTACAATTAAAACATAACACATCAAATTCAGAAGGTCCTTCTCAACAAAGGAATGAATTTGTTGTCCTAAAAAATTACAAAAATTTTCATACACTTGTGCAACATTGTAACCATAGAGATTCCTGAGGGATGGTGTTGGAAGAAGAAACAACACAAACATCCCTAACAAAAATTTAACTCTGTTGTGTTTTCTTTCAAAGAGAAAACTATTGTTTGGGTTTCTTCGTTCACTATTCGGATCAATCTGAATCTGTCAATATCCCCATGATGATAAAACTAAAGAAATGGGTTTCTTCGTTCACTTTTCTGATCTATCCGAATTTGTCAATATCCTCAAGAACAAATACAGTGAAATAACCCTTCTTAAACTGAAGAAGGAGAAGAAGGGGTTAAGGTTTATAAGTTTTCGGGAAAAACTATGTATAATGCAAATAAGACATAAAGCAATTGATTTTTATTCAGAATCTCAAAATTAATTGAGATAAATGTTCAGAAGTGGACAGAGCCACAAGTTAGGAAGTTTCACAAGCCGAAACTCCCATAGTCAAAGCAAAGAGTCGCTTATGAGAAGCCAAACAAAGCAACTTGAAACTCCATCAAGAGTCGGCAAATGACCCTCGTTCTTGCCGCCGACAAGAAGCCAAAACAAACTTCATTCTTCTAATCCATATGAAGAGGAGAGCCGCCGAGCAGAGACCATGGACAAACTCCGAAAAACTCAAACACCAAAGAAAGGGTGTTCGAGTTTGAGGCTCTCCCACACATATCGAAATAAAACGGTGGATATCTCTCCTCAAATCAGAAAATCCAAGGCAAAGACATATTATTGGATCTAGGGTTTCGAGTACTAGCCGCGATTTTCTGTCATGGATGGATTTTTTCCATAGATCTAGGGTTTGCAGGGACAAGAACAACCATATTAAGCATTTCGCTTTGATTTTGAGGAGGAAGGAGCATCCAACACTCCTGTTACTTCGATTTGAGAAAGGAAGCTTGAAGCGCCGGCCATGGAATTTTTTGGTTTTAGGGTTTTTTTGGGTGGTTTTGGGATTTTAGAGGAAGAATTAACGGCGCGTTCTTTGGGCTGTGAATTTAGGTTTTCGGTTTTCATTTTTCTTATAGAATGTGATAACTTTTATTTTTTTACTAGTTCATTGCCCGCACCTTGTGCGGGTTTTGTTTAAACAATTTTTATTATAATGTTTATATATTAGGTATTGAATATTAATCTTAAAAATATGATTATACTAAGAATATGATTTTTTTTTATTATAAAATTTATGACAAGATTTTTAACAAATAAAGCGTTATTAAAAAATTATACTTTAACATAGTCAAAACACCAAAAAAAATGTATGATTTATTTAATATTCAAACCCTTAATCTTCAAACCCTTTATTTAAAACAGTTCTCAAACTGTATTCTTACTTAATCGATGTGGGATAGCAAAATCGTTGAAAACATTTGGTCAACGACCCATATAACGAAATATCCAATATGAATAAAAATTATATTTGACCTTAACCAAGCTGAAAATATTTACAGACCCACAAAACAGTAGGTCAATGAACTATATGACGGATATTAATCCGTTATGAATAAAAAATATACTTGAACTTAACCAAAAGGTCAATAAATGTATGATTTGTTTAGTATTCAAAATCTCTATTTATACATATATTCAAACTATCAACCTTACGTAAATAGTCGATGTGGGATAACAAAATCTGAAAATAGTTAACCTTACATAAATAGTCGATGTAGATAACAAAATCTGAAAATAGTTAACGAACCACAAAAAAGTAGGTCAATGACCCATGTAACGAATACTAATCCGTTATTATAAATATTATACTTCAACTTAGCCAAAAGGCCAAGAAATGGATGATTTGTTTAATCTTCAAACCCTCAATTTATATAAGTTCTCAAGTTATAGGACCCTCAATTTATATAAGTTCTCAAGTTATAGGTCAAGAAATGGATGATTTGTTTAATCTTCAAGCCCTCAATTTATATAAGTTCTCAAGTTATCAGTCTTACTTATAATCGACGTGGGATAGCAAAATCGTTGAAAATAGTTATGAATAAAGATGAGAGTGGTAAATGAAAATATTTAACATCCCACAAAAAAATTATACTTCAACTTAGCCAAAAGGCCAAGAAACGGATGATTTGTTTAATCTTCAAATCCCTCTAGGATAGAAAAATCTGAAAATATTTAACGGCCCACAAAACAGTAGGTCAAAGACCCATGTAACGGATATTAATCTGTTAAGAATAAAATTATACTTGAACATAGCCAAAAAGGTGAAGAAATTTATGATATGTTGAATCTTCAAACCCAAACTCGTTGGTTAATGTGGGATAACAAAATCATTGGTTAAAGATCCATATGACGGAATATCCGTTATTAATAAAAATGGGAGTGGAAAAAGAAAAATTTTTACATCCAACAAAACAGTGACCCACAAAAGAAAAAATTTTACATCCCAAAAAACATTGACCCACAAAAAGAAAAGTCAATGACACATATAACGAAGTCAACGACACATATAACGAATATTAATCTGTTATTAATAAAAAGTTATACTTAAACTTACCCAAAAGACCAAAAAATGTATAATTTGTTTGATTATCAAATCCTCTATTTCAAACTATCAACCGGATAACAAAATTGTTGACGTCACATAACGGATATTAATCCGTTAATTCATAAAAATTATACTTCAACTTAGTCAAAAGGCCAAGAAATGGATAATTTGTTTAATCTTCAAACCCCTCTATTTATTCATGTTCTCAAACTATCAACCTTGTGTCTAGTCGATGTGGGATAGAAGCATTAAAAAAAAAGTACGTGAAATCGTTCAAAAAATTGTGTAATTTAAATTAAAAGATTTGATGGCTGAAATTTTTTAAAAAAATAAAAAAATATTAATATAAAAGGAAGGAAACAAGAAATATATAGGGTGAGAATTATAATGTATAGGAAAAGTTTAGGTTTTATTGTCAGTTAACGTAAAAAATTTGATGGCTAAAGAATTTACGATTAAATTAATAATTTAGTAAAATTTTTTTTTATAGTTTATTTAGTAATTTAGTAAAAAAAATTTAGGAAAAAATCGTGAGACCGCCACGTCAGCATTTTAACGGCTGTTTTAGAAAAGTATATAGATTCCAAACATCGTTCCCTTTTCTCCATTTCTTCTCTTTATATCTTTTATCTGCCACGTCCACTATATACTATATATATTAATTGCATTTTTCCAACTTATATATAATATGAAACTTAAAGACGGTAATTAGAAATCAAATCAAAGCTTCAAAAAAGGGTTTGACGATTTGATTTATAAATCCATTTTGTTTTTCCATTACTTTTTGTTAAACTACCACATTCTTTCGACAGCTTGGAGTATACAGTATAATGCATTTTTATCCTATGATTATATTTATTTAATCATCAAATATTTTCTGAAAATTAATACTTTCAGAATTACTAAATATAATTATTAAATATTTTTTTAATTAATTTTAGCAGCTTCAAGTATAAATTTAAAGCATTTATGAATAATGGTCAAAATTATAAACGCAATATAAATATATACACACAAAAATTGGATTTCTTACAATTATCTATATATTCGTGTAGATTTGAACCCTATTTAAAGATCATAATTACTATTTGGACGGACAAAAATCACTAACCGCACTACGGAAACGCAATTTACATCCGCCCCAAGTTGGGGCTGATGCAGATTCAGAATCTGCCCCAAGCTGGGCTGATGCAGATTCTTCATCCGCCCCAGCTTGGGGCGGATGCAGATTGCGTTTCTGTTCCAGGTTGAGTCTATTTGAGCAAAGTGGATACCATGATTTGTATATTTGTGAACTATTTATTAAAATTTAAATTATTTTAAATAAATTGAATCCAAAATAAACATATTTTAGTCATAAGTTGTTTTCCCTTAATTTTACACATGTTTTAGAGTAGAGATCCGAAATTGTCGAACTTACACTTACTTTATTTTAATTTAATTAGGATGCTTTGGAATATTCACGTGCAATTGCTACCGATTTTTCGTCCAAGTTTGAGCTCCGTGGATATTTTCCAGATAGAGAAAACTTATTGGGTTGGGCTCGGTATATGGCAAACTCAATGAATTTTGTGTTGGTCATAAAAAAATCATGGTTGGATAGAAGGGGGTTTCGTATCTTACAATTAGCATGTGATAGACACGGAGATGTTAGAAAGTTGAAAGATGTTGATCCCGATCATGTTCCAAGTTCTAGTCGGAAGAATAATTTGAAGAAGTGTAAGTACAAGTTTGAACTTGAGGGGGCACAACTTGAAGAAGAGAAATGATCATTGAGGGTTGTATGTGGAGTCCACTGACACGTAATTCTGTCGGTTCTAAGAGGTCATGCACATCCAAGACGATTGAACCCCATGCAGGCAAAAAAGGTAGAACGTGAATTGAGTGCCGGGTTAAAACCGTGTGAGGTTTTATTATCCGTACAACTTGAAGAAGAGAAATGATCATTATTCTGTTGTTGCTCCTGTGGGACATGTATCTCGTCATGCTCACCACCTACAATGTCATCTAGGTGTGAGTCGTGTGACTCGTCATCAACGGAGCCCTCCGTAGTATAACTCGGGCGTAGTGATGATGGTGCCCCAACATCCCCCTAATAGGCTCCTCCTCTGCAACTCCATCAACGGGCACCTCGACCGATGTGGAGGCAAGGCTATCCCGTCGAGCTTTAGCAGCTCGACGGGCAGATGCAGTGACAACTCTACTATCGCGCTTCTTCTTGTCTTTAATGTTTTGCATGGCCATTTGGAAAAAAAATTCAGATAAAATTTTCCATTTTTAAATTTACATATTATATAATTTTAGATATATTCTGGAAGAAAAAATATCTTGCCGGAATACACAATTACAACCTAATGTTCATATAAGATCCAATTCCAATTCTTCCTAAACTAACCGAATCGTCCTAAACTAATGTTCATATAAGATCCAATTTCAATTCTTCCTAAACTAACCCAATCGTCCTAAACTAATGTTCATAAAAGATCCAATTCCAATTATTCATAATCTAACCAAATTTTCCTAAACTAATAATTTTTGAGCCTAAAATTAAAAAAATAAACAACAAAAAATTGATCAAAACGTACCTTAAACCGTTCTTTGAGTGTTCTTCCAGTCCTAGGGGGAGAATCTGAACCCACCATGTGTATACGATTATACGGAATAAGAAGAAGAAAAAAAGACGAAAAATTTATTTGCCGGAGACGGGCGGCGGGGGCACCGGCGGCGGCGGCGGCGGCGGCGGCGACGGCAACGGTGAAGGGCGGCGGCAGCGGCAATCTGCATCCGCCCCAAGCTGGGGCCGATGCAGATTCAGAATCCGCCCCAAGCTGGGGCCGATGCAGATTCAGAATCCGCCCTATGTTGGGGCGGAAGCGGATTCTGAATCTGCATCGGCCTCAGCTTGAGACGGATGCAGATTATGTTCCATCGTCACCCCGTAAGTAAAATATTTGGATGCGAATAACATCACTCGATTTGTTTAAAAATATATTTAGTATTATGGATTTTATTTCTTGTTCAACTTTGTAATTGGATTTCTGACAATTCTACTACGACTTAATAATAGGTCGATTTTGCTTTCATTAAATTTGGAAAACTATTAAACACTAATCTACTATATAATACTAAAGCAGAAGTGAATATCGTCACATGTCATCGTCACATTAAATTCGCCACATGTCATTTTTACGTTAAGTCACCTCACATTTTTTCCACATGTCGTCTTGAGGTTATGCCTCCTCATTATTTTAATTTCACAAAATTTTTTATGCATATTAAAGAAGATATTGATATGTACTATATGTCCTAATTTGAGATTCGGGATATTATATATTTAGAAATGCTATATTATAAAATAATATTAGAAAAAAAGTTTTCTACACAAGATGGAAATTACGGAGAATCATATATATATTGATGTCATATGCTCATATCTATACCATATTTACCACTTATGATTTATATATATAAACAAACCTATTTTTATCATAATTTTGTTTATAAACACTTAATATTATTATATATAAAGATGAACATATTGCTCATTCCACTCTACTAACTTAATGTTTTTTATATATTAATAATTAAGTTTCTTTTTCCTTATTATCGCAATAGCTTGGATCATAAATATAACAGATTAGTTTATACCAAATCCTTGCTTGGCACGGGAAATAAGCTAGTTTACTTTCTATTCATGTTGCGGAATGTGATTAAATACAGTTGTTTCCAATTTTTTGGCATATGAAAACTTATTGCGTTTCAATATTTTTATGTGTATATTAAGATTGAGGGAGACAATTTGACACTAATCAGTTCGATCAACCACACATGAAAACCTTTGTGGAGACGGACATGATTATATCAGACATCTTCACCACCATCTCAAGTTTTGCCCAAGCCAACACTTCACACATATTCAGGGAAATTAACAAGGTGGCAGACAAGATCGCAAAACACGGCGTCTCCAACACTGAAGATCATGATGCCCTCCCAGATGATGTAGTTGTTCTCATCCGTAAGGATGCTAGAGGCCAATCGGTTTCTAGAAACTGACTCACCAATGCCGCTTACCTTGTATCAAAAAAAAATAAAATTATGTGTAGCTAATTACAACCCATCAAAGAACGTAGCAAATAAGAGGAAAGTAGGAAACCCCTCAGTTTCTCTCTCTATTGTTCATTAAAAGGAAACCTCTCTTCTTTAGGGAAAAACCCTAGCCTCCAACCAATGGCTCTTGCAACACCAATGACTCATCTCTAATCTTTGTTTTAAGGTATGATTTTGAGTTTTTTTGAAAGGTGTTTTGTAACAAAGGAAGGCAAAAAAAGAAAAAGAAAAAGAAAGATCCGGAAAAATCCGCAGAGAGAATAACCTCACCTTTTCACCATGGTTGACCATCGTATGGTTAACCATTCGTCTATACCACCTCGTCCAGGGCAATATCCGTCCCAACCGACTTTTGTATTTGGGTGTGTTTTTTTTTTCTTTGAGAACAATGACTTCAATGGAGGAATCCTCTATAAACTTTCTCCTCTTTTGAGTTAAATTTGACTCTAATGGCAAAAACAAGGTCTTCAATGGAGGAATCCCATGCCTTCCTTCCTTCACTACTGACATCAATAAATCATTAGGATCTCGAACGAATTTTTGTTGTGTTGATTTTGTCTATGAATGGCATTCCATGTCTTCCTTCTCCGAAAAATTCATGTCCATAAGACGTTCCCTTGTCTGATCTCTTCGAATTTTTTCATTGTCCGTTCGGTGTTTTTTGTATTTGTTTTCACAACCAGGCGGCACTGCATATGTGCTTCTCAATCAAAGGAAACCCTATCCAATTTCTTAGTGCTTTTGGGTTTAAAATTTTTAATTTAATTTACTTTAAAAAAATCACATTGGGTCTTACCAATTATATCCAAATCTTTTGACTTATGGTTTGTTTTTCCTTGCATGGAATATACAAAGTAGTTGCCAAAAAAAAAAAAAAACTCCAATCAAATGAACCTTTTTTAATCGGAAAAAACTCAATTTCTTGTCAAACTACATCATTAAACTATTCGGTCTTTTGATCCAATATTCAAAACTCATGTGTATCTTATGCGAAACCCGCATTTCCTTCCACTCGATCTCCTTTATTCACTACCTTTCAAAGTCATACACTTTTATATGGCATGATATTAGTGTTTTGCAATGTCGTCTTCTTAGTTTGACGTTGTTGTTTTGGTGGCGTTTCGAGTTGTTTGTCGAGGAGGGGGCGTGAATTTGTGATCAACTCCTGACGGCTCTAGTGCGAGTCAAAATCTGAGGTGTCCACAAATGTTCCTCAGGCTTCTTACATGTCTACTTCCTTCAAAGACAAACTTTATGTTTGCCGCTTCCTACTGACTGCATCATCATCCTACTTCCCGTGAAAATCTCCTATGTTTGCATGTTTTTATGTTGTATTTTGTGTATTTCTTTATAACGCCCGGAATTTATTCCGGACTTAGAGCGCCTTGTAGTTTATCCCGTAGTCCCGAGATTCCGAGTGCCGGGATTTATTCCTAAGAAAATCTCGAGCCGACTCGTCGTTTTTCCCTTTTTTCGCGTTCCGACCCTTCGTTCCGGGTTAAAAATGACAAGGGGTCATTTCCGACCCCTCGGTCTGTGTGAGGGACAAGAGGTCAGCTGACCCCTTGATCCCCACACTTCCTTTTCAGCCTTGTCTCCCTCTCTCTCCTCCCTTGCTCACATTTCACGTTAGACACTTCCACGCTTCTCCTCTCTTCTCTTCCCTCCTCTTCTCTTCTCCATTGTTGCTTGAAGCTTGCATGTGTGGACTGCAGTAGGGGAACTACAGATCTGGTGTGGTAAGTCCCTTTCCTCCCTTCCTTCCTTCCTCTCTATGGCTGCTCACCCCTTTCTTCTTCCCTCCTTCATCCATGGCCATGGATGAAGCTTTGAGAGGTTTTCACTCAAGTCCCTTGCATGCTTGTGTTCTTAGATCGTTTAGGTCAGGAGAGGTACCTAAGACCAGTGGTGGGTGTTTGGAGAAGATCCAGCAAGAGAAGAAGGACTTTGGAGCCAAGGATCCACGATAGAAGACGACGTTCTGCACAAAACCCGCGGGGCAGCTCAGCACAACCGCGGGAGCGGCCAGCCACAGGGGCGGCACAACACAGCCCCCGGGTGCGGCCCGGCATGGCCGCAGGGGCGGCTCCTGGCACTCGACGCAGTCCACCGCGGGTGCGGCTCCTCGTTCCACGGGAGCGGCTCCTGTGTCCGCAGGGGGCGCCAGCTTGACTCCGCGGCTGCGGTTTCTGCAACAGTTGTGGGCTTCCTCCTTAAGGAAGCAAGAGTGTGGTGACTTGGGTTTGGTGACGAGGTAAGTCTCCGGACTTACTTAGCTCGTATTTTATGTATTAGCATTGATGTGTGTTTGGTGGTGTGTGTTTATGTTCTTGTTATAAACAATTAAACCGGTATTTAGGACCACCGACCTTATGTATTATTTTGGCCCAAGTGTATGAGAACGGGCGGTGACATTCTGCCTAGCTCTGCGTGGGTCTAGAAGGATCTCGGTGACTAGCCCGGCGGGTCAGATGGTCGGGTGCATCCGTACCATTCTTTGCCGGTAAGTAGGGACCGAGGCGAGACCACGGTGGTCTCGTGTCACAAACCGAAGTTGAATTAGAATGGGATACGACTTAATAATATAAAGATAATAAACCGGACTTGTGTGTTTGATGTTATGTGCTATGTATGTGTTTGTGCCTTCACCGCTTTTCTAATGCTTAGAATATTAGCAAACGGTTTTAAACCGTTTGGGTAGATGACTTGCAGGTTAGGGATGCCGCCGAGTGAGGCGGAGGAGTGGACAGCCGGGGTCTCCGTACATTATAGGACGGGGGCGTTTTTGGGTTATGTTTCATATCGTTAGTTTGTGGATGTTATTGTACCTTTTAGACTTTCGTATTTGGGTTATGTTGTTTTGAGGACTCGGTTAAGTTTCCACTTTGTATTCGTTACATTTCGGTTTCCGTATACTTTAAAAACATTTTGAGTTTTCGCCTTTATTTGTGCCTTGTTGGAAAGGTCCGGTGAAATTGTTGTCAAGCTAAGGGTCGGGACCCATTGTGAGGTCTCGCCCGTAGCATCCCGAGTCCCGCGGATTTGGGGTGTTACATTTTTTTTCTTTTATTGTGACTCCTCATGACTGTTAGTCCGTCTGCCGATCTTTTTCGGCCTTTCGATCCACTAGACGGCGTGTCGTCTAGTGTTTTCGAACTTCTTTCCTTTATCAAAAAATGTTTTAATTTGTAGTTGCAATTTCGGTATTTAGTGTTATGACAAATGATGAAGTAGGTTCATCATTAACCACACAACTATATTTTGTGACTAGTGTAATACCCGTGCACTGCACGGAATTTGATAAAATCTACTATCGTTGAATATTTCTTTGAAAAATTTGTACTTTAATAAAAATCGTAAAAAATAGTTTTAGTTTTGTAAATAAAATGTGATATGAATGACTTTAAGTGAAGACACTTGCTTCATTCATTTTGTGAACTCCTTCCTTTCTTAAAATATCTAAATTTAAAATTTTAGTTTGTTTTCAAATTAAATTTTAAAAACTGATTTAATTATTTGCCAATAAAAATCGTTTTTATGTATTGTATATTAACAAAGGTAGTGATTATCTTCAAGTTTATCTCCTTAACGGTTTATAAACATATAATAATTTTCATTTTAATTTACGGGATTTTTAATTAGATTCGTTTTTTTAAAATTGAAATTGCTTATTATACATCGCAACAAATATTGAGTGATAAACTTGATATTCCGATATTATTAGGATTTATTGAAATTGTCGATTTATATTTCAATTAAAAATAGACTTTTTTTAATAATAAAAAAATGGAGTCGCGGGAAACATGGGCGTGACACGTGACAAAATAAGCTCTCTTTTAATAGATACTAGTGTATTACTAGGGCACTGCACGGGGCGTGATTTAATATTTAATATTTATTATAAACATTAGAATAAGAATCAATATATGTGCAGTGTGCACTGCGCGGGACGCGATTTAATATTTATTATAAACAATAGAATAACAATTTGTAACACCTCGAATTCCGGAAACTTGGAATGTTACTGGCTAAGACCTCACAGTGGGTCCCAACATTAGGTTGACGTCAATAACGTCCGATCTTGCAACAAGACACAAATATTTTTAAATAAAATCCTTTCACAAATACGTATTTAAATCTTGACAGACTTTGGACCCGTACATCAGCCAACTATTAAATAAATAAACTCTACTCTAATAAGATAAATAAATCGTAATTATATAAACCCAACACCAAAACTCCTAGTACAGAAACCCGGCTGGCCACTCCACTCCCGATCTCTCGGTAGAGATCTATCTTGCAAAAACCTAACAACACGGTAAAATCGTCAGCTACCATTCTAATACTAAGATCACTAAAACACACATATATAAATAAGTACCGTAAATCAATCAATATGCCACACACAATATCTCGGTTTATTATCTTTTCTTTGTTGGAATTGGTCATTTTATTTTCCAACTTTTCAAGGTAGCACAAAAGTCTCCTGACTCTTGGCCCCGTCCCCTTTAACCAGTAGGACTGGTGTTTGCACCTCCTCCCCTATACGCTACTTGACTGATCGCGGGGTAATCTTTTGGCACTCTCTGCCCGGACAGACAACTACGACATGTTATAATACTCTTGTGTCTCTCTTTAGAAATTAAAAAAAGTGATTTAGTTCATTCATTTTATTTCGCAATCATAACACACGCTACCCTAGTGTACACTCGGTATTAAAATGTAGCTAAATGAGTCCTATGAAGTCACCTTATCATTACTGGTCTCAACGTATCGCGATCTTTCCAGTTAAATATCCGATTATCCTGTTCAATCATTTATCAACTCTTAATAATGCACGACTTATCATTCTAAATGATCAGGTATGATATCTAACATCGATACCCGCCCTGACCTTTCTTAACACTTAGGTTTGGGAACCTATACGTCCATTTCCAATTCTCCTATCAATAGTATTTCCGTTCTAATAAAAATATCACTATCTCGGAAGTGTAATTTTATTCTAGTATTATCAATCCGTTTAACTACTCATTCCGGTTCCATTTATATATATATATATATATATATATATATATATATATATATATATATATATATATATATATATATCCATTCCGCTCAACCTAAATTTCCGATTCTCTACATAGTTCCGCGTAATCACACATTTTCACATTACCGTCAACTAATTAAACTTAAATTATCATGCAGTAGATAATTAATTATTTATAATTCAATATTAATTCTTAAGAAAAATAAACTAACGGGCAAAATCGGGTTCGGGTCTAACCGGATCGGATGGATAGCAAGTCGTTAATCGGAGTAAGTGATATCTGATGTGGCAGCTAACCTCGATTTCAAATCCTCTCCATGGCACACTAGCTGTTGCATTTTTAAGAGTACAATTGGTTGTGAGTTCGAGTCACCAAGAGTACAGAGTAGAGTAGCACGGCCTAACTAAGAGAATACGTCCCAGGTTCAATTCATGGCAGTAGCGTCCAAGGCAGCCAAATTGTGAGGTTAACGGCGTCCCGGGTTCGATCCCTGGGAAACTCACATCTCAGATTAAACGTTTGGTGATACGTCCCTGGTTCGAGTCTCTCAAGCAACATAAAAGAACACGTACAATACAAAGGAAAGCAGAGTCACCGTTTCGAATCGCGCTGGGAGCAGGGAGGGAAGAGACGGGGAGCCATCAACTGAGTACAATCCTCCCGGCATGGTTCGGCGGAGACAGAGTTCTAGGGCATCGCTCTCCTCGTCGATTGCAGCGAAAAACGTCGGAAACTGGGCGAGATGTGACAGTGAATCAGTGGTGTCTTGAGCGAGAAGGGGGAGGGTCGAGGTCGCCAGAGTAGGTGATTGGTGATCAGGGAGTGTTCGGAGGAGGAAGAGATGAGTCTGTCGACTAGAGAGCGTGTGGAGGTGAGGTTGCAAAGGGTGGGGTCGCAGGGAAGGTTGGCGTCGGAAAGGCTTGTCTTCGGTGGTGGTTAGTTGAGGTCGGTAGGAAGGATGTTGCAGGGACGACAGGGTGTGTGAGGGGAGGCGGGAATGACGGCCAAGGCGAAGGAGGGTTAAGTCGACGCTCAGGAGAACGAAGATGACGCTGGGCAGCTTGGTGGTTTGGATTGCAGGCGGAGCGGAAGAGATGGGGTCGGGGAGTTGCGATTTCTATGGAGGGTTGAGAGAGCGAGGTCATGGAAGAGTCGGGGAGGAAGAACTGGGAGGAGTAGGGGTTTGCAGGTTGTGGAACGTCGCCGGCCGTTACCTCGGCTTGAATGGGCATCAGTGCCCGCCATTGATGGCTCTTGTAACTTCCAAACGGAAGGGTAGGGAAGACGAGAAGAGGTGACGTGGAGGGAACGTCCAGCTTGGCAAGGGAGTTGGGCTTGGGAAACGTTGGCATGTGAATGGCTAAAGGAAATGGGCTGGCAAGGGTAGAGAGGTTAATATGGGCCAAATAAAAAGGGGGTGAAAGAGGCTGGAAGTGGGCTCAGATTGGCTCCATTATTGGGCCAAAAATTCATGGATCACTGCACAAGCCATCAGGCCTAGGTAAGGAAAACAAGGTTGGTCCGGTTCGGTTTACGTCATTGACCAGGCCGGTTTAGGTTACCTAGCCTACTCAACCGAGTTTGAATTTGTTTTCGGTTCGAGTTTCCGGATTAAATAAAATAAATAAAATAAAATTATGAATTAACAAGTAAAATTATTAAAAAAATTTCAATTATTACCCAATCAATATACGTACATCGCACGGAACGTAATTTAATATTTATTCTAAATATTAAAACATAAATAATATACTTTAGAGCTTATATTAATTATTCACTGTAATTTTTAACTATATTTTATTATACTTATAATATGATAACGATTTTAAGTTATATTTATCATATGGTAAAAAATTCAAGTTAATCTCGATTGTGATAATGTCCGGGGTATGTCCTCCTGTCAATTAATTACACTTTATATATTTTATTAATTTATCTGGGAGAGAAACCCAAATTATTTATATATTTTTTTAATAAAATTAAGTTAATCTCGATTAATGGCCAGGGTATATCCTCCTTTCAGTTAGTTATATATCCAAAATTTTCATTCTTTATATAATATGGGAGTTTAAAAAATTAAGTTAATTTCGATTAATTTTTTATAATTATAGTAAAAGTTAAAGAAGTGAACTTATCTAAACGTTTATATTTTAATAGCCGGTAAAATTGTTAGTTTAATGAGTAACTTATTGATATTAAAGATAATGTAATTATATGTTAAAGTTATAAAGTGAAATTATATAGTCATCTTCTAATTAAAAGTGGAAAGATTTAAAAAAAAATGTTTTATAAGATATCTTAAAATATGTACGTAGGTGGTTGTTGTAAGATGAAAAAGTAAGATATTCATTTATCTTATACAATTTTAATGTATATAGTGTAATATAAATATTTTAAAAGTAAGTTTGTTAAAGAGATATATATTATATATATTATAGAATAAATATTGAAAAAGTAAGTTTTGTAATGATATATTTTTTTATGTATTATAGAATAATACATAAGTTATATGAAAGATGCCAACTATATATATTTTTTTGAAAAATAAAAATTACGTAAATTAAATTGACTTATGGTAGCAAATAGATGAGGGAGTGACATGTTGCAAAAATCTTAACATAATTCGGTTCAGGTGAGGTTATCATCTACAGATTTTGTTGCTGAATTATTTTGTTATTTATATTTATAGTCAGTTGATAGTAGATGGTACGTTCAGGAGGTTTGCATGCCTACCGGGAGTACTAGGGCTTTTTCTTAGGCCTTATGTTTGTATGTTGATAAACTTTGTTGCATTGTAGACTTAGTCAGGACCACTTTGGTCTTGGCTAAGCTACTTTTTTACACTCTTTTATGAATTTACTATTTACCGCCGATTAATTTTCGTTGGACTAACGTAAAATTTTGGGACAACATGTAACAATAGAAGCTTTCGGTTTAATATATACTAGTGTAATACCCGCACATTGTGTGGGCTTTTGAATAATATTGGATTAGATGTATTTATTCATTAATTTTGAAGAAAAAAACTTTTAACTCTAATTAGCGTTATTGTTAGGGTTTACAACTAATAAATAATATATATATAATAATAATAATAATAATAATAATAATAATAATAATAATAATAATAATAATAATAATGAATAATTTTTATGTGAAGGTGAAGCTTACAACTTTTATAGAAAACATATACGTATTGTTAGGGTTTACCACTAAAAAATAAAAATATATATATATATATATATATATAATATTTTGTTAAGATATTAATAACTAATGGAATTTAAAGAGATGATGATGTGCATGTGAAGGTTGAGCTTACAACTTTTATAGAAAACACATATACTATTGTTAGGGTTTACAACTAACAAATAATAATTTATATATATTAATACTAATAACAATAATCTACTATATAATACTAAAATAGAAGTGAATAAACCCATGTGTCATCGTCTCATTAAGCGACATTAGATTTTGCCAAATGTCATAACCACATTAATCCACCTAGGATTTTGCCACATGTCACTGCCACAATAAGCCACATCAAATTTTGTCACATGTCTTATTTATATTTAAGTCAACTATTTCCATTTTTATTTTATTTAGTTTCTTAAATCAAAAGTATGATTTGATATGTAAGAAAATATTATGATATAAAAATTAACTTTCTATATTTAACAATATACTCTATTTGTGTGTTAGAAATTTACATTATAGAGATTTTTAATTCAAGTTATTATTAAAACAAGATATATGATTGTTATTTACTTTTTACATTTCAAAAATCGGTGTTTTGAATATAAAAATTATAATGTATAATAATTTGATATTTATTAATTATCATTTACTTTTTTTAAAAAATTAATTTTAATTTATTGTATTTCCTTTAAATGTATTTTATAAAAAAATGACAAAGTCCATTATCCTTTAGTGAAAATATTGAACACATATATTATAACTATATATATAGATATCAAATTATGATTGATACATCTTATTTAGGATAGTCATATAATAGAGTAATCTTATACAACTTTTTTTTTGAATTTTTTTAAACTTTAGCATTTATTTTAAAATTTAATTTAATAACATAATTTTGCTTATAAATAAGAAATAGGTTTGTCGAATATTCTAATAGACTATTCAAAAAAATATTAAGTAGAATGTTTTTTAAAGGCTATCATACTAACTTAAATTTTAATACATGCAATATATTATGATTAAAATATAAAAATATTCTTATAATAAATTTATACCATCCCGTGCAAGGCACGGGTACTATCCTAGTAATAATAATAATAATAATAATAATAATAATAATAATAATAATAATAATAAATAATTTTAACTAACAACGTCCGATTATGTAAACCCATTTTTTTAATAATCTAGATGAATAACTTCTTAAAAATATTTTGTTGGGCTTCGATAATAATTTATATTAACAACTTAAAATAATTAAGTTTTTAAAATATTATTTTAGGCTGCATTAAATCTGGTGCTGACACGTGGCAAAGAAGGGCTCTCCTTTAAGGGTTTGTTTACTTGTAGATTATTCGTGTTTCATCTAGTTTATATATTTGGAGTTTAATTATGTGCGTGTTTAGTTGGAATTGATTTATTTCTCTACGAGTTTATATGAGTTTACAAACCACTAAAAAATAAAATTCTTAGACCAAGGTTATTTTTGCTTTGATAAATTTATTTTTGTTTAAAACACGATTTTGCCTTTGCGTTTTTCCATCCCGATATTCTTTGTTCATACCCAAGTATTCAACGTTATTCTTCGATTTTGTTAGGAGCATAAGTGTCATTTGAAGTAAAATAAACCAAAAAAATAAACTCCAAGTAAAAAACCTTATCCGATTTATTTATATACACCGATATTAAAATAAGCTATAAACCTATATAAAACTTATTTAGTTTTTTAATCCCGATAATAAACCAATATGCAAGTCCCGTACCTATATAAGATATATGATAAGATAAGATTGAGATTCTGAAATCTAAAAGTTTGTTGTGGTCTTTGCATCTTGAAGCAAACTGCTAGAATCACCGCTTTAGCACTACTGATGTTGCGGTATTGTTTATCTCGGTAAGATTTAAAAATGTCACTTATACATTTTCATTTTGACCTCCCCTATCTCTACGTGTTTTAATAATCTCTGACAGTGATCATCCTAAATTCAACGTGGTGCTTAGATAATAGTTCGCGAGTTTCAACAGATGATATACAAGATTTTCAAAATCTGTATTAAGAGACAAATGGATATTCTTCAGTGTGAGTGTGACTGTTGTTGCCTGGTAAAAAAGAGAAACTTGATTGGAAGAAGAGGTTATTTCTTTATTAACTTGTACAAGTCAAGGAGGAAATTTGGTAGAAAAATCAAGGTAATTTATCTCAAATTTAGCATCAATATTGTTATCAATTATTCTAGAATCTAGAATCTAGCTACTTCTTAGTACTTTAGATCCTTTCTCGGGTTAAGTCGTAGGCATCTCCGCTGAACATTAATGTCATCCATAAGTTATAACAATATGATTATATTTTGTTTGTGGTTATGCTCGTGATTATATGCCTCTCTTGTATCTTGACATTTTTAACTCCTAGAACACTACGGTCGACTTTCATATCTGTTCAACCAGTCGGTCTCACAGTCGGACATACTTATACCATTACACTAACTTATTGTGGAGGACTTATCAACAATTGCCAAGAAATGACAAGCATTAAGTACAACAAAATATGATATGATAGCATGACAATCCCTCCTTGTTCATCCAAGATCCATACTTTTATGCTGGTTAGTTGTTACCATACCTGAACTTATATTTCAGAACCATAATCTTTTAGGAATAAGGGTAAGTTTTAAACCAATTAACAATGATAGGATTAGTTCACCGACCTTATCCATAACTTATCAATATTAATTATTGACTCACAACGTAGTTTCACATCCATATATCATAATCTTATCTTGAAATTATCTATATTTACTTACAACATAGTTTGATATCCGTTTCTAGGATCTTATTGCGAAATCATCTTAGACAAGTTATAACATAATTCATATATGTTTCTCAACTATTATCCGAAATCATTTATGTTGACTTACATCACTGTTTCATATCCGTTTATCGGAATTTAATCCCGAAATACATCGACTTAAAATCACAATCTGATATCCGTTTATCGGATCTTATATTGAAACCATCTACATTGACTTACAAAATAGTTTGATAAACTTTGATCTTATTCAAGTACCCTAAAGCAAGGTTCACAATGCAAAGCTTGAGAAATTCATCTTCAAAGCGTCTTGATGAATTTCGAGTAGAGAAAGAAAAACATGCTTCACAAGTAGGGTTGTGAATGTGAAAGTCCAAACCCTCGTAAAGTTGTAATATCTGAAACGGACCACATATATGAAATAAGGTCCATCCGGCATAAAATAAAAAAAAATACTAGTGTATAACCCGTGCATTACACGGGGAGTAATTTAATATTAATTCTAAATATTTGGATTAAAAAAAATCTTCTTTAGTCATAATATTAGTTGTTCACTATAAATTTAACTATATATCCTTTATTATACATATAATACGGTAATAAATATAAGTTATATTTTTAATACGGTAACAAATTCACGTTATACTTATATAATATAGAACAAATCTTGCTGTAAATTAAAATTATAATTTAATTAGTGACGGAAAATATTATCCTAGAAATAAGCTTGTTTAAGAAGATTTTTAAATTAAAATCGTAGAGATAAGATCGGAATTATTAGAATATATTTACGGATTAACAAATTATTAAGATTTAATTATAGGAAATCAATCAATTTTATTTCCGCAAAAAAAAACGACTCGAGTGACCGAGTAAAGGAAACCGAATCAAACCGCAACGAGTTTACATAGCGAACCGGACGGGCCTACGGACCTTCTTTATTTTATTTATTTATTTTATTCATTTTCATCCGGCTCAACTAACACCGACCTCTTCACCAACTTCGTTGGTCCTCCCTACACATAAACCACGTAAGTTGAAAGATGTAACTGTAACACCCCAAATCCGTAGGACTCGAGGTTCTACTGGGTTAGGATCTCACAATGGATCTTGACCCTAGCCTGACAACAAGTTCATTGAATCTTACAACAAGGCACCAATAGATTAAAACAAAACATAAAACTGATATATATATAAACATATCAAAAGGATGATACAGAGTACTGCTGAGTACAAAGTCAAACAGAAATCCGTACAATAGTAATAACCCAAAATCCCACGATAACGCCCAGTGTACGGAACCCTCAACAGATCACCCCTCTGGATCACTCTATAGCTCTCCTAACCCGCAAAGGATCTACAACACGGTATAAAACCGTTAGCTAACCATACACATATATAAGAAGATGCTAGAGCACAATCACATATCAATAATATTAATACTTCATCATGATATCACACATTTACCCGGTTTATTATCTTTAATAAGTCCAAACACTCAAGGGTATATAAATCGGTATATATAAATATACGTGACACGAGGAATATATATAACCCTCGCCTCTGTGTGCAATAACTAGCTGGAGTGGCATCAACGCACTTTCCCGTATACCATATGGAGTGGTAGGTGCCCTTCCCGTATACCAGAACTAACTAGCTTACAGAGAACTTCCCAGAGTCCACTACGGGATGAAAGGTAAGTTGTTACATCCACTACAATGGGCAGTCAATATAATATAGGTCGGTGACCATCATAACGCATGCTATAAAGCATATAACAAACACCACTCATGCACACATCCAATATAAGGATGGCAGCTAAGTAAGTCCTATGGACTTACCTCAATCTCAGAAGTCGTATCACTACGATCAATTCTCACTCAGAGCTACTCCAAACTGGAGGACAACACGGCCTGCGTGATCAAGGGACGCAGGAGCGGAGTAGACAACCCGCAGGCACGGCAGGGATCAGCCGCAGGCGTGGTGACACGGGACGCAGGCAAGGCGCTGGCGCTGCGGCACGGCTTCCGCAGGAGCGGCGGCTTCTAGGCGTGGGGCGGCGTATGTGCAGAACGTGAACCCGCGGCTTCTCTTTGACTCTTCACGTGATCAAATCACGTCACTACTGAAGGTCCTAGGCTGCAGGGAGAGGTCACACACACAGTAGCTGGCTTCCAAGCTCAGCATACACACCTCCAACATCAACAACAACCACAAAACACAACTTTCAAGCAAAACTCCAAGGAGAACAAGAACAAGATCAAAGGAAGGGATGAAGAAGCAAGAAGGACGTAGGAACTGAGGAAGAGAAGTGAAGAAGAGCCCTTGATCAGCCAAGGGAAAAAGAAGAAGTAAGGGAAAGGTAAAGCACGGGTCAAAGGAGTCAACAAAACCGGCTGCAGCTGCCGGAAACCGCAGGGGCGGAAACCCGCAGGGGCGGCAGTCATGCCCGCGGGTGCGGAAATACCAATCTCGGCCAAAGCCAATCTCGGCTAAGGACCAAAACTCGGTCCGAAAGGATAGGGCCCTCACATCTCACCCGCCTAAAAACAAGTTTCGTCCCGAAACATGCAAAGTCCTGAAACAACTCGGATTCATAAGCCGAGGTATAATTCTCTCTATAACCTCAAACATAAGGATGGAGGAAATCATCAACTCCAACAGCAAACTATACTATCCAGGGCATAGAGAAAAACCATCTCTAGTCAAACCATAAACATATCACAAGGCATAGAGGAATCACATCTCTAGCTGTATCATATCCATAACAGAAAGGCATGAAGGAAGAACATCTCCAGCACTACTATGTCCATCAAAATAGCATGGAGGAAATAACCATCTTCAGCTAAACCTATCATATCACAATAGCATGGAGGAAAGAACCATCTCCAGCTATAAACAAGAATCATACTAGCACAACAAGATCTAATAAGATCATAATCACATCAAAGCTTGTATGAAAATAAACACATCATAGCATATAAGCATATAAGCATATAAGCATATAAGCATATAAGCATATAACACTCACCAAGGTAGTACTAAGATCTACTCGGTGCATCTAACTCAGCATAGAACTCTGGATAGTTCATCTGGATACTATCCTCAGTCTCCCATGTATCCTCATCAGGTCCTCGTCTCGACCACTATATCCTCAACATAGGAATGTCCTTCGAACGCAGGCGTCTCATACCTCGTTCTAGGACTGCAACAGGATGCTCAACAAAAGTGTGGTCCGGCTCGACCACCAAATCCTCATAACTCACGATGTGTCTCGGATCTGGTATGTACTCCCTCAGCTTAGACACGTGAAATACAGGGTGAACACCCTCTAATCTCGGAGGCAAGGCTAATATGTAAGCTGCGCTCCCAACCCGGTTCAAAATCTCAAACGGTCCGTCATATCGGGGGCTCAACTTCCCCTTAATGCCGAAACGCCTAACACCTCGTGTCGGGGACACTCTCAGCCACACATGGGCTCCAACTCTGAACTCTAGAGGTCTACGCCTCCTATCAGCATAAGACTTCTGATGGCTCTGTGCAGTCAGCATACGCTCTCGAATTAGTGCTACTCGAGCCATATCATCCTGAATCTGATCAGGTGCCAAACCAGTGACACTTCTCTGCTCATCCCAGCATAACGGGGTACGACATCTCTATCCATACAATGTGTAACACCCCAAATCCGTAGGACTCGGAGTGCTACTGGGCTAGGATCTCACAATGGATCCTGGCCCTAGCCTGACAACAACCTCACTGAATCTTACAACAAGGCACCAACAAATTAAAACAAAACATAAAAACTGATATATATATATACATATCAAAAAGGTGATACAAGATACTGCTGAGTACAAAGTCAAACTCAAATCCATACAATAAGGATAAACCCCAAAATCCCACGATGTCGCCCAGTGTACGAAGCCCTCAGCAGATCACCCTCTCTGGATCACTCCGCAGTTCTCCTAACCTACGAGGGATCTACAACATGGTATGAAACCGTTAGCTAACTATACACATATATAAGAAGATGCTAAAGCACAAACACACATCAGAAAGGATAAACACTTCAACATGATATCAAACATTTACCCGGTTTATTATCTTTAATAAGTTGAATAACTTAAATGTATAAATAGATATATATATGAAGATAGGTGACACGAGGAATATAATCCCCGTCTCTGAGTACTCTAACCAGCTGGAGTAGTATCAACACACCTCCCGTGTACCCTGTGGGAATGGTGAGGGCCTTCCTTTATACCAGATCTGGCCTGACTACAGAGAACCTCCCAGACTCCACTACGGGATGAAAGGGAAAGGTTATCACAACCACTACAATGGGCGGTCAATATAATATAGGTCGGTGACTATCATAATCATAAGCATGCTATAAAGCATATAACAAACACCACTCAAGAATACATCCAATATAAGGATAGTAGCTAAGTAAGTCCTATGGACTTACCTCGATCTCAGAAGTAACACAAGTATGATCCACTCTCAGAAACGTCCACTCCAAACTGGAGGACAACACAGCCTATACAAGACACACACATATATATATATATATATATATATATATATATATATCACAATCCTATCACACAAAGGGTCACACCTAGACCCAAGGGATCCATAAGGGATCATATCCAACTCATAACCTCAAGGCCGTAACCGGCATATCTATATCATATGCATCATAAACCGATACCTAGCATAATACTAGTTCCCTCATACTAGAAAGGAAAGGAACTACCTAACTATAGGTAGTCCCGGGACAAGACGCACCTGCGTGAACGGAGGACGTAGGGGCGAAAAGTAAGCGGCCACAGACGCGGCGGGACCTAGCCGCGGGAGCGGTGACATGGTCGCTGGCAAGCGCAGGCACGGCGCAGGCATGGCGCGGGCGCGGCGGCACGGTAGCCGCAGGGGCGGTGACTCTCGGCCGAGGGGGCGGCGATAACGCAGAGCAAGATCCCGCGAATCCTCTTTCACTCTTCACGTGATCAATTCACGTCTTCACTCAGCCAAAACCAAGCATATACATATACATACACATACCAACATTAATCTATACTCCATTCATATAATCCTAAGCTAAGGAAGATGGATTCAAGGGAAAGGAAGAAGAGAACAAGGGAAGAGGCTTACCACAACTATGGCTTAGCAAGGGAAGAACAGAACCAAGGCCTCACAACTGGCTTCAAGCTCAGCAACATACATCACAAGCATCACAACCCAGAAAGCCACACAAAACTCTTCCACACATCCAAGAACACAAGCAAGATCAAGGAGGAGAGAAGGAAAGCAAGGGATCGTGAGAAGCTGGAAATGGCTGAGAAACCCTTGCTCATTCAGCCAAGGTGTAACTTAAAGAGGAAGGCAAAAGAAAGAGTAAAACACGGGTCAAAGGGGTCAACGAAAACGGCTACAACCACAAGAACCCGCGGGGGCGGCGGAGATGGCCGCGGGAGCGGCGACCCGCAGGTGCGGCGGATATGGCCGCAGGAGCGGCTGGGCCAATCTCGGCCAAAGTCGAGCTCGGTCAAAGATCAATCTCGGTCCGAAAGAAAAGGCTCTCACATCTCACCCCCCTAAAAACAAGTTTCGTCCCGAAACATGCAAGATCCTAGAACCACTCGGACTCAGAAGCCGAGGTAACACTCTCTATAACCTCAAACATAAGCATGGAGGAAATCATCAACTCCAGCAGCAAACTATACTATCCAGGGCCTAGAGAAACCATCTCTAGCCAGCTATAAACACATCACAAGGCATAGAGGAAGCACATCTCTAGCCGTATCATAACCATAACAGAAAGGCATGGAGGAAGTACATCTCCAGCACTACTATGTCCATCAAAATAGCATGGAGGAAGGAACCATCTCCAGCTAAATCCTAAACGTAACGCAATAGCATGGAGGAAAGAACCATCTCCAGCTATAAACAGGAAATCATACTAGCATAACAAGATCTAATAAGATCATAATCACATCAAAGCTAGCATGTAAATAAACACATCATAGCATATAAGCATATAAGCATATAAGACTCACCAAGCTGGTACTAAGATCTACTCGGTAATCCTACTGGTGCACCTATCTCGGCATAGAACTCTGGATAGTTCCTATGATACTATCCTCAGTCTCCCATGTAGCCTCCTCAGGTCCTCGTCTCGACCACTGTATCCTAAGCATAGGTATTTCCTTCGAACGCAGACGTCTCATACCTTGTTCTAGGACTGCAATCGGATGCTCAACAAAAGTGTGGTCCGTCTCCCATGTAGCCTCCTCAGGTCCTCGTCTCTAGAGGTCTACGCCTCCTGTCAGCATAAGACTTCTGACGGCTCTGTGCAGTCAGCATACGCTCTCTGATCAATGCTACCCGAGCCATATCATCCTGAATCTGATCAGGTGCTAAACCACTGACACTGCTCTACTCATCCCAACATAACGGGGTACGACATCTCTGTCCATACAGTGCCTCATATAGGGCCATCCCAATAGATGCATGCCAGTTGTTGTTGTAGGAGAACTCAACCAGTGGGAGATGATCCGTCCACACCTGTCCACAATCCAACACACAAGCTCGCAGCATATCCTCTAGGGTCTTAATGGTCCTCTCTGACTGACCATCTGTCTGAGGATGGAACGCAGTCGTGAAGTGTAAACTCATCCCCAGGGCAGTCTGAATCTGCTGCTAGAATCTCGAGGTAAATCGTCCATCTCTGTCAGAGACGATCGTCCTCAGTACACCATGGAGGCTCACTATCTGCCTAGTGTACTCCTCTGCTAATCTGCTCACCGGCCACATCTCTCTAATAGGAATGAAACGTGCCTTCTTCGTCAGTTTGTCAACTATGACCCAAATGGCATCAAAACTCCGGCTCAGCCTCAATCCAGTCACAAAATCCATGGTGACGTCCTCCCACTTCCTCTGGGGAACAGGGAGGGGATGGAGCTCACCTCCAGGTCGGAAATGCTCGATCTTGACCTGCTGGCAGGTCGCACACTATGCCACAAATCTGGCCACATCGGGCTTCAACCCTCCCCACCAATATAAATGTCTTAAATCCTGATACATCTTACTCGTACCTGGATGTACAAAGTAAGGTGTACAGTGAGCCTCCTGAAAAATCCTCTGCTTCAGCTCTGTATCAGCAGGTACACAGGCGTGACCGCGGCGCCTCAAAACTCCATCTGCTCCAAGCAGGAACTGTGGTGCCTCATCCCGAGACATCATATCTCGTATCCTCATCAATGTCGGGCAGGTTTCCTTCTTCTATTGGATCTCACCCAACAGATCAGGAAGAACCTCTAAAGTACGCAGCTGGGCAGCCTCATCAAGAAACTGGATGTCCAACTCTAACTAGATCAGATCTCTCTGCAACTGATGCTGAACTGTCAGTCTCGCAATCGCCTGCTCTCGAGGCGTCTTTCTGCTCAGGGCGTCGGCGACAACGTTCGCCTTCCCTGGATGGTACAGAATCTCCAGATCAAAATCCTTGATCAGCTCGAGCCACCTACGCTGGCGGTTATTCAATTCCCGCTGTGTGAAAATATACTTCAGACTCTTATGGTCTGTGAAGATCTGACATGTAGCACCATACAGGTAATGTCTCAAGATCTTCAGTGCATGAACTAACGCTGCCAACTCCAGATCATGAGTCGGGTAGTTCTCCTCATACGTCTTCAGCTGTCTAGACGCATAAGCAATCACCCTGCCTCTCTGCATCAAAACACATCCCAAGCCTAGGTTGGATGCATCACTGTACACCACAAAATCCTCAGTACCCTCTGGCTGTGCCAAAATAGGAGCAGAAGTCAAACGCTTCTTCAACTCCTCAAAACTCTGCATGCACTGATCAGACCACACAAATCTGGTAGTCTTTCTCAGCAAACTCGTCAGTGGATGGGCAATCACAGAGAATCCCTCCACGAAGCGTCTGTAATAACCGGCTAGGCCAAGGAAGCTATGTACTTCCTTGACGTTCGTCGGTGTAGTCCATGCTGCTACTGCCTCAATCTTCGCCGGATCAACATTGATCCCCTCAGCTGAAACCACATGACCCAGGAATTCTACCTCCGGCATCCAAAACTCACACTTAGAGAACTTAGCATAAAGTTCTCTTTCCCGCAAAACCTGCAAACTCAGATGTCCTGTATGCTCCTCTCTACTACGAGAATATACCAGAATATCATCAATGAAAACCACCACAAACTGATCCAGGAAGTCGATGAAGATATTGTTCATCAACTCCAAAAAGACAGTTGGGGCATTCATAAGTCCAAATGGCATCACTAAAAACTCGTAGTGGCCATATCTGGTCTGGAATGTTGTCCTGTGCACATCCTGCTCTCTCACCCTCAGCTGGTGATATCCTGAATGTAGATCAATCCTGGAGAACACAGTCGCTCCCTATAGTTGATCTAACAAATCATTAATACGCGGTAGTGGATACTTGTTCTTAATGGTCACCTTGTTCAGCTCTCTGTAATCTATACATAACCTCAGTGATCCGTCCTTCTTCCGTACGAAGAGGACAGGTGCTCCCCGTGGGGACACACTAGGGCGAATGAAGCCCTTCTCAGCCAGCTCCTCAAGTTGCTTCTTCAGCTCCAGCATCTCGACAGGTGTCATCCGGTATGGGGCCTTCGAGATCGGTCTAGTACCAGACTCTAACTCAATCCCAAAATCCACACTCCTCTGAGGCGGCAAACTGGACGGCTCAGCAAAAACATCAGTAAAATCACAGACCACGGGAATATCCTCTACAGCTGGACTCTTCCCCTCCTTCATGGCATTACACCAAAAGGCATCACAACCTTGTACAATCAGTCTCGCTGCTCGTATAGCACTAATAACCATACCTGTCTTCCCAAGGTCCCAACCCCGGAAAACCTCTATCTGGCCTAACTCGGTAGAGAGGGTAACAATCCTCCTACCTACATTTAAAACTGCAGAGTGTCTATCCATCCAGTCCATACATAGAATGACTTCTTCATGCTCTAATGGCATGACAAAGAAGTCAACTAGTAACACACGGGTCCCTACAGAAATGGGACAACCGTGAATCTCACGGGTACCTCTGACCCTACTACCATCGGGTAACCCTATAATAAAGGGTATCCCCTCAACTGTATCTAAACCAAGACGCTCTACACAGGCATCAGAAATAAAAGAGTGCGTAGCACCAGTATCAAATGAAACTCTAACAGGTAAACCATGAATCAGAATGGTACCTGTAGCAGTAGGTGCAGTTGGCTCCTCTGCACTCCGCAACTCAAAAACTCGGCCCTGTGGGCCTCGGGTATCAGTGGTGCCCCCACCACGACCTCTGCCTCTACTCGGCCCAAGAGCAGATCCCTGAGTCGTAGGGCGATCCGGGGCTCTCTGTTGTCCCTGTATCTACTACTGCTGCTGAGGTGGCCTCTGTCCACCTCCCGCCGCACTAGTAGGGGAAGAACCCTTCTGAGATGAAGCTCCGCCCTGGTGGCAGTAAACAACTCTGTGACCTTGCCTACCACAGTGTAGCAAGTCACTAATGGCCTCGTGCACTCGGGCCTCATATGCCCCGGATCACCACAGTTAAAACACCGGCGTCCCTTCTCTGCAACCGGTGCAGATGAAGGCTAAGGCTGGCATCTCTGACCACGCCAACCACTAGCAGCACCACTAGTCTGCCATGTACGCTGCCTCTTCTCAGACCCTCTGGTCTAAGAAGCTCTCCTCTGGCTCGCCCGCTCTCGCTCATAGTCGGCGGCTCTATCCTGGTAGTCCATCAAGGACTCACAATGAAATCCCGCCATATAGGCCCGGGTAGTATCCCTCAGTCGTCGGGAAAAGAAATAAACGTGCTGATCTGCAGAAGGTGCAGCTGGTCCCAGTAATGTCAGCTCCTCCTGGAACCTCCTGATGGCCTCAGAGACTGGTACATCCTCAAATCCAGCCTCAACTAAATCTCGCAGTTTCTCCCTCCTCAGCGAGGCAGGGCAGAGACGCTCTCTAATCATCGTCCTCATATGCTCATAACTGGTAACCTGACCCCGTACTGATCTTCACCAGTGATGTGCCAAGTCCCGAAATAAAGTGTGAACCAGCTCAATCTGTCTGTCAGCTGGACATCGAATAGACTCCAGAGCTGAGTCTACATGCCCGATCCAGAGCTCAACTTCCAACCCCACCTTCCCAGTGAAAGGGTGTGAGACCTCTCAGATGGTCCCTCCTGTGCCTTAAACCTGGAATCCGATCCAGAGCTGAGTCTACAGCTTGATCTGTATGATGGAAAACCTTCAACTAGGTATCTGGTCTAGGCCCTCTATGCTCCTCTGGTGCTCTGGCAATCTCAGCAGCAGGTACCTGTACAGCTGGCACCTGAGTAACGTTGTGGGACCTCTCAGATGGTCACTCCTGTGCCTGTAAATCTGGGGCACATCTACCGGTTCTAGCGGCCTCCTCTACTCGTCTGATATAAGCTCGGAACTCTGATCCCCCATGGAGACACGATCAGACTAACCAGACTGGGCTCTCTCTGCCCCTTGTCTCTCAACTGCCCCGTTCCCAGTCTCAGGAACGACGCTCTCAGCAACCTCCTCATGTATCTCTCCCGCATGTGAACCGTCAGCAGGAGTCCTACCCCGTCCTCTACCTAGAGGGGGTCTACCTCTACCTCGTCTAGCTGCAGGTAAGGCTCTAGTCTGAACCATCTGCAGAAGACGTAAACCTAACTTAGAAGGCTATATATATGCCATATGTATAGATATATAACTAATCAATCACAATAGAATATCTATATATATCTATACTGTCGAGATCTTTAGAGGGGCGATGGTTCACGTACAAGATATCCCAAAACATTTGTACTCATTTCAAAACCAAAACCTTTTGAAAAGTCAGACCCCTTTCGGGTTCAGTTTATTTATCTATTCGAACTTTATTGCAGATTACTAGTGCCATTGTTGTCAACCTGGGCTCTGATACCAACATTGTAACACCCCAAATCCGTAGGACTCGAGGTGCTACTGGGTTAGGATCTCACAATGGATCTTGACCCTAGCCTGACAACAAGTTCACTGAATCTTACAACAAGGCACCAATAGATTAAAACAAAGCATAAAACTGATATATATATATATACATATCAAAAGGATGACACAGAGTACTGCTGAGTAGAAAGTCAAACAGAAATCCGTACAATAATAATATACGTAACACGAGGAATATACATAACCCTCGCCTCTGCGTGCAATAGCTAGTTGGAGTGGTATCAACGCACTTTCCCGTATATCATATGGAGTGGTAGGTACCCTTCCCGTATACCAGAACTAACTAGCTTACAGAGAACTTCCCAAAGTCCACTACGGGATGAAAGGTAAGTTGTCACAGCCACTACAATGGGCGGTCAATATAATATAGGTCGGTGACCATCATAACGCATGCTATAAAGCATATAACAAACACCACTCATGCACACATCCAATATAAGGATGGCGGCTAAGTAAGTCCTATGGACTTACCTAAATCTCAGAAGTCGTATCACTACGATCAACTCTCACTCAGGTTCACTCCAAACTGGAGGACAACACGGCCTGCGTGATCAAGGGACGCAAGAGCGGAGTAGACAACCCGCAGGCGTGGCAGGGATCAGCCGCAGGCGCGGTGACACGGGACGCAGGCAACGCAGGCAAGGCGCTAGCGCTGCGGCACGGCTTCCGCAGGGGCGGCGGCTTCTAGGTGCGGGGCGGCGTCTGTGCAGAACGTGAACCCGCGGCTTCTCTTTGACTCTTCACGTGATCAAATCACGTCACTACTAAAGGTCCTAGGCTGCAGGGAGAGGTCACACACACAGTAGCTGGCTTCCAAGCTCAGCATAAACACCTCCAACATCAACAACAACCACAAAACACAACCTTCAAGCAAAACTCCAAGGAGAACAAGAACAAGATCAAATGAAGGGATGAAGAAGCAAGAAGGACGTAGGAACTGAGGAAGAGAAGTGAAGAAGAACCCTTGATAAGCCAAGGGAAAAGAAGAAGTAAGGGAAAGGTAAAGTACGGGTAAAAGGAGTCAACAAAACCGGCTGCAACCGCCGGAAACCGCAGGGGCGGTTCCTTGAGCCGCAAGGGAGGAAACCCGCAGGGGAGGCAGTCATGCCCGCAGGTGCGGAAATACCAATCTCGGACAAAGCCAATCTCGGCTAAGGACCAAAACTCGGTCCGAAAGGATAGGGCACTCACAGTAACGGCCGGTCAAGACTTACATTGAAAACACCGGCGACCGCATTGATGACCATGTAGAAACCGCGAACACAATAAAGACCAAGTGATAACCGATGATTGCATTGAAGACTACGAGGAGAACACGACCATTACCATTCAACTCTCCGTCCAAACCTCACAAACTTCTCCCGACTTGGCATCGCTCACCAGTAAGCTTGCCACTCAGGACACCAAAACTCCTCGAGTCTTCCTCTCTCTTCTAGTCACAACCCACGCCGGCGAGCTAATGTTTAATCCACGTCGAGCCACTATGTGATTTTCCCTCTCCCTCATCCCTTCGTTTAAGACCAAAACTGTGAGCTGGAATCGAACTACCGTCGCTTAAGAACCTCGCCGGCAAGTGATCCGGACTCCCGTTGGTAAGCACCTTCTCCTACTTTATTTCAGGTTCGACATAAAATAACGTTCAGATAAGAAAATAATAGTTATAATGGTGTCAGGTGTTGTGGACGAGACTCGAACCCAACTATTCAAGTCTTGTGCCAGTTGTTTGCTCCTAGAGAAGTTTGAACATGTAATGCTCCGCCCTCTATTTGCTCCTAGATTGAGAAGATCGATCTCGCAACCTCCTAATTGTGTATATATATTGTAAAATTTTTCCGCCCTGATGAATCGAACCTAAAACCAGTGGGAATGCGGTAGCCTTTTCCTCCTTTTGTGCCTAACAGGTTTGAACCCACAACCTCTTATTCCACGCCTCACTGTGTTGTTTTGTTCCTAGGATGACTCGAACCCGACACCTCTCCCCTTGCCACCTGGTGCCATTTCCTTGCTCTTGTTGTGGGTCGATGTGAACAACAAGTACAAACCCTTGACTTTTTCATTTGGTTAACTTCGGAATTATGATAGATATTTATTATAAATATTTAATGGAATCTTAAAGTAAGATAATGATTATATTTAAAAGAGGTATTGGATGGAATTATAGTAGAGCTACAGTTCGAAACTAAGATAACGGAAATGTCAGGATAAGTAAATTTAGGAATAATTAGTGCAACTATTAAAATAAGAGAATTATTATCTTGAGATGCGATACATGGACGGAATGAATTTTCATGAGTCATCGGAACAAAAAGTAGTGGGAATGTAGATGCCTTGAAATGGTTGTTGTGGAATTCTAGACTTTGGAGATGATGATGAATGGATTGTGAATTACCAAGCTGAATAAATTAGTGGACAATGTTAGAGAATTGGAATGATGTAGAGATTGAATAGTGAGAATGGAAACTAGGAGGAGTAGGTTTATGGATAGCAATGGATACATGACGAGATTATTCGGATTTGTGAATAGATATCTAGGTATGCGGAACCTAGGATCTAATGATTGAACAGAGTAACGATGCAATATATCTTACTCTAAGAAATAACGAGATAGTGAAACGAGAACACTAAGATGTCGCTACATCTTAATTAGGAATTCGATATCATCGACTGACGGATCGAGAATAGTTATTGAGACTAATACAAAGAAGGTGAGTTAATTGGACTCGTTTATCTTCAGTAATAATCTAAAGTGCGTGCTAGGGTAGTGTGTGTGTATCGAATGTTAAATAATTGAACCGAATTAGACCACCTATACTTTTAATATTAGAGAGGCCCAATTGTATTATAACGGGCTTGGGCCGTGACATCACTGTCCAACACAAATGACGACTGTAAGGCTTCCCACGACCAGTCCAATAATGTATACGGGAAAATGCATTGAAACCAATCTTGTTGGTTTACAGGGACGAGGCGGGGGTTGGAGGATCCTCGTGCCACTCTGAAAAGTTGAACAAACTAGAATGATAATCACCAAATGAGAAGATAATAACTGGGACATTGATTACACATGTTGTTGTGTTTACCGATTTCTTTATATGTGTTTTGCTTTAGTTCTTCTTATATTAGAATTGTTAGCTAAACGGTTTATAAATCTTGCAGGTTAGGGTTCTGCCGAGTAATCGGGAGTGAAGTAATCATCCGGGTTTCCGTACTCGAGATTAGTATGTGGGAGTATTTCTTTGAGTAATTAGTTAGCAAGATTGCATATCTCTTTCTTTACGTTACGTATGCCTGTCGAACACTTTTATTGTTAGAACTTTTATCAAAACTTTTACTTCTAAAAATATTTGCATTTAAATAGATGTGCCTTGTTGTAAGGTCTGTGCTTCATTGATGTCAATCTAAGGCCGGGACCCATTGTGAGGTCCTAGTCAGGAACATCCCGAGTTCTCAGAATTCGGGATGTTACATAAGATTTGAATTTGTCAATATTAAAGTTATTAATTTTTGAAATACTAGCTTTTATTTACGAATTAACAAATTTTTAAGATTTGAACTTGTAAATATGAAAATTATTGATATTTGAAATTAGCTTTTAAAAATATTTTTGGAACCTATGTGAATTGTGGCGTTCACACGTGGCAAAAGACATCTCCTTTAATATATATAAGATTTCTGAAAACCGAATGTGAACTTCCCACAACTTAGCAAATAGTTGGTCAAGTTGTGGGGCTTGCCATAGTGATGTGGCTCTATTAGGATTATACGATCGCGTGCAAAGGAGATGCACCCTTGCTTGACCACATAATAGCCACGACTTGACAAGCTAGCTCCCCTTGGTCAAGCCTTGAGAATGGTTCAACGAGTCTTTTGCTGAGTTTTTTCCATGCTCGTCCAAACGTGGATCCACTCTAATGGTTTTATACTTGATTATTCGATTTTCAGTCATATGTGATGCTATAATGAAGCTCCTGATCGAGTTTTGGCGCGTCTTTTGATATTCTGGCTGAAACGCATCATAAATGGCTTTGAACACCTAAAATACGAAATAAACCTATATAAACACCATAGTGTGCAATATGAATGTTTTCTACACTAAATAAATGCAAAAATATCAAAAAGACATGAAATGCATGAATCAACCATCTAAAAATGATGCATAAAAATATGACATCAAACATGTTAATTATCTAATTTAAAACTTCAAATATATGTTATACTAGATTTTACTTTGTATCATTTAATAATATTAATGAGAAGAGAGATAAATATACTATAAAAAATAAACTAAAATGAAGTGGCTACCGCCACATTAAATTTGTCATGTGTCGTCGTTACATTAAAACATCTCACATTTTTCATGTGTCGTCTTGAGTTTATGCCACTTCATTATTTTTAATTATATTTTAATTTTTATTTATAAAGATTATGCATATTAATAAATATATTAATATGTACTAGGTCCTATTTTGAGATATTGGAATATAATATATTCATAAAGACTATATTGTAAAAAAACGAAATTAAATATTACAATAGAAAAAAGTTTGTTTCCGCAAGATAAAAACCACGAAAAAATCTTATATATTGATGCCATATTTATACCATATTTAACACTTTTGATATTTATAAGAAAAACTATTTTTCTATACTAACTTAATATTTGTTTGTATATTTATAATTAATTTTTTTTTAACCTTACTATCGCAATAGATTTAATTATATATATATATATATATATATATATAATATTAATTAAATTAAATACGTGCAGAACTAAACTAGTTAAGGCTAAAGGATTTACTAAGACTAGAAGTGGGAAGCAAGCTAGTCAAGATACATCTTCGAGTTAAATTTATTTTAGTTTTATTGTTTACAAAATCACCCACATCCTCTCCTATTTTGTTACACCTAGGATGTCTCATAGGTGGTGTAATAGGGTAATAGAATTATAATCCCCACAACAGTACTACCTATGATGAATATTAATATTATCAAATACAACATTGTACGTGGGAAAATGTTTCATCCATTAGTAGGTAGGGGGGAAAATTGTTTAATACAAACTCAAATTAGTGGTTGAAACACAAGAATTAGCTTAAATCAATCCACACATCTCAAAATTACTTTCTTCATCTTTCCTTTTCCTAAATTTGAGATCAAATATGAAAAATTGAAATCTTCCCATTTCCAGCATCTCTTAAAAATCAATCCTACACGATACTTATTCAAACCCTAATTATCTCTCTCTATCACTCCTTTCTAACCCTAATTCTCCTTTTACATCGATTGATTCTTACAATTTCTAGGGTTTAGAGGGATTTCCTTTCTTTCCTTTGTTGGGTATTTTGCATTTGTACGCAATATACTCTGAAAATGTCAGATTACAACACATAAAACTAACAAGTTATACAATGGTTTCTGTGGAGGTTCAAGATCCATGTTCAGACGATAACAATTCTCCTCTTTTAGAAGATACTGAATCAAACAACGATGAGGAAAAAGGTGGATGGAGGGCTGTCAAATATATTCTTGGTAATGATCTTCATCTTACACTTATTAATGTTGCATTTAGACACTAGACATCATAGAATATCATTGATCAACAAAAATGGCCATTTTGGTGACATTTGCCTAACATTTTGTGTCATTTGTGCTTTGTCAAGTGAACGAAACGTTCGAGAAACTCGCTTCAATGAGCTTGATAGCAAACATTACAGTCTACTTAAGGACAAAATACAACATGGAAGGTATATTATTGGTGAATGTGATCAGTATTTGGTCTGGATCCTCCAACATTCTTTCGATACTCGGTGCTTTGTTGTCCGATGCTTGTGTAGGCCGCTTCTATACGCTTCTCATCGGCTGCATAGCTTCTCTTTTGGTATATCATTACTCTTAGTTAAGATTGAATGCATGTTTGTTATAATACATTGTAAGGGAAATGTGTTATTTTGGCATTAGGGAATGGGAGGAATGACCTTAACATCAGCCATCTCTAATATAAGTCTTCCAAAGTGTGATGATCAATCACATTGCATTGAACCGGAGAAATGGCAACTCGGAATCCTCTTCACTTCACTAGGACTCGTAGCTATCGGATCAGGATGTATACGACCATGCAACATAGCCTTTGGCGCGGACCAGTTTAACCAAAGAACCGAGAAAGGTCGAGTAGAACTACGTCGTTTCTACAATTGGTGGTACTTCTCATTCACCGTCGCGCTCTTTCTTGCCCTAACGGTTGTGGTCTACATCCAAACCAATGTGAGTTGGGTATTAGGGTTTGCCATCCCTACTTGTTGCTTTGTAATCTCAATAACCGGTCTCCTCATCGGTTTCCACACCTATACCTACAACAAGCCACAAGGGAGTATATTTGTAGATATGGTTAAGGTAATAGTTGCTGCATCTAGAAAAAGAAACCTATCTTTGGCTCATCCAACCTATGACCCTTTCGGTTCTGAGCTCACAAGAACAAGCCGGCTAAGGTTCTTCGAAAAAGCCGCATTGATTAGCCATCCGAGTGAGCTAACCACCCAAGGCTTGCCGGCCAAAACATGGCGCCTTTGTAGTTTACAACAAGTCGAGCAACTCAAGTCCTTGTTAGGGATTTTACCCGTTTGGGTCACAAGCATTCTCTCATTTGAAGCCATAGATCAACAAAACACATTCGGAGTACTCCAAGCGATTCAAATGAACCGAAAACTCGGATCTCGGTTCATCATACCACCCGGTTGGATAGGACTAACATCAATGCTAGCACTTTTGCTATGGATACTAATCTACGAGCACGTCGTCATCCCCATTCTGCAAAAGCTAAGAAAGAATGATGAAGCAAGACTCTCAGTGAAACAAAGGATCAGAATAGGCATTATCCTATCAATAGCATCCATGTTAGTGGCTGCATTCGTCGAAAAGAGCCGAAGAAACGCAGCGCTTAAGGTAGGATCATTCATATCGCCTCTTAGCATATGGTATCTAGTCCCGCAACTCGCATTATCCGGTATGGTGGAAGCCTTTGCAGCTGTAGCGATTATAGAGTTCTTCACAACACAAATGCCTGAAACTATGAGATCTATAGCTGGATGTATGTTCTTTCTTAGTGTTTCAATGACGAGTTACTTGAGCTCGGCTCTCGTAAACATTATATACAGATTGACGAAGAATGGTGAAGGTGATGCTTGGTTAGGTGGGCAGGATCTGAACAAGAACAGATTAGATTACTTCTACTTCATAGTAACGGCTGTAGGAGCCTTGAATTTGTTGTATTTTACCTTATTTGCTGAGAAGTTCATATTCATTAGTGATTTTTCGAGTGATTCGACAAATACAATAGGATTAACTGCAATAGAGAGGCAAGCTTGATTAGAGTTAGCTCATTTACTGCACAATTCATCAGGGATAGCTATAGGTTTGTTGTAATGTAAGACATCATACACCATATAACAAGGACTCATACTCTTCTTCTTCATACATATTAAGTTTCCATGTTTGTAATTAGCATGCTTGTGTTGTTTAACAGATCTCGGTTTAGGATTGTTCTAATTTTATCCTTGACTTTATTTTTATCATCTTTAGGGTTAGTTTAAACCTTAAAAAATTTCATCTAATCATTCTTCTAGATTATAGCCTCTAACATTTTCTTTTTAGTTAAGTCTTTAGGGCCATATTTATAGGATTGAGTGCATGCATGTATATGATATTATAGAGAATAAAGGGTACAAATATGTAAATAAACCTAAATATGCAACTTAATGGTATAACTATTGTTGTATATATAGGATTGTAATAAGCCTTTTACATGATATGAGAGAATATACAGTTTCGGTTAATTACGTTGAAATGGTATCAGAACGAGTTTCTTTCTACGTGAGTGTTTCCTCCATTCTTACATGAACTATCACATTCATCCTTTATTCCTTCCGTCGTGGCTAAAGAAGATGGAGATCATAATCCCTTGCCTACCAATACACATCCTATCAATGACGAACCCGATCAACTTGCGAGGTGGATCCGCGCTGACTACATGATACATTGCTAGGCAGGGGCGTCCATTGGGCTGTTCAAAGAGCCCAATGGAACAGGACCTCCAATTTTAAAAGGCCCCATATTTTTAATCTGATATATATGATTATTATTATAAAAAAAAAAGAGTAGTTTTCAAATGACTGTATACGGTTTTTTTTTACAATCAAATCTCAACAATCTCTCCTACTTTATCTACTGTTTAAAACAAAATCTCCTACTTTTTCTCTTTTATATTATTGACGGTTCTTCTGCAAATCGACAACTCTTGGACTCAATTTCAAGCACAAATTAACAAATCGGTTTTCACAACATCATCCTTTCTCTCTAATCTCTAATCAGAAGGTGATGTACTTTTAATATATGTTTACACAAAATCATTTTCTTCTCTATTTTGAAGAGTGAAGACGGCGAACTCAAAGTTTTGTTTATTCATATTCATTGCTTGTCCATGAAAGATTGAACTCGAAATTGTTAAAGATTAAATGCGAATTACGGGTTGAAAGAAGACAAAGTCGAAGAGTCCGTTCATACATATCAACATTCAAGGTAAATAATGTGTAAAATTGGGCATGTTGTATATGTGCAAATCCGATTTTCTTCTTCATTTTTTTTACAAATCGACAACTTGTGCTCTTGCTTGAGTAATTAGAATTAAGTATTTAGCTGTATTACATTAAATTTTCTCTAAATTTTGTATGTGTTAGTCTTAGTTCTCACTTCTCAAAAATATCAGTTGTGCAAATTATAAGTAACTGAGTATGTTTTATATCTGCTAATTTGTGTGTAGGTTGATCTTAATCTAATTCTAATAGTCTCTTTTTATTCTTTTAATTAATTAGTAATTTAATTAGTCTGCTAAAAGTGACAATTCACTAGTTAATTAGGTATTCTACTAACTAGTGTAGAAATTGAGTATATGATAATTATCACTTCTCAAGTTAATTTTAGTGTAATTACTCATAATAGATTTAGGTAAAAAAACGTTGTTTACTTTGTGTTAATTAACTAGTTAATTTTAATATTAATTTCATGCTATTAATTTTGATAATTTGTGATGAGTTTTTAATTATTATTCACTAATTAACATGTATTTTAATGGTGCATAATACATTTTTGAGTTTGAGTTAGTTTGCACCAATCGAGTAACGAAAAGATCAAATGAATAAAAAGTATTTGAGAATTAAATGTCAGCGGCATAATTTTCAAGTTATTTTATTCCATCTTAACTATTATAATTCTTTATTTATTTCTTTTTTTTAAAAATTTTTAGCTACTACTTATGTATTTAAGAGTTAGAAATATAATTATGGATATGAAAAGCGTAAAAGAAAAAGAAAAAAAAGTGTTAATCTAGTCTTAAAGAGGGCAATATTTTAATTTTGGAATAGTACCACCAAAAATCATTGGACAACCTTGTTGCTAGATAATATATTCGATGAAGTCAAGCCTTGCTGAGCACTTCACCTACATTGAATCTACACAGAAGCTCTGAGATGACATCCTAAAGCGTTTTGAGGTATCAATACCCTTTTAATCTACTAAATCCACAATAATCTCAGTTGTTTGAAGCAAGATAATGCTAATGTTGCAGCTTACTTTGGAAAACTGAAAAAGCGATGGGGTGAATTAGCCTTTGTATGTAGATGGATCTCCTACTTGCACATTCAAAGCAATATCTTATCCCCGATTCTTTACCTACTATTTATCGTGTTTTTTATATGATTGCTCAAGTCGAAAAACAGAAGAAGAAAAAAAAAATACTTGTCACTCTTTTCCTGCGCATGATGCGCTTACTGTCAATCGGCCCTTACCTTACCGACAAACTAGTAGTAGTCGTCGAGATTTCAAGAAGGAGAAGCTTGATAGGCAATGCTCATATTTTAAGGAAAAAGGTTATTTGAGGGAGTCGTGTTTTAAACTTACTAGCATGTTTAACCAGTATAAGGAGTTCAAAGCCACGGAAGATAAAAATTCTTCTCAAACATAGTCCACATGTTCTTTTACAGCAAACAATTTAGATGTATCCGTGGAAAACCATCCTCCGCACAACATGGACTCCAGTTCTTTTTCCACTTCTTTAGATCCTCTCATGATCAATATAGTTTATCAAGAGGTTCTCAAGATGATGAATAATAAGGGAAGTTCATCTTCTTCCTCTTTGATCAACTTTGCATGTATTATTATTGCTCTTGGGCACAATGTAATAAGTTATTGTGGTTGGATTATAGATTGTGGAGCAATTGACTACATTACATTTTGAACTCTCTTTTTAACCACTTGCAAAAGCATGATAAGTCTATCATAATTGGCCTTCCTAGTGACACAATCAAGGAAGTTCATTATCGAGGGACACTGATTTTGTCTCCTTCTCTTACTCTGAATAATGTGCTCTTTATTCCACAATTCAAGCACCTTTTCATTATCAATGGACACTGATTTTAAAAGGATGGAGATTATTATAAGCTCAATACCTCTCCTCCTCAGGTTGCCCTTACTGCTTCCAATAAAACCAACATTGACATGCATGTATTTCATGCTCGTTTAGGTCATTCATCTTTGTCTAAACTACGTTATGTTGACGCTTTTCTTTCATCTAAACTTGTAACACTTAATTGTGATATTTGTGTTTTGGCTATACATCATCGATTGCCATTTCTTCATAGCTCTTCTCCTGCTCATAATGCCTTTGCATTAATTCATGTGGTTAATTGGGTCCGAACCACACTCTTGCTATGTGTGTTGCCAAGTTTTATCTAACCATTGTTGATGATCATACTTGTTGCACATGGACTTTCTTCTGGTTAATAAACAACATGTTTTCATGATTTTATATCATTTTCTGGCTTATGTTCGAACACATTTCAAATGCAATGTCCAGGCCTTCAGGTTTGATAATGGAGTTGAGTTATTAGAACACAATCTTCAAGATTTGTTTCTTACTCAAGACATCGTACATCAAAGATCCATTGTCTATGTTCCTCGACAAATGCTCGAGTGGAAAAGAAGCATCCACTCTTTCTCTGTCTTGGCAACCTCCTCGCACGTTGGCAAGTAAACTTCACCATAATTAACTTCATGCTCAATTTCACTAACCACATTTGTATGGAAGTCCCCCCTCTTCTTTTCTGGTGACACCTCTCTCAACTTCTTTAGGTCCTCCATCATCTGAGGACACAAGGCTTGCATCTGACCCTTCTCCCTGTAGTAGAAGCACTCTACTTCACTCAAATCTCGATGCGGTCGCGAACTCGATCTCCATCTCAGGTCATCATGCCTCTATTGACTCCTCCCTCATTCTCTAGTATGCGGTCATCTCCTTTGCCGGTAGCATCATTCTTCATCTCCTCTCACTCTTTCGTAGAGAAGCGGTCACCCCATCTAGCGTGAGAAACATCCTTCCTAGAAGTAAAGTCTGCACCAAGGACTTTTAAGACTTCGGAAATGATGTTAATAACAACCCATGCCCCTCTTCTCCGGTCTTATCATCTACATTCAATAATTGACATACTAGCTGATTAAACGAGTTAATGTGGTTGTGAAGATTACCTCCTTCCTACATCTTGAGAGAGTAAAACTCCATATTCAAGCACAAACGGCTAGTCAAGGACTTCAACGCATAGATGCTCTCGAGCTTCTCTCACAATACCTTCGATGTGGTCTCCTTCAACACACCGTACATAATCTCGGTAGCCAACGTCAACCGAATTGTAATTACCACCTTCCTCTAGATGCTTGTCCACTTCTCCTCGCTCATCGATCCAGATTTTTCCTCCTTTGGAGCTTGGTCAAGACTCTGATGCACCAAGACATCTTGAATCGTACTCTATCGAAAAGTGAAGTTGATCTTCCCATCGAAGAGTGGAATATAGAACACCTTTATCACTTCGGCCACCTTCACGCCAACACGAGATTCTTTAAGGAACAAAATTTACCCAAACACCACAACCGTAAACTCGGCTCTCATACCAGTTGTTGGGAAAATTCATGTTCCCAACTCACACCAAATATATATAAGCGGGTATTTTGTAGTGCACTCACACTCGCCAACCTCACTTTGTGTATAAGCCTGTGATTGAAGGACTACAATAAGCTATTAAAGGAGGATTTCATAGGATTGTTCATAGGATATTGGTAAGCCTTTAATAGATTTTAATTTATGGAAAGATTATATTTTATTTTAGGGGTTAATAATATCCATTAAAATAAATTAATGTTGGACTATATGTTCACGATTATTTTCAATTAGTAGGTTCTCTCTGTGAAGACGTATTTTAAATTTATAAGTCGTTAAAATACCTAGTTTAAAATTATAGGTCATTAAATTGTATAGGTTATAATTATAGGTGGCTAATTTATTATGTTAAAATTATAGGTCGTTAAAATACGTATTTTAAATTTATAGGTCGTTAAAATACCTAGTTCAAAATTATATGTCGTTAAATTGTATAGTTATAATTATAGGTGGTTAATTTTCTACGTTAAAATTATAGGTCGTTAACATACGTATTTTACATGTATAGGTCGTTAAATGTCAACGTTATAATTATAGGTGGTTAAATTACAATGTTAAAATTATAGGTCGTTAAACTACCTAGTTTAAAATTATATGTCGTTAAATGTCTAAGTTATATTTATAGGTGGTTAAATTACTATGTTAAAGTTATATGTCGTTACAATACATAGTATAAATATATAGGTCGTGAAATGTCTATGTTATAATTATTGATGGTTAAATTACTATGTTAAAATTATAGGTCGTTAAAATACCTAGTTTAAAATTATATGTCGTTAAATGTCTAGTTTATGATTATAGGTGGTTAAATTACTATGTTAAAGTTATATGTCGTTAAAATACCTAATTTAAAATTATATGTCGTTAAATGCCTTGATTATAATTAAAAGTGGTTAAATTATTAAGTCAAAATTATAGGAAGTCAATGCTTTTAATTTAATTTGATAACTTTATTTGTCAACTTTTAAACTCTATTATAGGAAGTCAATAATCTTAATTAATTCTATCAATAAATTACCATTTATTTAGGTTAATCACGAACGTCCATCTAAATCAATCTCTAACGGATATTAAGAGTCCCTACTCCCTACTCTAAGAGAGGTTCCTACATGATCCTATCCCTATATATATATATATATATATATATATATATATATATATATATATATATATATATATATATATATAAAAGCAAAGAGTCGGTTGATATAAACCCCACAATCACCGGCATACACTAAATCCTAAATAAATATTAACTAGGATTGATCTTGAGTAATCTAAAATACTTTCCAATAATTAGTATTCTAGATTTCTCTGGCATTTTCTCGAACATTCTTACTCCAATACTTTTTAATCACAAATTAAACCCTTTTTTTTACTAGTCATTAACTTAGCCCGCTAATTTTAATTGAGTCCAACTAATTAAATATTAATCAACCCAACATTAACAAATTAAAGTTGATTCTCATCTTAACTAATATAACAAACCCCCAAAAAGAGGGATTAGGGATATAATCTCATATAGAGGATATCAAGATATGCGAATTTCTCCTTCAACGACGGATTTCTAGAGGTATTTTCAGATTTCTCTTTCGATAAGAGAAGATGAGAAGAGAAGAAGAGGAGAAGAGTAGCGTTCATGTTTTACAAAATTATTAGTTTGTTTTTTTCTTTCTTTCTTTTTCAATTTAATTTGCTCATGAAACTTTTTATTGTTTTTCTTTTCTTTTTATTCAAATAAATATTAATGGCATTTCACCCTATTTAACAAAGTTGGGTAGAATTTGAAAATAATGAAAATACAAGGGCATCAGTCGAACTAAAAAAATGGTTGGGCAAATCTCGGAAAATCCCGAACAACAAGGGTAATGTTCGCTGGTTTTACTCCCCCTATAAATCCCTATAAAAATAGATAGAAATTCACAGAGTTGCAAAACAACGGTATGCTTTAAATTTATATACTCACAATATCTACTCTATAGTGCAGCGAAGCCACATTGTATGGATCAATCGCAATAAGAGTAAGTTTTCCAAGGTCGATCACATGGACTAAGTTAGATGAATATGAAAACTGATCTAGAATAGTATAAATCTAGAATGAGAAAATAGATTGAAAAAGAAAAGGGAAAGAATGATCAAAAAGGTTTTGAAAGGTTGTGAAGTTCGCAACCATTTTGTCACTATTGATTGAAAACTGAATAAAAACAAATAACAAAAAAATATATATCGAAAGAAATGTAGCTCCATGGATTTAAGATCATTGTTTATACACACTGGACTTAGATATATAAATCTCACGATGACATATTGTTCACTAGTTTTACATCCATATAAATCCCTATCAATAATGATAGAAACTCACAGGTTTGTAAAACAAGAAAGATATAGTTTTAAATTTATAACCTGTAAATAATTCTCTTAAGTAGCAACGAACCCACAGTGTATGGATCGTACGAAGTATGACAAGTATTCCAGTGTCAAACACAAGGACTGAGAGGATTAATCTACAACAATGATTAAGGATAGTATATCTAGAATAAGAAAGGGGGTTGGAAAAGATAAGGGAAAGAGAAGTCAAAGGTTTTGGAAAAGGTTTTGGGTTGCTCTCAATTGAATGTCACCGTCAATCAAAAACAATTTTATAAAATAAAGGGAAATAAAAGATAATCAAATTAAAGGAAAGAAAATGGATTTCAAGGTTTAAGATCATTGTTTATACACAAGAACTCAGGACAATCTCACAAAGCATATATGATTGAAAAGCATACAGGGAGGAATGTTTCTTAAATCAATGTTCTTTTACATTTACGTCTCAAGAACATACAGGTCCGCAACCTAATACCTATTGCTTTCAAGGTAAAGAGGGAGAAATAAAAAAAAATAAACCTCATTCTTTCAATTAAGGAAACACAATAACCCTTTACAGTTACATCTCAAGAATTAGTCTCAAGGGAAGGAATAATGACACATTCTATCCAATAAAGGTTAACCTTTATTACCTAGGAAAAATTCTCTATCTTATGTATCTAAGAAGGAATATATCAGTTACGACTCAATTCCAACTTAGTTTAAAGGGATTTGTATCAATTCTAAACCTGCCAAAAACCAAACATTTCCATATGATTTAAAGCGGTTCAAATAATTATAGGGAACAATCCCTCATTGATCTTTGTATAAACAAATCTCTATTCTTCCCTAGAACTATAAAGATCTAGCCAATAAAAATCATATCCAGATCTACAACTAAGGAAAACAATGAATGCATAAAGAGAGAAAAGAGAGAACTCAACTTCAATGAATAAAAACCTTCAATCTTGCCAAATCTTGAATCAACAATGTATTCCCAATAAATCTCAATGCAAAAGTCTGAATCTTGAATCTAAACTAATCTAAACTAAGAAGAACAATGATGAAAAAGAAAACGGGCAGGGTAGGAGAAGGGTCCCCCCTCTAGGGCAACTCTGGGAAACTCCCATCA